>CM041791.1:44048738-44648738 GCA_023375725.1 Nephotettix cincticeps
CAAACACAAACACAACAAACACCAAAACAACAAACACAAACACAACAAACACCAAAACAACAAACATAAACACAACAAACACAAACACAACAAACACAAACACAACAAACACAAACACAACAAACACAAACACAACAAACATAAACACAACAAACATAAACACAACAAACACAAACACAACAAACATAAACACAACAAACACAAACACAACAAACACAAACACAACAAATATAAACACAACAAACACAAACACAACAAACATAAACACAACAAACATAAACACAACAAACACAAACACAACAAACATAAACACAACAAACACAAACACAACAAACACAACAAACATAAACACAACAAACACAAACACAACAAACACAAACACAACAAACATAAACACAACAAACACAAACACAACAAACATAAACACAACAAACACAAACACAACAAACATAAACACAACATCACAAACACAACAAACATAAACACAACAAACACAAACACAACAAACATAAACACAACAAACACAAACACAACAAACACAAACACAACAAACACAAACACAACAAACACAAACACAACAAACACAAACACAACAAACACAAACCCAACAACACAACACAACAAACATAACACAACAAACACAAACACAACAAAAAAATAGTTAGCAAACACAACAAACATAAACACAACAAACACAAACACAACAAACACAAACACAACAAACATAAACACAACAAACATAAACACCAACAAACACAAAACACAACAAACACAACACAACAAACATAAACACAAACAAACACCAAACACAACAAACACAAACACAACAAACACAAACAACAACAAACATAAACACAACAAACATAAACACAACAAACACAAACACAACAAACACAAACACAACAAACATAAACACAACAAACACAAACACAACAAACACAAACACAACAAAACAACAAAACACAACAAACACAAACACAACAAACACAAACACAACAAACATAACACAACAAACAAAACACCACAACAACAAACACCAAACAAACACAAACACAACAAAACATAAACACAACAAAACACAAACAAACACAACAAACATAAACACACAACAAACAAAACACAACAAACACAAACACAACAAACACAACACCACAACACAACAAACACAACAAACATAAACACAACAAACATAAACACAACAAACACAAACACAACAAACATAAACACAACAAACACAAACACAACAAACACAAACACAACAAACATAAACACAACAAACACAAACACAACAAACACAAACACAACACATAAACACAACAAACACAAACACAACAAACACAACAAACACAACAAACATAAACACAACAAACATAAACACAACAAACACAAACACAACAAACACAACAAACAAAAACACAACAAACACAAACACAACAAACATAAACACAACAAACACAAACACAACAAACATAAACACAACAAACACAAACACAACAAACATAAACACAACAAACACAAACACAACAAACATAAACACAACAAACACAAACACAACAAACATAAACACAACAAACACAAACACAACAAACATAAACACAACAAACATAAACACAACAAACACAAACACAACAAACACTAACACAACAAACACAAACACAACAAACACAAACACAACAAACACAAACACAACAAACAAACACAACAAACATAAACACAACAAACACAAACACAACAAACACAAACACAACAAACACAAACACAACAAACACAAACACAACAAACATAAACACAACAAACACAAACACAACAAACATAAACACAACAAACACAAACACAACAAACACAAACACAACAAACACAAACACAACAAACACAAACACAACAAACATAACCACAACAAACACAAACACAACAAACATAAACAAAACAAACATAAATACATTAAACACAACAAACACAAACACAACAAACATAAACACAACAAACACAAACACAACAAACACAAACACAACAAACACAAACACAACAAACATAAACACAACAAACATAAACACAACAAACATAAACACAACAAACACAAACACAACAAACATAAACACAACAAACACAAACACAACAAACAGAAACACAACAAACACAAACACAACAAACACAAACACAACAAACACAAACACAACAAACACAAACACAACAAACACAAACACAACAAACACAAACACAACAAACACAAACACAACAAACACAACAAACATAAACACAACAAAAACAAACACAACAAACACAAACACAACAAACATAAACACAACAAACACAAACACACCAAACATAAACACAACAAACACAAACACAACAAACATAAACACAACAAACATAAACACAACAAACACAAACACAACAAACACAAACACAACAAACATAAACACAACAAACACCACAAACACAACAAACACAAACACAACAAACATAAACACAACAAACATAAACACAACAAACACAACAAACATAAACACAACAAACACAAACACAACAAACATAAACACAACAAACACAAACACAACAAACACAAACACAACAAACATAAACACAACAAACATAAATACAACAAACACAAACACAACAAACATAAACACAACAAACACAAACACAACAAACATAAACACAACAAACACAACAAACATAAACACAACAAACATAAACACAACAAACACAAACATAACAAACATAAACACAACAAACATAAACACAACAAACACAAACACAACAAACATAAACACAACAAACATAAACACAACAAACACAAACACAACAAACATAAACACAACAAACACAAACACAACAAACACAAACACAAACACAAACACAACAAACACAACAAACACAAACACAACAAACACAAACACAACAAACACAAACACAACAAACATAAACACAACAAACATAACCACAACAAACACAAACATACAAACATAAACACAACAAACATAAATACAACAAACACAAACACAACAAACATAAACACAACAAACACAAACACCACAAACACAACAAACACAAACACAACAAACATAAACACAACAAACACAAACACAACAAACATAAACACAACAAACACAAACACAACAAACACAAACACAACAAACATAAACACAACAAACATAAACAAAACAAACATAAATACAACAAACACAAACACAACAAACACAAACACAACAAACATAAACACAACAAACACAAACACAACAAACATAAACACAACAAACACAAACACAACAAACATAAACACAACAAACACAAACACAACAAACATAAACACAACAAACATAACCACAACAAACACAAACATACAAACATAAACACAACAAACATAAATACAACAAACACAAACACAACAAACATAAACACAACAAACACAAACACAACAAACATAAACACAACAAACACAAACACAACAAACATAAACACAACAAACACAAACACAACAAACACAAACACAACAAACACAAACACAAAAACAAACACAACAAACACAAACACAACAAACATAAACACAACAAACACAAACACAACAAACACAAACACAACAAACACAAACACAACAAACACCAAAACAACAAACAAAAAAAACACAAACACAACAAACACCAAAACAACAAACACAAACACAACAAACAAAACACAACAAACACAAAAACAAACATAAAAAACAAAAAACAAACATAAACACAACAAACACAAACAAAACAAACATAAACACAACAAACACAAACACAACAAACACAAACACAACAAACACCAAAACAGAAAACACAACAAAACATAAAAAAACAAACACAAACACAAAACATAAAACAACAAACAAAAAAACAAACAAAAACAACAAACATAAAACACAACAACAAAAAAAAAACACAAACAAAACAAAAAAAAAAAAAAAAAAAAAAAAAAACAAAAAAAAAACAAAAAACACAAAAAAAAAAAAAAACATAAAAAACAAACAAAACAAAAACAAAAACAAAAAAAAAAAAAAACAAACAAAAACAACAAAAAAAAACACAAAAAAACATAAACACAACAAAACACAAAAAAAAAAAAAAAAAAAAAAAAAACAAAAAAAAAAAAAAAAAAACACAACAACATAAACACAACAAACAAAACACAAAAACAAACACAACAAAACAACAAAAAAACACAACAAAAAAAAAAAAAAAAAAAAAAATAAAAAAACAAAAAAAAACAAAAAAAAAAAAAAAAACAAACAAAAACAACACAAAAAAAAACAAAAAACAAACATAAACACAACAAAACAAAACACAAAAAACAAAACACAACAAAAAAACCAACAAAAAAACAAAAACAAAACAAACAAACACAAAAAACAAACAAAAACCACAAACACAAAAACAAAAAAAAAAAAAAAACAAAACAAAACACAAAAACAAAAAAACAAAACAAACAAAAAACACAACAAAACAAAAACAAACACAAAAAACAAACATAAACACAAACATAAAACACAACAAAACAAAAAACAAAAAACACAACAACATAAAAAAACAAACACAACAAACAACACAAACACAAAAACATAAACACAACAAAACAAAACACAAAAAATAAACACAACAAACACAAACACAACAAACACAAACACAAAACAAAACACAACAAAAAACAACAAAAAAACAAAAAAAAAAAACAAACAAACACACAAACAACAAAACACAACAAACAAAACACACAAACACAAACACAACAAAAAAAAAAACAAACACAAACACAACAAACACCAAAACAACAAACACAAACACAACAAACACCAAAACAACAAACACAACAAACACCAAAACAACAAACACAAACACAACAAACACAAACACAAAAAAACACAACAAACACCAAAACAACAAACACAAACACAACAAACACAAACAACAACAAAAAAACAAACACACACAACAAACACAAACACAAAAACATAAACACAAAACACAAACACAACAAACACAAACACAACAAACACAACACACACAAACACAACAAACATAAACAAAACAAACATAAATACAACAAACACAAACACAACAAACATAAACACAACAAACACAAACACAACAAACACAAACACAACAAACACAAACACAACAAACACAAATACAAAAACAAACACAACAAACATAAACACAACAAACACAAACACAACAAACATAAACACAACAAACACAAACACAACAAACACAAACACAACAAACACAAACACAACAAACATAAACACAACAAACACAAACACAACAAACACAAACACAACAAACACAAACACAACAAACATAAACACAACAAACACAAACACAACAAACACAAACACAACAAACACAAACACAACAAACATAAACACAACAAACACAAACACAACAAACATAAACACAACAAACATAAACACAACAAACACAACAAACATAAACACAACAAACATAAACACAACAAACATAAACACAACAAACACAACAAACATAAACACAACAAACATAAACACAACAAACACAACAAACATAAACACAACAAACACAAACACAACAAACACAAACACAACAAACATAAACACAACAAACACAAACACACCAAACACAAACACAACACAAACACAACAAACATAAACACAACAAACACAAACACAACAAACATAAACACAACAAACACAAACACAACAAACATAAACACAACAAACACAAACACAACAAACATAAACACAACAAACACAAACACAACAAACATAAACACAACAAACACAACAAACAAACACAAACACACAACAAACATAAACACAACAAACACAAACACAACAAACATAAACACAACAAACACACAACACCAATTTTTTTTTTTTTGGGCAGGTGGTAACTTTTTATGAGTACCCCCGCTCCTGCGAGGGTTATGTGGAGACTCCACCGTTAAGCGGTGTTTACCCAAACTAAACCCACCTTCCCCCATCCGTCCAGACGTGTATGCGCAACTTACATACGGGCGAAAGGACTTCATTTGAGCGACCACAGCATTAGCGATTACCGCTGTAGCTGCTGAATTACCTCTTGGAATGGCTAAAACAATCAAATCAGAACAGGGCCGTAGCAAGTGAAATATCAGATGTTAATCAAAATATAATAAACACAAACTTAAATTAAGAAAATTCAACACATTGCTGTGACAGGCTTTGGCTATTCCTGGGTCATGCTATTCCTACGGCGGATCATCCAGGATGGCGATGGGCCTGGGCCTCCAGACCTCTGCGACATCATGCCGTGTACAGAGTTCCCTGATGTGCTCTAGGCTTGACTCGGCTGCTTTCTGAAACAGTCCATTGGCTTTTGTTCTGTTAAATAAGTCAAGAGTTGGGACTCCCAACGTCCCCATAATTACAGAGTTCCTGACGAACCACGGTTGTCGTGTGATTCGTCTCAGCGACTTCGTCTGGATTGCCTCTAGGCGTTTCCTATTGGTCTTGCTGGCCAGAATCCACCATGCTTCTGAAGCATACATGATACAAGAGCGTACAATTAGTAGGAACATGGTGACCTTCGTCCTGACCGGGATTGGGCTCCTCGCTGTAAGAAGTGGCCACATCAGCCCCAGGATTGCCGTTGCCTCAGCGACTTTCCTGTCAACATGCTGTTTAAAACACAGTCGTGAGTCCAGGGTGACACCCAAGTACTTCACGGACGTCTTCCAGGGTATTCCCACTCCGTCTAGCTGGATCTCGGGTGGAGCCGCTCTCGGCATTTTTCGCCTCTTCCTGAAACAAATGGCGTTACTTTTTTCCGCGTTGACTTTGATGCGCCACTGGCGGAGCCATGGTGAAATGGCGTCCATCTGTTTCTGCATCATCCTCACTGCGTGGATGGGGCGACAGCTTCTGTAGTGCAGCAGTGCGTCATCAGCGTAAAGCGACAATGTAACTCCTGGAACAGTTGGCATATCATTAGTGTAAACAAGGTAGAGAACCGGACCTAGGACACTGCCCTGGGGTACCCCAGCCTCCACCGGACGTGTCGTAGATAGCGCCCCCTCGACGCATATCTGGAATTGGCGACCCTCTAAGTAAGACTTGAGGAGATGAACTGCTGCTGCCGGAAGCGGAGATTCGCTGAGCTTAAGGAGAAGACCCTCGTGCCAGACCTTGTCGAACGCCTTGCTGACATCCAGTAGCACTGCAACAGAGCACAAGTTAATGTTATGGTTGTCGACTAGCTTCGTAATCACCCGTACCAGCTGTTGCGTGGTGGAGTGTCCACGACGAAATCCAAACTGCTCCGGCCTTATGTATCCATCCAGGAAGGGGGATATCCTGGAAAGGAATAGGCGTTCGAAAAGCTTCGAGATCGCTGAGAGTAGGGAAATGGGGCGATGGTTTACAGGGAACAAATGATTCTTGCCTGGTTTCGGGATCAAGATTATCTTCGCGGACTTCCACATGGCCGGGAAATAATGGAACCTGAGGGCAGCATTGAAAATTAGTAGTAAATATGCAAATATGGGGGCTGGGGCGGCCTGCAGGGCTGACGTGCCTATCCGGTCGAGGCCAGGAGCTTTTCGTGGCTTGAGCCTTCGAATCGCCAATTCCAGCTCCGACATCGTGAAGGGGTCTAAGCTGTCTCCTGGAGGTTCTAGAAAGTAGTTCTCCATGAAATGCTCTACCCTCTCGCCTTGGAGTTCGTCGTAGACATCGTGGTTTGTCTGAAACTGAGCATGCATTGTGTTAGCAAAAGTTTCCGCCTTGTCCTCTGCTGTGTAGACCAGGCCGTGATCTCCTTGGAGGGGGCGGGCCGCCGGTTTGGCCCCCCTGATCTGCTTAGCTGCCCTCCACACGCTGCCTCCTTCCACGTTCAGCGTTAGCAGGTACTTATTCCAATCCTCAGACCTGAAATTGTTGACAAGTGTTCTGATTAGTCTGTTCTGCCTGTTGAGCTGCCGTCTAAAATCTGGGTGCCTGGTCGCCCGCCATCTGGTCCTCAGCTGGTTCCTCAGCGTAATCTCGCGGCGTACGTTGTCCGGTAGGCCGGCTCTGGGTGTCAGGGGTGGCACCTCGCTGGTCGCATCTGAAATTGACGAGGTTAGAATCTCATGCAATTCCGTGACGCATCCGTCGAGTTCCTCCGTGGACGCTGGGTTCCGTGCTGGCGGAAGGCGCTCCGAGACCAGACGTTGGTACTTCTTCCAGTCGGCCCTCATGCGGGCATTGACAGGGGGGCGACTCAGCGTCGGGCTGGCATTGATGGTCACGAGAACAGGTAAATGATCTGATGACAGACCATTGACTGTGCTCGCGACGATCTCGAACGGTAGGTTCCTGCACAGAGCAAAATCAATTACATCAGGTGAGTGACGGGGATTCGTTGGTATGTGCGTCGGCTCGTCGGGGGCCACAGCGTCTGTACCGGCTCGATTGTCGAGGAAAGCTCTCAGCGCCTTGCCCCTTTCATTTGTGCCTCGTGAGTTCCAAGACGGGTGTTTGGCGTTGAAGTCACCTGCAACAACAATAGGCTCAGGGCCTGTTAGTATATCTGCAAGAGTCTGCACGTCGAGGTGTCTGCCTGGAGGATGGTAGGCCGCGACTAGCTTGAGCTCCATGCCGCCTACGTGCACGATAACACCAGTTGTTTCTAGTAGTCCTGAGGCTGTGTTGCTAGACCTGTGAACAAGGCGGCGGTGAACCAAGATAGCCGTGCCCCCTCCCGGGTTGTAGCCGTGCTGTCTAGGTGGGCGATCCGTCCTGTAGATCTCGTAAGATGGTAACCTGAAACAATGACGTTGGGTTAGATGTGTTTCACTGATAAGGGCGACGTCGATGTTCAGCCGTGACAGGAAGAAATGCAGTTCATTCCTTCGGGTCTTTAACCCGTTGGCGTTCCATGCGATGACCCTGACGTCTCTAGGCTCCATTTAAAAGTTCTAGGAGGCTGGACATCAGCTGTACAAGTAGCTCCGAAATGGACTTGTCCTTAGCTGAAATCAGAACTGGAATTGTTTTAGTTAGCCAGGTAATTAGCTGCCTGACTGAGATGGTGTCACCCTGCACCTCAGCGGTTGCTGCAACGTATGGTGAGGGAGTGGGATGAGTGGCTGGCTGGGCTGGACTCGCCGTGACTGTGGTCCTGGCAGCTGGTCTGGGGGACCTCGGTGCTACGGGGGGAGCAACGTCCCTCTCATTATCGCTGTCGCACGTCTCCATCTCCGAACATGTTACAATAGTATTAGTAGTTAGTATCTTTTTGCGGTCCTTCCTTTTCTTAGACCGTTTCTGGTTGCGGGACTTCGGCTGCGCGGTTTCAGGCACCTTTGGCGCAGCTGGTAGAGTGACCTGTTTTGGGACGGTGGACGGGGGGGCACAGGGAGGCTGTGCCACAGTTGAGGCGGGGGCTGTCACTGCGGCCTTGCTGCCACCTGCAACAAACGCGAACGTCCCCTTAGTGATGCCAGGGGGTGGGACATTCGCCTTCTTCTTGGGTGCAGCTGGCTGCTTTCGCGCGTTCCCAGAACGGCTCCGTGTTTTCGCCTGTCCAGCTGATTTTGCGTTGCGCTGCTTTCTGGTCACCATGGCGTCTCTGTGGGCTTTGCAGCCCCTGTAGTTCGCTGGGTGAGCGCCGCCACAATTGCAGCACTTGCAATCAACCCCTTTGGCCTGGGGACACGACCTGGCCTCGTGAGCACCGCCACACCGTACGCACCTATAGGGCAAATTGCAGTGTACCGATGAGTGACCAAAGCGTTGGCAGCGGTAGCATTGTGGGGCACCTTCTCTCGGCTCGAACCGATCGACGGTCACCCGTACACCTAAGAGGTGGGTTATTGACCACACCTTCTCCCATTGGCCGATCTTCCTAAATTTACATAAGAATGAATTAGTAAGGATGCGTGTGCCATTGGCGCGGCGAGGCAGTGGCATCACCAGCGTGGGCTGAAGTCCAAGGCACTCCAGCTGTCTCTGCAGGCAGGTTGGGTCGGTGCTGTGGTGGATGCCCCTGACAACCACCTTTAGCTCTGCCTCCTCCTGCAAAGTAAATGTGTGGAAGGCCACCTTCTTCCCAGTTAGTATTTTTTGGAGAGCCCGAAAGCCCTCCACAGTGGCAGCAACAAGATGGAGCCTATCGCCCCTAAAAATGGCGTCGAACTTGACTGACTCGTCATTCAAGTTGCTGATAAACGACGGCCACGACGAGTTGATCGCCTCGGGGGCCACGACTATTGGCGGGATCTTCTCCTTCCGCGCCGAGGATTTTGGACCTGAAACATTTACAGCATCCATAGATTTAACTGTCTCCGTTGTGGAGACATCAGATTCATTACCAGATTCACGGCGTTGTCTCTTCTTTTCTCGCCTGCCGCCGACGAGGGTGAACCCTTCGTCGTGGTCAGACATCTCCGACTCGCTGATTGTATGCGCCATTAAGGCCGCATCCCCTGCAATACAGAGACAAGCAGACTAACAAGGGGGACGGAACGCGGCGAACCGAAAAATTCCAGGAACTGAGCCCCTTGACCGGTGACAGGGATTTCCTGTTTAAACTTTCTCCGCGCTACCCTACGGGTGGCTAGCTCTTAATAGCAACTAAGTCTACAACATATTTAAATTAAATATTGAGATATGCAACTATTATGTGTGAAGGACAGTTATACTTAACAATAAATAGCACAAATTATGCAAGCTAAAAGTAGCCTATACTATATATGAAATAACTATTAACTAAATAACGGTGGCAAAAAGAATTAAATGGTTGGATCTCACCAAAGTTGCAGAACAGCGATGGTATCCAATCAAAAACACACTTCACCAACCACAGAGTGTCACTATCACATAAATAAACCACCATTAACACAACAAACACAAACACAACAAACACGAAACACAAACAAAACAAACACAATCAAACATAAACGACTGTCTAAGACAAACTAAGGTCCAACATTCTACAAAGTTCTACTGGGTGGGAATCCAGTACACATTCATTTAGCTATGACTGCCAAACCCGCGAAATATAAAATACAAATGTGGCTAAGTCCAAATTGTAAAACAATCGAAAAAAAGCCTTATTAAATTTGAAAATAAATAAAATGCACGATTCAGAAAGAATAAAACCACAACAGATTAATTAATTTAAAACTTTCAAACTGTATCAAAAACACCTATTAAAAGCTAACAGAAAATATTTTAAGTATGAAAATAGTTTAAGCGCAACGAAATTAAATTACTGAACAGAAACTTAATTGTTTTTATTCGGGGGAAGGGAATGTTTTTAAGCAGACACGACGTGGTGTCTAGACAGGTCACAGATGGCAAATGTCTGTACCACCTTGAGTAGAAATGTACTACTGCAACACCTGTCGTGTTCCACCTACGACCAGAAAATGCATTTATTGAATTATCAGAGAGGCCAGTGATGCGATATTAGAAGACATAAAAGATGCAAAACTAATCACATTTAAGTTAAAATTTGTGAAACTTTTTATTGTAATATTTTTATATTTTTTTACTTTTTATTTGTTGTTCTTTCGACGGTTTGACGAACTGTCAAACGATTATAAACAGCTGTTTTGGTTTGTATTGTTTACATATTTTATTCTCCATAAGCGTAATGTTACATTTTTAGATTTTAAACTTAATATTACAAGAAAACACGAATTTTCCTGGACATTAGACCTATCTAGAACTTATTTTCTACTCGGAAATTAGTTATTTCCAAAATTTAAAGAAATTCCTCGGCGCCGTTTTCGAGATCCGTGTGCAAATATATATACAAACCTTGCTCGTATTATAGTATTGGATCAGCTGTTGTATATCTTTCCTATAAGAGCCGTATTACATTTAGGTTTTGTTTGAGTTTGGATTGGATTTGAAAATTGTGAATTAATCCATTCAGATTTATTAGTTTTATGGGAATGTTATTAATATGTCTTATTGTTTCAGTATTGTTATTCATTATGCCGCGACTCAGAATATATAACCTTTCACAATGAAGCCGTAATGCTATTCGACTTCAGAACGTGGCCAATCTTAAAGTTAACATGTATTTACTGACAGGCGTTACGAAGTTCGCCGGGTCAGCTAGTATATATAACATTATATGGTACAAATATAATGGATATACATATGGATCTTGGTGGTCCGCGAGTGGTATATAGAAGTATATAGATGTAAATCTATATTTCCTACAACATTATTAATCCTAGATTTTGGGTGTGATTAATCCAACTCTACATCATTAAATCACTTTCCTACAAGATGGAACACTTACAAATCACTTACAAATAAATGATGTCAGATCTCAAAGATTGTTTACCTATCAACTTCCCAACTTGAATGGGTCAATGAGACTCTTTTCTTGGCCAGCAAGATCTCTGGAACTGATTGCCTTTGGGGGATTTATGAATATATTATTTACTTAAATTAAATTCAATAAATATCGTGGAGGAACCTCTCAAAGGATTCAAGTAGTAGAAAAGGTTGTGGTATAGCCAGGGGTGCCACCCCCCCCATCCCCACAAAACTTAGAACTAGCCCCCCCATGTACGTTGGCACCTCATACCATAAACAAAGATGTAAATAATACTCGTAAGCACCCCTTATTTTATCTAAAACTAAAAGAAGATTTATAAAGGTATTAAAAACCCATAGGGGGTTTAATACCTTTTTTAATAAGGTTCCATCTTGCTTCGTCGCTGCATTTAAACTCAATAACTTTATATTTCACTTCCAACTGTTGTTTGACCTTCTTTTTACAGTGTTAATTCCATTTGTCATGCCTAACGGTAGCATTGCAAAACAACTCTAAACATTTATACTTAAAAAGTTTTTGCTTTTTGGGTATTTTATTAGTGTACCTAACGGTAGCATTGCAAAACAACTCTAAACATTTATACTTAAAAAGTTTTTGCTTTTTGGGCATTTTATTAGTGTACCTAACGGTAGCATTGCAAAACAACTCTAAACATTTATACTTAAAAAGTTTTTGCTTTTTGGGCATTTTATTAGTGTAAAAACATTAAAAAATTTAACGAACTTATCATCACAACTCAGTGGTAATATTAGTTTTGAGATGGAAAGGGTAACAAACACAAAGACGCAAGGGCAACGATCACATAACCTAGTCGCGCAGCTTGTGTCTGTCGTATGACCACCATCACGACTCTCGAAGATAACAGAGTACTTCCGAAACTCGCCGGACCTTC
The DNA here is from genome assembly GCA_023375725.1 of Nephotettix cincticeps. Lineage (NCBI taxonomy): Eukaryota > Metazoa > Arthropoda > Insecta > Hemiptera > Cicadellidae > Nephotettix > Nephotettix cincticeps. The sequence goes on from CM041791.1 coordinate 44,061,954, forward strand.
CGCTGCCGCCACAATCACGGACAATATTCGAGCACTGTCATTGCCATTTATTTATTTTCAGATAGAAAAACAAACAATTTTTAAATTAATACTGCGTTCATTATTATTTACGTTCTATCTAGTGATGTAATATATTTTTCAATGTCATCACGTTAAACACTGTTAAAATCCGTTTTACCCCCCTTCAAAAAAATTGTTTGGAACCCCCCCCAAGAATTTCAATGACACAGTCTGCGTCATAGACCCCCCTGTGGGCACCCCTGGTATAGCTTAGTAAAACGTAAGAAACGGTTAGGGTAATGAAAAGACAGTTTTTTTACAAGGATTTTACTTAATTTTTTATTTATAGTTCTATTTACAGTATAGTCTGGTTTATCTAGATTAATGTACCCGATGCGGATTTTCTAAAACTGCACTGAAAATGTACCATTATAGACATCCACGTCGCATAGACGATAGTGAATGGTGCCTGCAGTATTAGTGCTTGCTGCGGTATCCCCATCTTCATTTTCGATTTTAATTTTGAAACAATTAATTACTTTTAATATATTTAATTGTTAATTATTTGCCACTAGTTCTTACTCGGTGTTTCAATAAAATATTACTCTCTTTTTTGTTTTAAAGAGACATGTCTTAATCAGAAAACGCTAAAAAATGTACACAAGTCATTTCAGTTCGCTGGAAATTTTAATTGTTTATTTACTTTTCTGAATATAGAATTATGATTATCATTAAGTTAATTATTGAATTAATTTAAGATACAAAGTCTGACCTGTACTAAGTGATTAGTCAATACTGTATTTCCGATGTAGCTTTTAATAATCAGCACTAATATATATTAGCTTTGAATTGATATAAATCTGATCGGAAGATGCAAAGTTTGTAATCACCCAGAGGAGTCCACACCGCCTAACTCTTCCAGAGTAAAACTGACTCGACTTGGACAAGGACGGTCCTACCTCGGTAATAGCTGCTAGCTCTATTACTTACACGAGTTGGATCAACATGATCCTATTTCGGTGACCACTGCTTGCTGAATGCTCAACTCTTGTATATGCACAAACACAATTACTCATGCACATGACAACTGAGAACCAATAATATTTTAATAGATTAGATTAGATTATTGAAATGGTGAGCATACCACAAGGTAGCTATTTTAAGACAAGTATGAATGAGGATTGATTGTAAGATGATTGTGGCGCGATCTTGTAGTCTTGTTACTGACTAAGGCTGACATGTTCCTTAGACAGGGCTTTTAATTAATAGCCCAAGAGCCGATGGCAACTAAGGGACCTACAGGTTAGTGTGGAATCCGAACCACGGCCTCTGAATTACGAATTGGTCTAATTATGAGGATGGTCTTTGCGGATTAACGTAGTTTTCAATAGTGCGGACGTTAATCCACACAACAGAACACCACATCCACTGACCACCGCTCACAACTATCCACAATTCGTGACCACCAAGTAGCTGGATTACAGGATGACACCACCATCCCAGTCTAATATTCTTTTTTTGGTGGGAAATGTAAGTATTCGGATTTGTCAAGTTTCTTCTCCATCTTTTGGTGGTGAGTCCATCTTTTAGAATATTTACATCACTATCGATCCCACAAGAAAATTAATTTTTATCTTACATAGATTTCCGTTCTTTTGTCTGATTCATTCCCAGGAGATAAATTTTGATCCATCATATTTTATCGAAAATTATCTAATAATTTATTTTAATTGTGAAACCAACCTGTCACATGCTGCAGACTGCGTATAACCTTTGTGTAAAAAAACTTAGACAAAAAATATCGCTAGTGTTTAACGTATTAAAAATTTGTTTCTTAATTTTATCAACAGGTTAAAAGGTTATTATTATTAGTTTTAGGTAGGATATAAAACCCTCTTGTGACATTAAAACAATCTTCTTTTAGCCAATTTCCCATAGGGAAGAAGCTATTAACGTAAATCTCATGGCAAAACTTAAGCCTGGGATCATGTTATTTTTTCATTTTTGGGTGCCCAGAGGCCAAAAACAATAGTCGTTAAAATTTTTATATATTATTAAAATTATATATATATATATAAAATAATATATATATATAATTGTGTGTGTGTGTCTATGAACACGATAACTCTCGTAAAAATGGTCCAAACCTGACCAAATTTGGTAGACGTGTATTCCTAAATTTGCTCGGACGAGTTCAGTCAATCGGAACAGTTAGTTTGGGGGGTTTTGTACTCAAAAATTGGGTTTTTTGTGTTTTTCATATGTAATTGTAAAACATTTTAAATTTTTTAGCGAATTTCCCATAGGGAAGAAGCTATTACCGTAGGTCTCATGGCAAGAGTTAAGCCCGAGACCATGTTATTTTTTCTTCTTTAGGTGCCCAGAGACCAAAAACAATAGTCGTTAAAATTTTTATATATATATATATATATATATATATATATATATATATATATATATATATATATATATATATGTGTGTGTGTGTCTGTGAACACGATAACTCTCGTAAAAATGGTCCGATCGAGACCAAATTTGGTAGAGACGTGTATTCCTACAAATGCTCGGACGAGTTCGTAAACCAGACATATCGGTCAATGGGAACGGGTAGTTTGGGGGGGTTTTGTACCCCAAAATGGGGTTTTTTGCGTTTTTCACATGTAATTTTTTAAAATTTCTAATTTTATATTTCACCATTGGAATCAGCTTAAAAAACTACACAATTAAGTTCCTTAAAGTTTTTCTCTATCTTCAACGGTTACCGAGATATAAAAAAAATCTAAACACAGTACGTTGTATTTTGAGGCTCCAATGTTAATCTTATGGAGGTTTAGGAAAAATTAATTTTTCACTTATTATCTAATTTTTTTTATGAAACTTGATATTTAGCTTCATGTGGTTGAGATCCATACATTTGTGCTAAAAAATCATAGTTTATGTGTTTATCATGGCAGCAAACCTGCATACTCTTTTCCCATGTTAATCATATGGAGATTAGGCAAACTCCTTTATTTATGGACAGATGTTGATAAAAGTTGGTATAAATGTTAAAAATAAAATTTTTGATGGTATACTTTCAGTGTTCCTCACAGCAGCAAACCTACTCACTCTTTCCCATGTTAATCTTATGGAGAATAGGCAAATGATTCTCACGTTTATCGACAGATTTTGACCAAACTTGTCATATATTATTATTATTATATTATTGATTTTGAAATTCGCTGAGTACGCAGGTCTGCTGCGACGGGGGTATTCTTTCAATAATAGAATCAGCTTAAAAAACTACACAATTTAGTTCCTTAAATTTTTCGTAAAAATGGTCCAATCGAGACCAAATTTGGTAGAGACGTGTATTCCTACAAATGCTCGGACGAGTTCTTAAACCAGACATATCGGTCAATAGGAACAGGTAGTTTGGGGGGGTTTTGTACCCCAAAATGGGGGGAACAGGTAGTTTGGGGGGGTTTTGTACCCCAAAATGGGGTTTTTTGCGTTTTTCACATGTAGTTTTTAAAAAATTTTAATTTTATATTTCACCATTGGAATCAGCTTAGAAAACTACACAATTAAGTTCCTTAAAGTTTTTATCTATCTCTAACGGTTACCGAGATGTTAAAAAATCTAAACACAGTACGTTGTATTTTTGGGCTCCAATGTTAATCTTATGGAGAAAAAATAATAGTATTTCACTTATCAATTAATATTTTTTTATTAAAGTTTATATTTAGCTTCACGTAGTTGAGATCTATCTATTTATGCTAAAAAATCATTGTTTATGTGTTTATCACGGCAGCCAACCTGCATACTCTTTTCCCATGTTAATCATATAGAGAATAGGCAAATTCCTTTATTTATGAACAGATGTTTATGAAACTTGGTATAAATGATCAAAATAAAAATTGTTTATGCTAGAAATGCCTACTTTCAATGTTCCTCACAGCAGCAAACCTGCATACTTTTTCCTATGTTAATCTGATGGAGAATAGGCAAATACCTATCATATTTATTGACAGAACTTGTATTATATCATTATTATTATATTTTTGATTTGAAAATTCGCTGATTACGCAGGTCTGCTGCAACGGGGTATTTAGTTTTAGTTTTACTACTACTCATAACTACAGATTCAATATGCACTTTAACCGTAAAAATAATTCTAAAACAAACAACCACTGTACATCTAACCTCAAACGCCTACACTTTGACAGTTCAGTATTAAAATGTTAAATATTGAACACTCACTTACGCACTAAGTGCTTGTAAATCTAATCTCAAAATCAAACAGCTATGCTTTGGCAGTTAAGTATTGAAGTGTCAAACAGTGACTACTCCCACATGCGCTAAGTGTACCGCTGGGCTTGTAAACACCCCAATATATAGAGTATGCATTCCTCATGTTATACATTCCATTCATCGTTAATAAGACTTGGCATGTCCAGCAAGGTACTGCAGTTGCGTCTGAAATATTGAAGAAGCTTCAGATAATATTCACATCTTATCTGTTATTTTTATAATTTTTTTTCTAAATCCGGTCCGGAATTCGGATGATTTGGGTCCGGATAGACTGGAATTTCCTGTATATATATATATATATATATATATATATATATATATATATATATATGCACATACGTCTATGAAAATTAAGAAACAGCAATTATTAACTCATAATAAAAACTTAACCTTTTGAAATAAATTTAAATAGAAAAAAGGATTGATGGAATAACAAAAATAGAGTCAATATATTTATTACAGAAAATGTTTATATGCTACACAATGACTGTCTAAACAAGACAATATTAGAAAACATAAATAAGTAACAATTACTTAATATTGTACAAAAACAACAATGTTAAAATTAATTACAACCTATGTACACATGTCAATTTGGACTCTGTACAATAGATAATACTTATCTTCTACAAAACTTTCTCACAAAGATGTGATCTATTGTCTCTGATAAAAATAAATATCCAAAACTTAACAGAATCTGTTTCCTATATACACAATATTTGGAAAATATTTACAAAAATACTAAAATAAGGAAATAAGGTTAAAAAGCACCTTAGATTAATTGTATAAATGTGTATATCTCAACTATATCTTCAAATTAAAACTGAGTTCATTACTGCATTCAGGATTTCATAAACTCATGACTTTTTGTCTTAACAGAATAATGCAGTTGTAAATTTTTAGAGCTGGGCCGAGCTTCAAGCCAAGAACTTTGGTTAAATCCGCTTGTGTCATCATCAAAAATGATTCACCATCAACTTCCTGTACAGAGAAGAAAATAATCAAACAAAGTAAAACAAAAAATATCTACTACACTAAAACAATGCTTTGTATATGATTCCAACTATCAAAACCAGCAGTTCCCAAAAGGTGGCCCATGGACTCCTAGGGGTCCATGAATAGCTTCTTCAAATATATTACATAAAAACACACAGTGCCTACATATTTTTTAACTTAGGCGGAATGTGGTGACTGATGATGGTATTGTGGTGAAATTACTGAAACTTTAAATCAACAGCTCTGATAAAGTAACTTCTGTTTTCCTGTATAAAATAAAACTTACTTAGGTAAAACAAAATAAGTGTGTCTGTTTAAAATAAAATATATTTTGTTTATTTTAAAACTTGTAATTGTATTTCCTTTAAATGTAAGTACATTAAATATGAAAAGCATACACAATTTTCAATTACCATAACCAAATTTAACATTTTACTTTCATTATTATACATATAAAGCACCAAAATTGTACAACCTAATATACAACAGTGTGATAGACATTAAAAATAAACTTAACTTGTCTTACCTCCAAGCATTAAAAAATTGGCTTTTAGGTATTGAAAATACTGAATATTTATAAAGAGTTTAAGCCTTATTTACTATTTACTCCTAAATTATTAACTCCTAATTCTAAACTATTTTGTAAGAATAAAATAAATATTTAATTACTAAAATAGTTAATATGAAATTAAGCTTAAAGAGCAACAGTTATTTTATTTTTTTGAGTTTTATTTATTCATGTTTTTTAGGTAAATTATTCACCATTTTAAATTTCTGTTTTGGCTGGATAATAAATGTAAATTAGTAATAAGACCAACAAATTGTGTATGTTGAAAATGTGGTGAATAAAGTTATTTATTATTATTTTGTAGAGGTATCCGAAAAGTCGGATCGGATCGGATATCCAGCTCCGATCCGAATGCAAAACAATATCCGAAAAAGTCCAATAAATATACAAACTTTCGGATAGACTGTATAAAATGAGGTTAAAGATAAATGCTAAACTTTCCGTTTGAGATTCGTCCGCGATACGGATCAACAGAAATGTTTAAGCAGATGACGAAATTACGCAATTCATAACCTATTGGAATGTAAGAACGTCTTTGGTCGGTCCGAGGATGCGGTATGATTATTCGATTCTTCAACTACGTATTTAAGTTCAACACAATATTGCATTTTGAAATACAAAGCATAGCGTCATCGATAGTTGCACCGAACATCAGATTGCGGTTTGATATTTCGGCTATGAAAAACCGTGAATTGTCGATTTAATCTTTGGCCAAACCATCATAATAGCTCTAGTATTTGCAGCAAAAATATATGCTATTTAATTATTTTGATTGTCTACGTAATTCGATTTATGTCTGATCGAATTAAACTTTAAATATTTTGACATAATGGACTATTTTTTGTTATCGCATTCTCGAGTTCTCCGGGTTTGAGCAAGACGATAAAGTGTTGTCAAATTTACATTTATTTGGCCTATTTCGTCTTTCAGTGTTTACATAACCAACAAATTTTCTACTCGTTTTCATTCTACATTTTTTCTTTGTGAATGATTTTACGCGTCATTAGTTTTTAAATGGAACATTTTAGATAATTTTAAGATGAATAATTAACTAGATTACGACAAGGTACCATATATTATTTCACGGGTTTAAATATTGTTCTGCCCGATACTCCAACTCTGCTCCTGCGCAGAGTCTATTGTCCAATGGTCAGCGGCAGCGCTGTCACTGCTTTTTCTAGTTCCTTGTCACAGATATATCAGTGACAGAAACATAACGGTGACTTTGTCACCGGTACAAAAATATTGCATATCCTTAACGATACGCAGATAGCCGATGGCAATGAGCCGACGTCGTCTGTCAAATCTTGGTTCTTTGTTTATGGTGATTCGTTTTTGTCATTTTAATAAATGAAATAAAATTGAGAATTATTATTTATCAATCTATCCATGGTTTTATATAACTAACTTTTAAGAATTGTTTATGTAATTTATTGGCGAATTATAAGGATTCTGTTGATTTCATTCCTTGAATAATATGGTGTATATTAAAATTTGTTACTTTTCAATGCAGTGAAGTAAAAATTTTAGTTTTGTTGTTCAGCCTATGACGAATTTATGGTTTTTTTATGTCCAATCTAATAACTTTGTTAACATTGTATAAATTTTTTTCTCATTTATTCTTAGATAAGTGTGATTCCACTGTGTTATTGCGAGTATCCGAATCCGAAAATTATCCGATCCGAACTTGAGCTATCCGATTGAAAAAAATACACTATCCGCACACCTCTATTATTTTGTTTGATAATTAAAGAACTGTATAGACACAATACTGAAGAATTATATACCGTACACACAAGCTTGAATGAACACCTTGTGTGTGTATATATATATATATATATATATATACCAAATATATATATATATATATATGTATTTTCACTATTTAGTTCATCAAGTAGGGCTACTAATATAATTATCTTTAAATAAGTCAACCGAGAACCCTTAGTAAACATTTTAATTATTTCTTCGACATGTTTCGGGAATCATCCCATCTTCAAGAAGTACAAAAATGTTTTGTACTTCTTGTTATAAAATATATAAAATTTATAAGTTATAAAATATGTTATACAAAAATGTTATAAAAACATTTTTGTACTTCTTGAAGATGGGATGATTCCCGAAACATGTCGAAGAAATAATTAAAATGTTTACTAAGGGTACTCGGTTGACTTATTTAAAGATAAATATATATGTATATATATATATATATATATACACACACACACACAAACAAGGTGTTCATTAAAGTCAGGGACAAACTTTGAGGAGTAACAGTACTCATCAAAATAAACAAACAATTTCCTATAAACATATGTCAAAAAATCCTTTGTTTAGCCGCTAGCCGCCATTTTGTATTTTACACAAAAAAGTTATATATCAAGAACTATTTAAGATACAGAAACCAAACTTTGCACACATACTTATTGACCAAAGAGAAAAATATTCTCAAAATATCATTAAGTTTGCTTTTATATTTTCAAAATGGCGGCGGTTAAAAATCTTTTAATTAAAATAACAAAACGACCATTAACTTTGTAAAATTTTCACAAGAAATAAAAAAGATTGCAATTTTAATTTCAAATCTAACCACCTTTTGATAAACAAAATCTGTCCACGGATAAACGAGAAAATGCACTTTTAATGTTAGAATACAGGGCCCATGGGCCACCACGGCGTGACCGTGGCTAAGAAGCAGAGTTCAGCTGGCACAAAGCGGCTTCTTCGACACGGCCATATATACTAACTATCTATATACACATTCACACATATACACATATACAAATTCACAATACAAGGCTACTTTTAGTAATACTGTATAATAAATAATAAACACTCAGTACCCTTTTTTCTTTCTTTATTGGCAACATGTTTCGGCATTTATGCCATTTTCAAGCCATATTTACCTGACCTATTTTAAATTACAATTTGTATCAAATGTGTTTACAATGTTAAGTTGATAAGATATGATTTGTATCATATGTTACCTTTAGACAGACTAGTGGGTTGTGCTGTCAAAATGTGTTTCATTATGTAAGAATAAATTAGGAAAAAATCAATAAAATGTTATCAAAATTATTATATATAATAATTTTGATAACATTTTATTTATTAAATAATTATAAATTATTATATATTAAATGGTACATAAAAAATCATAAATTCTTCATAGGATGAACAACAAAACTAAAATTTTTACTTCACTGCATTTAAAAGTACCAGTTACAAATTTTAATATGGCGTAATTCACAAATTAAATCAACAGAAACCTTATAATTCGCCATTAAATGACATCAACTTTCTATTAATTCATCAATTCATTCTACTAATCATCAACTAATTCTCAATTTTATTTCACGATTCAATTATTTTATTTATTACAATGATAAAAACAAATCACCATTAACAAAGAATCAAGATTTGACAGACGACGTTGGATCGATGCCATCGGCTATCTGCGTATCGGCAGGGCAGTGACAGTGCGGCTGCTATCAAACAAAGGCCTGTGCGCAGGCGCAGAGTTGGAATATTTGGCAGATAAAATACCCCGATCGGCTGTGTAACAATATTGAAACCCGTTAAATTATGGTACCTCGTCGTAATCTAGTTAGTTATTCATCTTAAAATTATCTAAAAATGTAAAACTAATAACGCTTAAATTCATTTAACAAAGAGAAAATGTAGATTGAAAACAAGTGGAAAATTTGTTGGTTATGTGAACACCGAACGACGAAATAGGCCAAATGTACATTTGGCAACACTTTATCGTATAGCTCAAACCCAGGGTAGTTGAGAATGTGATAACTAAACAATTGATCGTCTACGTAGACGATCAGAATGAAGTAGTATTATTTTTGCTGGAAACCCCGTCGCAAAACGAGCTATTATGATGGTTTGTTACCAATAACATTAAATCAACAATTTAAGTTTTTTCGTAGCCGAAATGAAATTTTATACGGAACAATATCAAACCGCAATCTGATACTCGGTGCAACTATTGATGACGCTATGCTTTGTAATTCAAAATGCAATATCGTGTTGAACTTACGGTTACTTAAATGCGTAGTTGAAGAATCGAATAATCATACCGCATCCTCGGACCGCCCAATGACGTTCTTACATTCCGATTGGATATGAATTGCGTAATTCGTCATCTGCGGTCGTCATTAGTCATTCGAATCGCTATAAGTGTATCGCGTCTACCAGTCAACGACATTGTTTTGATAAAAGACTACGTAATTTCGTTGACTTATCAAGGTTTAAGCAAAAATTTTTCCAGCTTCGCGGGTATTAACTCGACGAAAATCTCGTTGTTTTTGTTCAAATTGCTGAATTATACAGTCTATCTGAAAATTCAGATATTTATCGGATATTACCGGATATCTTAAATACATTCGGATCGGTTTCGGACATCCGATCCGATCCGAACCGAATTTTCGGATATCCGAACACCTCTAGTTAAAAGCGTTGTTATTTGTTTTGTAACCGATTTGATATTTTGTGTTAGTAAATGTTTTTCTCATGGCTTTATTTAACATGGTATTAAAAGGAATGCTGATGAATTTATCTTTGTTTATTCCTTGTTCTTCTGTTGTTCTCTTGTTTCTTTGTCCTTTAATATTTTTAATTATTTTGTCAATTAGGTCTGATTCGTAGCCATTTTTGTGAGCTAAAATTTTATTGTTTTGACTTCTTTTGAATAATCTTCTTTTTGTAGTGGTATGTCTAAAATTCTATTAATCATGGATCTGATCGCATGATCATGCGTCTGTTTTATGTTCCCAAGGATGATTTGAGTTGTGTAGTATTATGTTGTATTATTTAAACACGGCACTTTATATTTTGGTGTCTGTATTTTTAACTTGCTGTGCAGTATAAGATTACTTCACCCAACAAAATCCACTCAAAAAACCTTGGTATTATTGGAGGGGGGGGGAGGTTTCCCACATAAAATTACAACATTAATTTAACTTTGTTTTTCCTGTTGTTATTTTTCGGATGATTATTTTGAAACAATGAGTTATTGATATTTTGATAAACGTTAAAGAATATGTTAGTTTTATTACAGATTGTCGTTTTAAATTTACTTAAGGGAGAAAGTATGTGTCAGTACACTAATACTGTTTATTTACTATTTAGAGGGTGGACTGACCTGATCGAGGAAGAGTTTGGCTCTGCTAGGGATGACAGTGTTGACAAACGCAGCTACTTGCTTGTGGTTCCACATCCGTGGATCTCCCCCAGTCACGTTAACCTGAGCAGAAATAACAAAATGTTCGTAAAGCTTTCGGATATTATTCAATGTGCAGATGAACTCTCTGTTTAGAACCAAGTTCTTATCTGAATGAAAAGTGAATACTTTTTAAGATTTGAATTCATGCATCAAACATTTTGAAACAATCGACCTTAGTTAAATTCAGGCTGAGCGACAAAGAGTGATAGACACGAGATCCTGAATAACAAAAATATCACTACCTCAATTCAAGAGCTAAAATATAATGAAGGCAATGATACAGAAAATCCAACAGACAAAGACTCAGTCCCTTCGCATTCTGAAGCTTTTATGGCGTTAGACATGGTGATACGAATCTCCATCGTATCACATGGAGATACGATTGATTTCAGTTGTTGCTAAAATTCTGGCATTTCAACGAAAACATGAATATGGGGCAAGACGTACAATTAGGTAATATATCTCCACTAACTGACTTTCTGAATGAACCTTTCAAAAGAAAAAAATCCCGTTGAAGATCTAGTAATCAACCAAAGAATGATCTCTTTCAGAAGAAGACTTCTTTTTCGCCAGTATAATAGTGAAAAAACCTAACAAAACAAACAAGTACGGGATAAAAGTTTTAAAATCTGTGATACTACTAGCTACACTTACAAGGTGAAAGTTTTCATGGGTGCTGGAACCAAAACTGAGGACAATCTTACGTTAGCAGCATCAGTAATAATGGACCTCAGAAGAGAAAACCACGACAAAGGTCAAACACTTTATGTAGATAACTTCTACACATTGATTGACGTTGATCACCTACTTCTATCAAGGAACACACACACACCTTGTTGGAAGCTTAGATAGTAATAGGGCCTGGTTTCCCCACAGTAAAACCATTCCTGACAATTCTGATAACTGTCGGATAACCATAAGAAGGGGTGAAATGTGTTATCTGAAATACCAAAGTGGCATCGTTTACACAAAATGGCTCGACAAAAGAGATGTAAGGATGATGTCAACCAAATATGAATATAGATTATGTGGGGAAAACAGGCTAAGTGGACCAATTTTAAAACCTCTTGTAGTGGTTAAGTTTAATAAGGCGAAGATGGGAATTGATTTTTCAGATCAAATGGCATCTCTATGTGATGCCAGAAAATCAATGTGATGGTATCATAAGGTCACAGAAGAGTTCAAGCTGGATACAGCGGTTGTTAATGCGTGGCTCGCCTACAAAGATGATGGGGGTCAACGCCCAGAGTAGAAATAAGCACACAGATTCTATAATGACCTTCAGGGAGAAGATTGTGTACGACATAACCATTTTACTGAAACAGCGATATTTTGTAGGCGGGTTGGCCGATTACCTGCAAGATTACCTGCAAGCAAGATTACCTGTGCTGACCCGTTCGGGGCGGCGTGGCAGCAAACGTGTTAATTATTTACTGTCTTCAAATATACAACCGAACATCAAACTTTTTCGTAAATCCCAAATCAAATATTGTAATATTCTACTCAAATAAGTTTGAGGTTGAAATATTGGCACAGCCCTAGTGATTGAGAGGGTTGACTCAATGCCTACCTTGTGTCCCAGTGTGGCCACATGCTTAACCCACATCTCTTGCTCTTCAGGTGAAGGCTTGTAGCCTGGGTCCAATACCGTCTGCACCAACTCTCTTCGCAGCCTGTCCAGCTGTTCTGGCAGTGTCTCCGGCTCTGGTACCTTCCTGTAATACAGAGTACTATGTCACACCATATGTACAACAGTTTTATAACTTAACTGATTCACTTACCATTTTTTTCATCACCTGCCAGGCCAGAAAGAGCGATTTTTTTCAAAGAATTTCATATTTCACTTTATTATTCATCTCATAGTCTATATATATATATATATATAGGGGACACTTCCCTAGACATATGAGTTTTTTATTATTATTACTACTTACAAGAAACGAAACTATGAACAAGAAAAACACAGAGTACTATGTCACACCATATGTACAACAGTTTTATAACTTAACTGATTCACTTACCATTTTTTTCATCACCTGCCAGGCCAGAAAGAGCGATTTTTTTCAAAGAATTTCATATTTCACTTTATTATTCATCTCATAGTCTATATATATATATATATATATAGGGGACACTTCCCTAGACATATGAGTTTTTTATTATTATTACTACTTACAAGAAACGAAACTATGAACAAGAAAAACACAACAAGAAACATTAAATTTATATATATATATATATGTATACACACACATATATATATATATATAATATATATGTATATATATATATATATAAATTTAATGTTTCTTGTTGTGTTTTTCTTGTTCATAGTTTCATTTCTTGTAAATAGTAATAATAATAAAAAACTCATATGTCTAGGGAAGTGTCCCCTAGCTGCTTCTTGCAATCTCAAAGGGGTTTTTGAAATTTAAGTTCAACCTCTGTGTTTGTGTTTTGGGAGTTGTCATGATTCAAATGTCTGTTTAACCCTAGATAGCTAAACTATCTTGAAAGTTACGAGCGTGTTTTGTTTTTGCCTAGTTTTCTCCCCTTTACCTGCCTTAATGGACTCCCCATGTAGTTCCATGCCACATTGGCTCTGGTCATTTAGTTAGTGTTTTGCCCGCTTCGCTGTCGTTAGTCCGTTTAGTTGTATTTTTAGTCGCTCGTAAATTTTACGAAAGTTTAGCTTTTGACGTTTGGATTTCTTTTATATACATTTTGTTTCTAATGGATTATAATTTACTATTTTATTATTATTATTAGTTCATTTAAACCTCAAATAGTCTAGACTTATAATACCACAAAAGGGGCAGTTGATACTTTAAATTTAAACGTGTCACCAATGTCGTGCAGCCGAAGACTAAAAGGAGGCCTTTGTGTGTATTTTATGGCATGTTGAACATTATTCTGGTAAACTTGTATGTAATTTATGTAGTTAATGTTGTAAAATGGGCCACAAACCACTGTCATGAAGGAAATTTGCCATGCAAACACACCAGAGCCTGATAGAACTTTGCCTTCAACAGCGGTTGAAGTACCCAAATTTGACTCGCAATCTCCGCTAATCTATTGCCAATATCTTGAAAGTTCTGGTGCGAGGCGGGGTCCAAGACCTTCCACAAAACATACCACGAACAATCTGTGGGATTTGTCCGTCAATTAAGAGAAGGATGACAACAGTCTACTGCTGCTGCTGCAATAAACTAATCTGTGCAGAACATCGCGGGAAGTGCTATGTGGACTGTGTCAAGGATTTGTAAATGCCTAGGTTTGGCGCAAACCTGTTTCTAGTAGTGTTTTGATAATTTGTATTCATTAAAGTTCAATTTTTTAACCAAAAATATTTATTTTTGAATTTTTTTTACCCGTCGTGAAATTTACGATAGTTAAGCTTTAATGTCATTTTTAAACTGATTAGCTCTCCAGGGTAAACAAATCTTTCCTTGAAGTCACAAAACCCCAACTTAGTGTTGGTAATTTCCTTAAAATCTACGTAGGAGTTGAAAAGGGTAGTGTCAAAAATAGAGGAAAACCCTTTTTATACCCCTGGCATATCTCCTCATAGTAGGGAAGGAGGCAAGCTGTAGATCTTCACGTTTGATTCTGCCCACTTGAATTGTGAAGTATTGGTTCAGGTTTTTAATGACTTCTCCATTGTCCCTGTTCCTCTTGCCAGTTAAATTTGTGCCACCCTTGTTATGAAAAGTGGATAAGACACAAACTTCTTTCTTGTCTTTCCACCTAAGAGCTATCATATGACCATAAGCTACTTCAGAGTCACCAGAATAAGCTTATTATGAGAACCCTTGAAGCTATTCTGGCATGTTAGTACTACATGTAATAACAGTACCAAACACATTGAAACCAATCTGTTTTAATTTATGAAACAAAAGAGGTGAAGAGTGTACCAGTTATCAAGAATTAGGGTATTCACACACTCCTTTACCATCTCTATGACGTAAAGTATTAAAAGTCCTAGAAGAAAACCCACATAAGAAGAAAGTGGAAATTGCAAAGGAATTTAACATTACACGAACAACTCTTGCAACAATCGTCAAAAATAAAAATAAATATGAAGATGAAGGTGGACTTTCTGGTCAGTGTGAAAAGGCTAAACAGCCCGAATTACTGAAAACTGCTGTCATATTATGGCATTATTATGGCTGTGATAAAAACATATTGATGTACATGTGAATGTACAATAATACTGTGTACATATTTACTTTCCACAAATAAATATTGGTAACAAATCTGTAGCAGTTAAACATATAACAAACATAACATATGCTAAAAATCTACAAGAACTTTAAATAGAGGGGTTGGACGTGTTCACTTTTCTTTATTTCACGGTTATAAATAACCATTATATTACAAAATTTCAGCATAATTTAACATCAATTTCATACACCTCGTTTTTAAGAATACCTCTATATAATGAATATATTTCTTAGTCCCTTTAAATTCATTAAATCGAGGTTCAACTGTAATCTAATGTGAACATAGGCCTTTGATAACTGCGGGGTGTTCATGCTCATGCACATGCTGATCTATTCTTTGTTTGAAATTCATTATTGTTGATGGTGGATTTATGTTATTTAGATTTTCATTGCGGATACTTTCCATCACGATTTTATGTTTTATGTTTTACATAAAATCTTGATGGAAAGTGTCCGCAGTAAAAATCTAAATAACATGCTGATCTACTTCTACAGGACTGGGTTGATTAGTTTCAGGATATTACTTAGAGTATATTATGTTACCTAGTAATATTATTTGACTTATTATTTACATTTATACTTTTACTACAACCATTTTCATGCTTACTTATTTCGTCACTGTATTCGTTGCATGGAAAGCGATGGGAGACGCGTTGATTGGGGTTATACAGGCCGTGCGTGACTCAATAAATTCATAAGGTCGAGCCTGTGCTAAAAATAAACCACTCTCCCTCTACCCTAACTAACAGGGATGCGTAATGCGTATCGCGTCTGTCTACTGTCTGTGTCTAGTTTAGTGAGCGTTTACTTGCTGATAAGTGTGTATCTCTAACAACAGCAGTGCAACAGACGTGTTCGTGTGAAGCTTTTCTTCACTTCAATAGTTAAAGATAACAGACTTGAAGCAAGAATACCCCCGTCGCAGCAGACCTGCGTACTCAGCGAATTTCCAAATCAATAATTTAATATATGACGTTTTATAAAAATATGTCCATAAACATGAGAATTATTTGCCTATTCTCCATAAGATTAACATAGGAAAGAGTGTGCAGGTTAGCTGCTGTGAGGAACACTGAAATAAGTCATTTCTACCATGAATAATTTTTATCTTAATATTTATACCAACTTTCATCAACATCTGTCCATAAATAAAGGACTTTGCCTATTCCCTATATGATTAACATGGGAAAAGAGTATGCAGGTTTGCTACCATGATAAACACATAAACTATGATTTTTAAGCATAAACTTATGGGTCCCAACCACATGAAGGTAAATATCAAGTTTTATACAAAAATATTGATTAATATGGGAAATATTAATTTTTCCCTATCCTCCATAAGATTAACATTGGAGCCCCACAATACAATGTACTGTGTTTAGATTTTTTAATATCTCGGTAACCATTGGAGATAGAGAAAAACTTTAAGGAACTTAATTGTGTAGTTTTTTAAGCTGATTCTAATGGTGAAATATAAAATTATAAATTTTTTAAAATTACATGTGAAAAGCGCAAAAAACCTGATTTTGGGGTACAAAACCCCCCAAACTATCCGTTCCCATTGACCGATATGTCTGGTTTACGAACTCGTCCGAGCATTTGTAGGAATACACGTCTCTACCAAATTTGGTCTCGATCGGACCATTTTTACGAGAGTTATCGTGTTAACAGACACATATATATACATATATACATATATATATACATATATATATATATATATAAAAATTTTAACGACTATTGTTTTTGGACTCTGGGCACCTAAAGACGAAAAAATAACATGGTCTCGGGCTTAAGTCTTACCATGAGACCTACGGTAATAGCTTCTTCCCTATGGGAAATTCGCTAAAAACCTGACTTTGTTAGACCTTGAAAAATAAGTTAACATTTTTAAGTGATTAAAATTTGTTTTAATTTCCAGCTATTTCTTTTTTTTATTTCCCGTGAACGTGTTCAGATTTGAGGGGTTCTACTGTAATTTTAAATATTAATCACGTTATTCTAAAATAACTATTTTAGTCTAAAGAGCCCTTTGACATTTTATGAAAATGTTAATTTAATTTGAACAATGATTGTGATTGGTTGAATTAAAAATAAGAAACCAGGACAATATATAACACAGGTCTAATGAACCCTTGGCTTATGGTATTGACTCAATACATTTTCTGTGTTTTTTATTCTGCAATACAGTACATCCTTATTTTCATATAGACTTGAGAAAATTATTTCCCATTATTAATTATTTACAACATAAATTATAATGATTTATAATTAATTAAATGGATAAAACTGTTGGGGTTAATATACCAAACAGAGAACTGTACATATAATGTGTTTAATGACTTTAGGGCCTATATGTGAAATAAATAAGTTGGTAAATGTAGTGATAGGTTTCTGACAAGCATCAATAACGCTAAGTAGGTCAATCAAAATTTATTTAAATTAACATTTTGCTTACTAATAAAATCCAAAGCAACCTGAATTTTAGGCTTACAATACCCGAACCCGACCCGAATTTTTTTTACTTGTATTCCCGAACCCGACCCGACCCGACAGTAAAAATCACTACCCGCAGACCTCTAGTATACATTGTTGTTGTTTGTAAACAATGTTTTTCAAAGAGTTAGTAAGATGTTTATACATGTTATTTTTGCATTTTTTTATTGGAAATTAGTTGTAAATTACATGGGATTAGCTTTATTTTGGTTGATGAGAGTGGAGAAGGAGTTAAAATGATCATGAAATTGAGTTTGTGGAAATGGAAAATCTTTTCTATGCTTATAGCTCTGATTTAATATTTTATATTGGTGAAAGTAATTAATATTGTCATACATATTGATGCTACAGTTCATACTGAATAAAAAAATAAGAATACATTACTCAAAACTCCTATAAATAGGCAGTTATATGAAGAAATTGATGTTTTTTTAATTACACAAAAAATAGTCATTTTTGGCTTGACGATTGTCAAAATAAAAGTAAGAGAAAAGGGTTAATATGTAAGTTGCTAGTACAAATATTTTTATACCAAATCTTTACATAGACTAATTATATTAAAAAAATTATACTATTGCCATTCTTTTAAAGTTAATGAGAATATAAGCACCTTTTCCGGCCCCGCCGTTCCACTCTTTCTTCTTTAACCTCTTCAACCTCCACGTTTGTAGTGGGTTGTTCTTTTGGTTCTTCTTTTATAACTGCTGAAGATGAAAACCTTGTTTTCACTCTGGATTCTGAGCTAGAATCTTCAGTATCTTGTTTAGTGCTAAAACACATAAAAAATATAAATAATAGTGAAATGAAACAAGCTATGGAACTGTTCCAATACACTTTATTTGGAAATTCATAACTATTATGAGAGCATCTTCTTTATAAAGTTTTTTTCCTCCAAACCCGTTTGACAGATAATTTTGAACATATAACATACATGATGTTCATACATTTAATATGTATTAGGGAAGACTGGGATTATGGCGTCATCCTGTAATCCAGCTACTTGGAGGTCACGAACTGTGGATAGTTGTGAGCGATGGTCGGTGGTGTAGTGTTCTCTGGTGTGGATTAACGTCCGCACTATTGAAAAGTACGTTAATCCACAAAGACAATCCTCATAATTAGACCTATTTGTAATTCAGATACATGGACATACAAGTGATTGTGAAACAAAAGGACTAGTAATAGTTTTAATGTGTAAGGTGGAAGGTCTTGAAAATAAATAATAAATAAATAAATAAAAATATAAAATAATAAAAATAAAAAATAAATAAAAAAGAACAATATATAGAAATTGATGGCAATACTGCTGACATACCCTGGATTAAAATAAAGGTGATTAAATGCATAGAAACCAGTCCCGGCTGACTGTGCTGCTATCCATTAGATTTATTTGATCCACTAGAGCTTTAATACAGAAACATTTTGCCAAAACACAGAGAAATTTCAATGGATATGTTTTCTATTAATGGGCTGTCTGAGCTGTATATAAACTTTCTGTTACGTCTAGGCTAATGGGTTAACGAATTGTGACTCCTCTACTCAGAACATGTGTTTACTGGAAATGTTGTTTTATCCTAACTTAGGCCCTTAGACTAGGTCACTTGGAGACGTCGCCAGTGGCGTCCCCAGGTGACCAGATAGTTGGTAAGGACAAGTTCTTATGGCGCTTATTACACTATGGTCACCGGTACCGTCACCAGTTTGGCAACTGGCCTGTGACTCTGCCCCATGACCTGAAAAAGCACCATTGGTGATAATTGCTGGGTATTGAATTCAATGGCACTAATTGCACACATCACCACTGTTGTGTCGCCAGTATTTTTGTGTTCTGCAAGCTCAGATTGTTTGACGCCAGTGTAGGGAACGGACGTTATATTGGAAAAATATAAAGACTTACTCTTTTGTTAACGAAAAGGAGGAGGTGGGCAAGGAAAATTCACGTTCATCCAATATTATCTTTAAGAGAAAGAAAAGGATTGTTTTATACCCATTTTGATGAACTTTTAGTTGCAAAAACAAGTTTTTAAACTATTTGAGAATGTCAAAATCCTCCTTCTTTGAGCTGATTTTACTAATTAAGGTAGATATTACTGGAATAAATACTAGAATGAAGTCACCTCACTCCTGGTGGCTTTTCTGATGTCGCGGCTGCCTGCCCATACAGTCACCAGGTGACCTAGTCTAATATGGCCCTTTTGATTTTTTTCATTTGCCATTTAAACATCTGAGACACCTGATCAAATCAAATCCATCATCTGTTTGGTAAATATTTAAGAATAGGAATGATAAGGACAAAGTGGAAATTCCAATTTTTTAAAGTATAACATACAGGTAGCACAGGTACAGGTACCGTGAATCAATTGAAAGCATGTATTCCAGAATCATTAGATCCCGAAGTATGTATTAAGTCACATGGCATACTAAAACACATGACTTAGTTTTAGTTTTAGTTATGCTTTGTCTATGTTGTTTTGTTTGGTCATATACAGTTCAATAAAGTATACTAGATGCTAATTCCAATGAATATTAAAAGGAGGGTCACTCTGACTTTAAACTTCAAAACAATGAAAAAATCCAAATCATTAGATGTTAACCATTATTTAATACCTATTAGCTTTGTTTTTGTTGGTGATTGGTTCAGGAACTTCGTAGAAGTCAGGGTTCATGCAGAAGCGGTCTGGGATGTTGTCCCTGTTGAGGTTCTGCGGGGAGTATGGACAGAGGGCTGCAGTGGTGTGCTTGGTCAGGAACCCTCCCTTAATGTTACCATCCCCAGTACACCCCTTGGTCCCACACTCACTCTTCACTGCTGTCGCTGAAACCGAACCATTCTCTAAGTCCATATAATGGTTTGAAAATACTTTATTTAACCCTTTGGAGTCCATGCCCACATATATGCGAGAAGACGACTGACCCACCAGTGGTCCACGCCCGCATATATGCGAGCTGATGTCAACTTTTTATTTTCATCGTTGTTTTTGCTATCCAGCGATTGGGCTTTCCAAAAGACCTGTACATTTCCCGTATTTTCACGATTTTCTCTCATTTTTTCCCGCACTTTTAATATGCTGCAAAGGGATCAATGAGTTCATTATTCATGGTTTGCTTATCAATTACATAGATCAAATCGCTAATTCAACTATTGAAGATCTAAACTGGAAGAAAAAACTGACACAAAACTCGAAAACCACCTTATGGCAAAGGGAAATGCGACGCAAAAAGCAGCCGACACATCTTAGTTTTTTTACATCATTATAGCACTTTTCTAGTGATGAGTAGAGTTTAAATTGAACTCGAACATATTGTGCGTCCAAGATACACCTAGTTTTCTTAGTCAGATCGTCAGCGTCGATCGATTCATACATAGAAAGCTTTTGTCCGTTACTAGAAAACGGAAGTGACCACAGTGCACCTGCGCCTCTCGGACTCATTTCTACCAGAATGAATTTTTCATTCTGGTTTCAGATAACCTGCCAATCGGACGGTAGTTTATGCTCTTGTGTTAAGAGCATTGTAGTGTTTTTTCATCACGTTAACAATGAATGTAGGACTAATTGACAGAATTTAATCGCTTATGAAATTTAAATGAATAGTTTTGTATTTTCTCTTTAACAACATGCATCTTGGACGTAGCCATTTCACCACCTCACTCAAGTGAATTTTGGCCTCAACTCGAATCAGAACCGAACTCGCCCGATGCTTGACGACTGCCGCCGACTTGTCGATGTCGAAGACACTTCATCCGAAGACAGTTGATTTGCCGACTAAGAAAACATTTGAATTTTGGTTTGATTTCATTGTTTAACTTTTCACTCTTTCACTAACAATTAAAACTACTCAGCCGGACAGAGTCCTTCTCTTTGATTTGTAAATATTACCAATTATTATGAACACATTTGTTTGGTTTTGTCAAAAAAATAATACCGAAAATAATAATAATAAGCTCAATTGATTCATCCAAGACGATCTTTGTAGACAGCTAGGACGAGGCAAACTAACCTAAAAAATAATGGCTTGTTTCAAGGCTGGACTGTGAGTCAGTAACTAAGGCACTTGTACTTCGTCGCATAGCTCGGGGAGACGAGACTGAGCTCCCGTGGAAGAGGCCGAGAATTCCCGAGTCGTCTTTTGTGTGCACTACTCAATACACATGCCATTCTGCCAGACCAGTTCAGCACACTTGCCGTCCTGTCCTATCTGCTTCAACACAAATAATCCACCGAATCTCGATTAGGGAGTTAGTGCAACAACGTATCATTTCTAACCCTTTAACTTCAATATTTAACCGTTAATTCATTCAAAAAAAATGTCGTAGTTAAATAATCATGAGTATTAGAAATATTGATATTTTAAAAATAGCAGTTTGCTGAATTCCTGTACGAAACCGTATTTATTAACTATTCCCGTACCTTTCCTGTATCCAGCGAAATAAAATTCCTGGACAACCTGTATCAGTTGTTGCTCTATTGCGTCATAATAGGTATGGATACGTTCAGGGACATCTTGGGAAATCGTGGGAGTTTTAGTTTCGTTAAATAGCATTATATGGTAGAATATTATCTTTCTAACAGCCTTTAAAAATTTTTCACTGATTTATCAAAATCAAAATACAATTTTTAAAAACTACCTTTTCTGTGTTTTGCACTTTTCTGTATTTTTGAACATAGCGCCTACATTTTATAACATTTATTCAATATGATATTTGTTTGTAGGGAATTAAATTATCTAAAAGATGAATATAATAGGTTTTATAAAAAAAGTAGTTTGTAATCATATAAAAACTTTACTTTTGAAATTGATGCTCACAATTTTTTGTGTTTGTTTTTTTTTAACTTAAAACAAATCTTTCACAGCGAAGCCGTGATGCTATTCAATTTCAGAACATGGCCAATTTTAAAGTTAACACATATTTACCATAGGGCGTTACAAAGTTCGCCGGGTCAACTAGTAAAAATAGTAATTATTTTGCCAAATTTATAATCTTATAATCTTATAATTTATAATCTTCTATTCATTACAAACAAAATTAATATGCACATTCATGGGTTTACTCGATTTACTGATTTTATATAATTTTTTTAACATTACATTTTCACCAAAAAACCCTGACTGCAGGTAACATGCCACTGAAAAACTCGGACTCCAAAGGGTTAAAGATTTTTCTAGTCTTACATTATCTACCTATTTTGAGAGTTAATCTTGTCTTTGATCTTCAGATTCTTCAATTACATTCTTCTCACCCAAGGATGAGATCAGTTTTCTGTCCTGATTCACAAAAAGGATGATTAAGATGAGATTGAAGAGGTTGAAACATATGACGAGGTCATATTCGAACATCTACTAACATATGGCACATTAAGTTTGTCAATAAGTAATTAATGAGGTGCAGACAACGAGGAAGAAGAAAGGGGCAAATGGAGGTGTTTCAGAGTAACTACAATATTATTTTAGAATCCACTTACAAGGTGGTGGAGGAGTTATTGGGTGCCCCGTCTTGTGACCCCACCCAACCGGGTGAATGTCAGGGCAATCATCGTCCACCCAGTACCCAAACTCATCCGGGTACCCATCAAAGACGATGTTGATCTGGTAATCCTTCACTTCCTTCACTGTTGATGGCCGTAGAAGAAAAGGTGCCCTCTTGTCAATAACCTAATGCAAAGTTAAGAAATGGGTCACTCAACAGACACATATCTATTTTCCCCCTCTAAAAGTAAAATAAAAATACATACAATTAATAAAACTATCGTCTCCTTAAATGGTTTGTTTGAAAAAAAATTTAACACATTAATTGCTTTAAAATACTACAGTAGAGCGTTGATTATCCGAAGCCCGGTTATCCGATACGACGGTTAACCGAAACACTGCCAAACACCGAAAAATGAAACCACGAACTTGAGTCTAACACCGCCATTTGTAGTGGACCAGCGCCACCGCCCCGACTAAACTCGCGTTTGCATGCAGAGTTCAAGTTCAACAAGCTTTTTCTTTTGGATTTTTTTTAGGCTCACAATGTTTTGTATAATATTATAAAAAGTAAATTAAAAAATTGTTTTATTCTTTGTTATGTGCACTGAACATTATTTTCCCATCTGTGACCGATTATCCGAAAATTCAACTATCTGAACACACATAATCACCTATTATTTCGTATAATCCACTCTCTACTGTACATGAATATTCTTTCCCATGTCCTCTTACAAGAGAAAATTGAAGAAAAAACTTTTTGAATGAGTTTTATTGGGTTAACATCTTAAATTTTTTTCTGTAATATTACATTGTCATAAAAGTGCTAAAAAAAGACCACCGACATAATATTGCGGTAAAACGGCATTCTATGTTGATATTTGCCGCAATATTTTGTTTTAGTTCATTAGTTCAACGCTAGAATGCATCAGCATTTACTTTTGAACTGTTTCCTTATGCCTTTGTGTTTGTATGCGACATTGTTTACGATGACAAGAAACCGAATCAGCTGCGTAGTTGTGATCCTAACAGAGAGACCTGTTTACCTTTATTTAAAGAATTTAAAATACTTACTGTACCCAGTCTCTACATTTATTGCTGCTTATTGGATGTAAAAAAAACACTTGAGAACTATATTAGTAGGCAAAATATACACTGCCACCAAACTAGAAAAAAATACTTATTGGACTTACCATGTATAAGGCTTGAAAAAACAAAAAACAGCCATATTTTTATGAAAATTAAATTATTTAATAAATTGCCTGAAAAAGCTTGGATTGTTAAGTTTGATCGTTTTAAAAAAGTTTTAGAAAAGTGGTTAGCTGGGATGGGTTTTTATACAATTGATGACTATTTGGCCTGTGATATTGTAAATTTATGCTTTTAGTCACTATGTTAAGCTTTATGACCATGTTAAAGGATTTATATTACTGTATTTGTTTTCTGTTAAATTAATTTAAAACCGTTTTATTCTGTTGAGTCTTGTTAATATCTGTATTGTTATTATTCATGTTTATTATTTTTATTTTATTGTTACTTAGTTTTTAATAACCAATGTTAAAGTTTTTATAACGAATGATGACCTTATATATAATTTTGTATCTTGTTTATGACTTTGTCAATTGCAAATTTTTTGCTTAAAGACAATAAATACATTTGAATTTTGAATTTGAATTTTGAATTTTGTTGACACCTCGTGACAGACGTGGTTCATTATTGTCGTGTCCGTGACCAGTTTATTTATCGAGTTGTTAGTTTATTTACAGTTCGCCTTTTATAAACTGCTAATAATTAGTTTATAGGTTTCATTATAATATTATAACACTGTTTATAACACTAAACTAATTGATAAAGCTATATCTGAGAGTAAAAATGTACTAACAAAAAACTATATATTCCCGTTAAAAGTATTGAACCCACGAGCACCGATACTCAGAGGCCATTCAAAAATACATAAACCCGATGTACCAATCCGTCCATTAGTGAATTTTATACCATCACCTGCTTACAGAGTAGCAAAAAAGTTGGATAAAATCATATGGAAAGAAATAGTTCTAGAAAATAGTCTCAGTGTAAAAAACAGCATAGACTTTGTTGAGAAAATTAAAGAACAAAGAATTAGTAGAAACTACACATTGGCATCTTTTAATGTAGTAAATTTATATACCAATGTACATATTAAGGAAACTTTACATAAACTGGAACAAAATTTACGTGAAAATTACAAGTTATCTCCCACTGCCATAGATGAATTAATCTTACTCATTATTGTTATTTTAAAACAAAATTACTTCCAATTTCAAGATAAATATTATTTACAAGAAGACGGCTTGGCCATGGGTTTTCCTCTATCCAGTATTCTATCTGAAATATTTTTAAATCATATTGAGAACCAATATTTATTTACTGATTCTAACCGCTATAAGAATGAAATAATTTTTTACTTCCGTTACATAGATGATACCATTGTTCTCTTCAATGGCAACAATAGACAGTTATCTTTATTGAACACATACTTATACAATATTCATAAAAATATTAAGTTCACTTCAGAAGTAGAGAAAGATGATTCTATTAACTTCCTGGACCTCACAATATCTAAACAGGATGGCAGTTTCAAATTTAAAATCTACAGAAAACCAACTTGCACCGACCAGAAAATCCATTCAGATTTACACCATCCTTACTCACTAAAGTTAGCCGCATACCATTGCATTATTAATAGATTAGTATCGATCCCAATGAACGAAGATAATTTTAATGAAGAGCTTAACATCATTAAATGTATTGCTGTTTCTAATGGATACAGTACTACATTGATTGATAAACTATTATATAAACACCAGAACAAAACCGAAACAGTTCCTGTCAGTTGATTATGGTTAATCCTTAAGCAACAAGATTAAACAATTAATGAAAAAAGAAAATGTCACCATGTCTTTCAAAACGAGAAATAACCTGGGAATGTTAGTGAGAGATAAACCTAAAATATCCACCACAAATTACGATAAATCAGGTGTATACAAAATTAGTTGTTCAGACTGCCATAGATAGGTCAAACCTCCCGCTCCTTCAATGCACGTTTTAAGGAACATATATGAAGGAAAACAACATCCAAGCAGACGTCGACTTTTGCAGAAAATTTTATTTCACACAACCATAGTTACAATAGTATTATGAAAATATAGAACTACTTCACTCACAAAATAAATTCAATTAACTTTTCTAAACTTATAGAATAAGAATCTTGAAGAAAAAAAATATTCACTTTTGGGAAGGTTAATGTCAAAAAAAGAAACCATTAAGGAGTTAAGAAAAGTTGTATATCGTCTTTCACAAGCCAAGCGTTTTAGTAATGAGAAATAATATCCCTGTCACAGCAGAGCTGCGTATTCAGCAAATTTCCAAATCAATAATACATATGACAAGTTTTATCAATATCTGTCGATAAATATAAGAGTTATTTGCCTATTCCCCATAAGATTAACATGGGAATGAGTATGCAGATTTGCTGCTGTGGGGAACACTGAAAGTAGGCATTTTTAGCATAAAATATTTTTACTTTGACCATTTACCAAGTTTCATAAAAATCTGACCATAAATAAAGGAGTTTGCCTATTCTCCATATGATTAACATGGGAAAAGAGTATGCAGGTTAGCTGCCATGATAATAATAATAATAATAAGCATAAATGGATGGATCTATGCCACATGAAGATAAATACCAAGTTTAATCAAAGAATATTGATTGATAAGTGAAATATTAATTTTTCTTTATCCTCCAAGATTAACATTGGAGCCCCAAAATACAACGTACTGTGTTTAGATTTTTTAATATCTTGGTAACCGTTGGAGATGGAGAAATATTTTAAGGAACTAAATTGAGTAGTTTTTAAGTTGATTCCAATAGTGAAAGATGAAACTAAAAATTTTAAATTACATAAGAAAAACGCAAAAATCCCAACTTTTGAGTGCAAAACCCCCCCAAACTACCCTTTCCGATTGACCGATATGTCCGGTTTACAAACTCGTCTGAGTAAATGTAGGAATACAGGTCTCTACCGAATTTGGTCTCGATCGGACCATTTTTACGAGAGTTATCGTGTTCACAGACACACACACACACACATATATATATATACACATACATATATATATATATATACATACATATATATATATGTATATATATATAAATTTTAATGACTTTTTTTTTGGTTTCTGGGCACCTAAAGACATGAAAAATGAAATAACTTCAAATTTAAAGTGAAGAGTTGTAACATTACCTCCAACTTCATTTCTGGTTTGAATGCATTAGGAGGCCGAGGCTTGAACGCTCGTCCAGGTGCTGCAACGGACTTGGTCTCCTTCAGGTACTGTTCCCATGAAAATGTACTTGGATTTTTATAAGCTGAAAAAAGTATCATGCAATCTTCACTTTAATGTTCATCAGTTTATTTATATAAACTGTGTTGGTATTTTTTTATCTTTACTGTTATCTACTTTGAGGGAAGAAATTTCAAAACCTTGGTAGCTGTAAACATTTTAAACCAAATAAAATCAATTTCTTCCTGCGGTGAAAAACCCTGAAATACCGGTAACACCACTGAGAAGATAAAAAAATTACATTTCAGGTTTAGGCAATATGATAGGTTCTCTTTTTACACTTAAATTGTTCATTCAACAAAAATCTGCAAGTCTAATTATAAATAATTTTGTACAAAAACAGTACAAGCATGTCTGGCAGGTCTTCCTTAGTAATACCATTATCAAGCAATTTTTTTCCTAGTCAAAAGGATCACTGTATGAATTGTATCAATAACTTGTCAACAACTCAACCTGTTTTGTGTAGTATGAGGTTAGGCTACTATAAGTGACGCTAATAGCATTGGGAAAATCCATGCAGCACGACGAAAATATTATAGATAATGATGAGTACACGGAACTGGCACAGTTGGGAATTCGGCCAGTTCTATGTCCGAATAGGCCACGTTCTGGTCCCTCCCACTCTTAACAATCTGTCACTGCCAACCCTCGGCTTTTGTGTAATATTATGATACTCCAAGAAACTATTGTACAGCGTACATCAAATTGAGCTTTCTCCTGAACCTATTCATTTTAAACACAGAATTGTGACTCAATTTAGATAATTTATTAAAGGTAATTTTTATTTAACCTCACCGATGATATAGTTCAGTGCACATAGTGTATTGTAATCAGAGACGATACAACGAAAATAAAGATGGTGACCTTTCAAGGTAAGGGCTGATTGAGTTTCGGGCTAAAGCAATTCCGAACTGAACCAATTTCGTTCTCATACACAGAACTGGTTCAGTCCAGAACTGGAGCAGTTGGGGAATTCAGTACACAAAATCATCGTATTTCTTAGGGCACATTTACTTTGGGTCGGTATCACTGCAGGATAGCTAATCAATACGATAGTTGATGCGTTGTCATTGGCCGGAGGGCTTGGAAGATGGCAGCCTTTCGAGTAAGAGCTGCTTACTTCCAGATTGCACCAATTCCGAACTGAACTAATTCTGCATTTTCATAATGATATACCAGCTGAACCTAACAGCAGGAGTATGGGAAGCATTATTTTATAAAAAAAATATATTTAAATCATGATAAAAAGTAGAGAAAGTAATGTTGGATGGACTCACTATTGGGAGGGGTGAGATCGTGTCCATTCTCCTCACACCAGCCTACGGGATGGATATAAGGCGAGCTGGGGTCTGTCCAGTAATCGTACACATCGCCCCAGCTATCAAAGTGGATCAGCAACCTGTTGTCTATCAGATTGGAGACGCTTGCCACACATATTAGTGATGAGTTCTTGAGATCCACAGCCTCTAACTTCATACCGACACGGAATTGGCTTGGACAGAGTGGCTATTAAAGAAATTACACAAACTTTTAGTGTTATAAGGATTACTTTAAATCCAATAATACAGGTCAAATAATTTGATGTAACAAAAACTCTTTTTAGACAACTTAGAATTCAACAATTGTTAGTTTTAAAATATTTAACTTATAATAAGAGGTATTTTAACTCTCCTTTTCTGAAAGTTTGGTAAATTAAAAATAAATATGTACCGGAGACGAAAATTGGAAATAAAAACCAAATCTTCACAAGTAAGTTCAGTTGATTTAGTTCATTCCTTTCCTGAATAAAATTTTCACCTGAAAACCCAAAAATAAATTTTAGCAAAATTTAATTTTAAATTTTATTTAGATTTTTTAATTACAGCACTTGGTGATTTTTTTTTTATGAATGAGTATTTGGTCAACTTAAACAAGTTCTAAACAGTGATGAGAATCACTACATGTGAACACACCGCATTGGAACGTGGGAAGAGTGACTTGGGGGCTGGCTGAGCCCGACTCTGCTTCAGGTAAGTGTTCCAGCTAAAGTTTTCCATGGTGTAGCCTCGCGGAGGGTGCAATGTGTGGTTGTTCCTCTCACACCAGCCCGGTGGAAAGATGTCAGGCGAGTATGAGTTTGTCCAGAAGTCGTGACAGTCCGGGTATCCATCAAAGTGCAGTCTTATTCTGTGTCCTGCAACAAAATGAATACCACTTTACCAAGTTGATTATTAATACTCAATACGAATGTCAAATATTAATTTAAGTTGGGATGAACATGTAAAATTTGTTTTAAGTAAATCCAGCTCAGGATTATTTGTAGTCAGGAAAATGTCAAAAGTATGTAATGTCAATGTGCTATGCTCCATATATTTTGCTTTGATTCATAGCTACATTGCCTATGGATTACATGTCTACGGAACAACAAAGAATGAAAATTTGAATTTGTCATATGGCTAAATAATTAGCTGATTATTACCATTATTAATATTATTGTTTACATTTTTCTAGGTAGTAAGTTTTGTTTTGAGAATAAAGAATTATCAATTAATTTATGTGTATTATATATTTATAAAGATATATCAGAATTAAATATTAAAGATTCAAAAGAAAGCCATTAGAATAATTTTAAAATTAAATTACAGAGAATCTGTAAAGGAACATTTCAAAAAATTAAGGATAATGACAGTTTTTGGTCAATATATATTTGACACTATCATGTATGTCAAAGTCTTAAATGGGAATAAAAAGTTTGTCCCGATTCACCAATATAACACTAGAAAAAAAGTTGAGCCTATTCCACCTCATAGATTGGAATTATTAAAAAAAATACAAATGCAGGCAACAGGTTTTTGCACAAAATTCCAGATTTTGTAAGGAGTGAAACCGACCAAAAAAAATTTAGAAACAAACTAAAAACATATTTATTGGAATTGTCAATTTACAGATTTGAGGAGCTAACGCAATTGGTGGGAAATTAAAGTAAATTGGTAATTAGTAAATCTGTAACTGTATTGAGTGTAAGGAGATTATTTGTTTGATAATACTGTACATCCTTTGTGGATTAATTTATATTAATTTGTATTACCTAAAATTAATTTGTATTATATATTTGTATTAACCTGTATTATTTTGTCTTATGAATTTTTTAGGCACTGGGGAGCTGTTCCAACCAGTGTATTTTATGTTTTAATTATAGTCATAATATATGACACTATTCAATGTATATCCTGATTGTACAAAACGAATAAAGAAATCTGAATCTGATAGGCTTCGGAAGATCCACTGCTAAAATGAAAGGAAGAAATTCAAATGACAAAGTAGGTAGGAGGTAGGACCAATGTTGTTTAATTCTCCACTTTTTTATTACAAAATCACAAAGTTCAATAAGTGGTAACACCTAACTTTGAACTGATAATAATTAGTTAATTCTCTAATCAGAGGGAGGATAAGCAATAAATCCATTGTGTGGCGTAAAGTACTACCACTGCTAAAATGCATCTAAAATACAACAGAATGCCCAACACTTTACTACCCTTGTTAGCGAATTTCCCATAGGGAAGAAGCTATTACCGTAGGTCTCATGGCGAGACTTAAGCTCAGGACCATGTTATTTTTTCTTCTTTAGGTGCCCAGAGACCAAAAACAAAAGTCGTTAAAATTTATATATATATATATGTATATATATATATATGTGTCTGTGAACACGATAACTCTCGTAAAAATGGTCCGATCGAGACCAAATTTGGTAGAGACGTGTATTCCTACAAATGTTCGGACGAGTTCGTAAACCAGACATATCGGTCAATGGAAACGGGTAGTTTGGGGGGGGGGTTTGAGCCCCAAAATGGGGTTTTTTGCGTTTTTCACATGTAATTTTTTACAATTTCAAATTTTATCTTTCACCATTAGAATCAGCTTAAAAAACTGCACAATTAAGTTCCTTAACCCTTAAAGCGCTACTGAAAATCACACTCCCTGCTCATTTAGGTTGAAAAAATCAAAATTATATTATATTTAGGTAGCTTGAATAAGTAGAAAACAGATATATGCTTCATTTTTATTTATTGAACATTTTAACACTATTTTTCAGGTATCTAAAAAAGTTATTTTTGCCAAAAATTCTGAGCGCTTGAAATAAAACTTGTAGGCTTACATAAATGAAAAATTACTGATTCTAAACATGAAAACAGTGAGAAGAAACATGTCAATAAAGTAAAAAGATATTATGTACATTACCACTAAACATAGTTTTGCGTCGTATGATAAGCCTCAAAACAGTCATAAGTCCATTCACAAACTCATCAAATTCCGGATCGTCTGGATGAGCCATGTTTCACTTTTTATTTTATTATTTAGATTCACAAACGTTCACACTACATTATCTGTTTACTTCTCAAACACAACACAAATAATCACACGTCAATGGATGTCAATAAACAACGATTGGAACAGTGAATACAGCTGGTCGTAGTGGCGCGTTAATTTTCTCGTCAAAAGCAGTACGGGAGCGCTAGAATACAGACAGAAGTTGCATAACATCTAATCTCAGTCACTAGAAATTCCATCAAAGCTGCCATATTGGTTTTGTGAGTTCATAGAGGTTAAAGCAACATTACCATGCACTCTATTGGTTGTTTCGCGAACTACAGCGCAGTAAATGTGACGAAATGGCTGAAAGTGAAAAAACTCGGTTTCCGCGCCGTGGGACCCTACTGTGCCGCGAGAAAACTCGTCAGCCGCCCGGTAAGGGTTAAAGTTTTTCTCTATCTCAAACGGTTACCGAGATATTAAAAAATCTAAACACAGTACGTTGTATTTTGAGGCTCCAATGTTAATCTTATGGAGGATAAGAAAAAAATTGATATTTCCCATATCAATCAATATTTTTGGATTAAACTTGGTATTTACCTTCATGTTGTTGATACCCACCCGTTTATGCTTAAAAATCATAGTTTATGTGTTTGTCATGGCAGCAAACTTGCATACTCTTTTCCCATATTAATCATATAGGGAATAGGCAAACTCCTTTATTTATGGACAGATGTTGATGAAAGTTGGTATAATGTTAAGATAAAAACTATTTATGGTAGAAATGACTACTTTCAGTGTTCCTCACAGCAGCTAACCTGCACACTTTTTTCCATGTTAATCTCTCTATGGAGAATAGGCAAATAAGTCTCATGTTTATGGACAGATTTTTATAAAACTTGTCATATATTATTATTATTATATTATTGATTTGGAAATTCGCTGAGTACGCAGATCTGCTACGACGGGGGTATTATAAACATACTGTGATAACATTTGGCATATGGCTTAACCTGTGTTCAAGTTTAATTTTCTACAATCTCAAGAAGTTCATAAATTAATTAATAGGAATTTGCAGTACCCAAGTTTACTGTTACACAAGTATCTTTTAGTTATAATGTTAATTTTTTGCTGTCTAGACTAAATTTTAGATATTTTTCAAAATTTACCGGATACTTATTTCACATTCGGATATCCGGCTCCAATTCGACTTTTTTGATATCCGCACAGCTCTACTTGGAACCCAGTCTGAAATATAATTTACTTGTTGTTTTTAAGTTTAGAAATATTTTAAGACAATGCAGTGGTATTAATTATATTTTAGTGTGGAATAGGTTATGAATCTTTGTTATACCATGAACTCCAATAAATATATAATAAAATAATTAATACCTTTTCTGTACTGAGGTCTCATTTATACACACCTAACCAATCATTATTCAGGTTAATCAGGAATTGACTGTACCGGTAAATTAATTGTGAAACAATCATTATACAAACAAAAATAAATAAAAGTAAAATAACTACCAACGGAGGTTTTAATACTTTTCCTTATACACTGGTCATATTTTAATATTCCATAATATGATAAAAGTACCTCTGACTTGGGCTACAGTCAATACAGAAATGATGGCTTGATGTTCAGGGTCAATTCCTTCCAATTTCATGCCAACCTTGAACCCATTCTTGCCATACGGAAAAGGATCTTTGAACAGCCGCATAGGTGCAGCTTTGCTCTTGCTGCAGCATTTCTGAAGATAGGTCGACCACAAGAAATCACCAGATGAATTCGTCCAGCTAGCATCAGCATTAGGCTGTGTACAAACAAAACTAATAATCAGGAAATGTTTAGAGAAATTATTGTAAGTTAGATTGCTTGAAATTGGAAAAGCTCAATTATTTTACATTAATTTACCCCCGTGTGGAGGTTGTAAATAGTTTTGGGGGATTCCTGAAATGAGGCGCGTGAGGTATGGAGCCTGACATGTCTGCCGACACCCGATATGCATGTTTATTTTAACAAAAACTACAGTCGTGAAGGAAAACTCTGCAATCGCCCTCTTGAGGGTTAAGGGTATTTAGGAGTGGGCTACTCTTAAAAATAAAACATTGAAAAATTCAAAAATTCTTTGGATTACGGTGAATTTTTACATCCATACCTAATTTTATCTAAATATGACCAACGGGGTTGGCTGTAGCTCTGTACACATCCAGACACA
This sequence comes from Nephotettix cincticeps, assembly GCA_023375725.1. Lineage (NCBI taxonomy): Eukaryota > Metazoa > Arthropoda > Insecta > Hemiptera > Cicadellidae > Nephotettix > Nephotettix cincticeps. The sequence continues at coordinate 44,096,124 of CM041791.1, forward strand.
CACACATGGACGGACAGACATCAAGTTGAAACCCACTTTTTTGGATTCAGGGGTCCCCAAAACGTTTAAATCTACTTGCAACTCAAATTTGAAAATTTGAATGAAAATAATACTTTTTCCATATACTATATTTATAGTATTAGTGGGAGGAAATGTATGTATGTATTTTTTTCCTTTTTAACTAACATTATGGACATCGTTGAATTTATTGTGTCACAAATTACTCTAAGTCACAGACAGTAAGCATTGATGATTTTAGTTTTTATAGTATCAGTGAAAACTTGAAGAAGACTGAGAGGAGAATCATGTACAAATTACGAATACTGAAACTGGTTCTGATACTTACAGTCCTATCATCGTCTTCACTCGGGCCGGGAGACTGGGAAAAGCTCAACTCCGAGTCACTTGCTTCAGACTCGGTACCCTCGCCCTTTATATTGCCTTCAGAGCTTTTCATAATCTTATGCAACTCCTTCAACCTGTTCAGTCTTGCCAAAAATACCTTGGTATTTTTATTGGTCTTGGAAGCAAGCTCTGTCTCTTCGGGCTGATCACTCTGATTAAAAGTGACATTAATTAATTAAAAAGTGGCATTAATTGAAGTTTCAAATGTAATAACATCAGTGGGGCTGGACTGATAGGATGAATAAATGGAAATTAGGACTAGGAGACATTAGGAAAGGGGCAACAGGATTTCATGGGTGGAAACACATGAAAACTGTGATTGAACAGAGTTGGGTTCAAAGTAGATGTACCAAGTAAACATGTAAAATATGAATCACTTAAGTTTTAATATCAGACATTTTCTTGGTTTTAACCAAATAAAATGTTAAAAGTAGAGAGATATACCTATTTACTCAGTGTAGAATACTGCTACAAGAGTAAAATGTCATTGCAATAATCTGCAAGTTAGAACTTTCACTCAAACCTAGAATCTCGTTTGATAATAACCAACCTTAAGTTTTTGAATTTTAAATATTATTTTTTGCAACAGAACTGGCTAGTAAAAGGTGATAAAAATTACTGATAATTTTTCAACTGAACCAGAACCAGAGAATAAAATCATGTTTTTTTATTTTTTTTTTTATTGGAAGGGGCGGAATATTCCTAAGGCACTTCAGCCGTAGCGGCTTATTGCGCACCCCTGTGTGGGATGCGGCATTATCACATAGCGAAAAGCCATTGGTGATTCGCGGGATTTGAACCTGGGACCTTGGGCACCAAAGCCCCGCGCTCTACCCCTAGACCAGCGCGCTCCCAGAATAAAAATCATGTTTAGTGATTTTGTGTGTGATTGTACAGGTTTTTTGAAAATTCATAATGGCGTTGGTTATTAATTATTAAATTAACAAATAGTTGGACTTTTCCAACGCGTATTTTAAACACAAGACGCGTTGGAAAAGTCCAACTATTTGTTAATTTAATAATTGTACAGGTGATGAGTTTATACCAAACTTATGACTTTCACAAACATTTTAGCTACACAATGCTACGTTTCTAAAAATGTTCAACACTTGAAGGTACCTTACTGAACGCTTGGGGGGTTAATCTATGTTCAAGGCTTATTCTGCAAATTTATGTATAAATCATAACATTCACAATTCGCATAAATGATTTCAAGTAATACAAAGGTGCAGGATTACAGACAGTTGTAGCCTGATTCAACTAATTAGAAGTAAGTTTAAAAATTATGTTCCTGCTGAAATATAATTTTAATCAAATTTATATTCCTGGTTAAATCTAAATAACAAAGAAAATAAAAAAAGTTAGTTTTGGAAATTTCAACAAAAAATTTGCCTTGCAGCCCAGAGATCACCAGCTCAATTCTACACCTATTTTGCCTCCAACCGTTCTGACTGTGTTGAGTTAAGTTAGGTTGGTTATTTAACCAAACAATAAAAATAATTATTTAAAAATAAAATATTAATCGGTTTATCCTGAGTTGTGATTGGCTAGAGAAAAACTGTCGGTCCACTTGACATGTTGGACTAGGTTCCCCTATTTAACAACAGATCAAAATTTGGTAGCAAGAAGACATTTTTAGACATGTTTAGACCATACTCTGATCAAAATATTTGAATATACCACAGACAATTATAATACAGAATTTTAGATTACTAGGCCTTACACATTTTGAATAGGCCTACTTTAAGAATAAAACATTTTTAAAAGTAAAGGTAAAACTTTTTCACGAGAACCTCACTTGATCATTTACCTAAAAACCAATTAATTTCATATATCAAATATTTCTTAGAAAATATTCAACAAATCATACCTTAGCATCAACTGAATCTTTTGCCACCTTCTGCTCAATGCTGCCTCGCTTTGCCCGCTGAGCAAGAATTTTTATTTTCCGTTTTTTACGCCTTAATCGTAACTCCTTCATTTTATCTTCTTGTTGCTTTTTCTTCACTTCGTTCTTCACCAGTACAAACTTTTTACAGGCCACACTGCAGAAGCGAGTGTCCATAAGAAACTCAGTGTAGAGGCCATAACAGCCGCACCCCTCACAGCAGTAGATCTTGTCCGTTCCCTCTCCAAGCACTTCCTTCGAATTTTTGTTATCTATAAAAATAAGTTAGTATTGTGCAGCTGATTTCAATTTGTTTTGGATATCAACAATTGGAATCAACAATTGAATTTTGACAAAATTTCATTCATTTGACCTCTTTTAGCGAATTTCCCATAGGAAAAAAACTTTTGCTGGAGGTCTCATGGCAAGACCTAATCCTGGGACCATGCTATTTTTTTGTATTTATATTCCCAGCCATTTTCAAAATGGCAGCCATATTTCAAAAAAACAAATTTAATATTTATATTGCTTTAAAAAATTAAGGATTGTTCCCCATTTGATTTCTGTTGATTTGTTTTCTCTAAATCTTACAGTTTCCGCTATCCCAATGGTGGCCTCCTTGAGTTGATCACCCTGAATATATTTACACATATATATATATAAATTTTAACGACTATTGTTTTTAGCCCCTGGGCACCTAAATACAAAAATTTAGCATGGTCCCGGGCTTAAGTCTTGCCATGAGACTTTCGTTACTAGCTTCTTCTCTATGGGAAATACGCTAAAAAAATGAAAAATATTTTTAACGTAGTAAACATGTTTTTTATAGTTCTAAATATCATCAGTGACACAAGTAAAAAGTTTCAATATATTTGGTAGAATATTTATAAAATTATAGGTACTTAATTGTTGTTTTGCAGAAATAATCCATGGCATTTATACAATCATACATTTTTATACTACACATTTATTATTATTTACATTAGATACATTATTGACGTAGACATGTCCTTAGCTCTGGGGGGAATGTTGGCAATTTGAATGACCAAAAATCCAAAAATCAAAATAGTGCCGTCATTTGGTTACTGGTGTCATATGGTTTGTGACGTTAGATATTGGTTACAAGAACAGCTGTTCTTGCACAGGAACAGCTGTCTAGTCTATTTTCACAGGAAAGTAAATACAATATATTTACATAATACATTTATACACCATAAAACAATTACTATAACCTCAACGCAATGTGAGTACTGACGACCTTGACCGCGCGTAAACAACTGCGCAGCAGATGTTTCATCAACGGCGCCAAGCACAAGTGTTATTACTCCATATTGAATATATTAATTGCAAAATAAACGTTTTTTGTTGATAACATTATTAGTACCTAAACGTTGTTAATATGGAAATAGTTATTAATTGAAATGCACTTATAAAATCCAAAAAAAGAAGTAAAGTTTGCTGTTCAGCTATTGACCATCTGGTCTTTCTAAAGTGAAAGCGTCCGTCCATATATCGACCGCCTGGTCTTTCTCGCACATAAAATCTACCGTCCTTAAATCGACCGCCCGGTCCTCAAAGGGTTAACTACTCATTTTAGCACAAATAAAAAAATATCATGAATTTGACTTTTGTATTGTTTTCATTGTATTCAACAGGGCTTAAAAACATGTTGATTACAAGGTAAAATAAAGCTAGAGGCTATAAATATACATAGGCTGTAACTCCACTAAAAGCAAATAAAAATGTTGATTATTAGTTGAACATGCAGTAAAAAATATCAAAATAAAGCCACCTGTGTGGCCGTGGGATACCTGATTCGTGGGAATTATCTGCATCGGAAATACGGAGCAAAAAGAAAACTACTATGATATAATACTGTGCTGTATTATATTCCATTATTTTCCAGGAATAAGTTGACATTGTTGAATTATGCTTCGGTTTTAAGGAAAATTTAAACTTTGAGAAAGGTAAATTGGTAAATAACAGTTAAAAAGGACATGATGAAACAAATAACCCCTGTCACAGCAGACCTGCGTACTCAGCGAATTTCCAAATCAATAGTATAATAATATATGAAAAGATTGATCAAAATCTGTCGATAAACATGAGAATTATTTGCCATAAATAATAAAGGTTTCCCTATTTCCTATATGATTAACATGGGAAAAGAGTATGCAGGTTAGCTGCCATGATAAACACATAAACTACGATTTTTAAGCATAAATGGACAGAAATCAACCACCTGAAGGTAAATACAGTACCAAGTTTAATCCAAAAATATTGATTGATAAGTGAAATATTAATTTTTCTTTACCATTTTTTCTTTTCTTTCTATACTACGTACTGTGTTTAGATTTTAATATGTCTAATGATTCACAGACACACACACACATATATATATGTGTGTCTCGTATATGTGTGAAATTCGCTAAAACTATTATTTATTATATTCAAACATTAATGATGATATTTAAAATGTTTACAGTGTTTGTAAAGACGACTTTTGCAGTAGCATTCAAATCACGAAAAAATTGTGAAATAATGCTTTTTTGCAATCCCTTTAATCCGGGGATTGAGATACTCTAATCCTGGGATTGATAGCTACCCAAAAGCGACCGGGATCCTGAATCTCGGAGTTGAGAACTCTAACCCACCCAAATACTGAACCAGTTGTCCACCTGCATTACATTTCAGACCATGACTGTTGACTCATATACATCAATTAGCCCACAACCAGATTTTTTACTTTTATTTTCAAAATTTCTTGATTGTACGTAGAACGGTGGTTTTTTGCTTGGCTTCAGCTAGTCCAAACCCTTCCTTGTTTACTTCCGTAACCAATACTTTTTGTTGTATTAATCTTTTCTCGTATTGTGGGACATGCATGTTCCACAGACATTTATTCTCCAAGTATAAATCAACAAATTTAACAGTTTCGTCTTCATTTGACTTCATAAAAAATTTCTACTTAAGCTAGCAAAAACAAAACAAATTGTCACCTAAGTTGATATGTTGAAGTGAAAGCTGGGTTTACACTATGTAGCAGAGCTCTCTAGCTATATAGTGTAAATGCAGCTTTACAAACAAAAATGCATGTATAGTAGAGCTTATAAAAGTTGTGTTATATGTAGCTATCCTACATAATGTAAACCTAACTTAACCTCCAAAATAGAAACTGACCAGCAGACAACCCGTTGGAGTAAATTTTGGTGTCGGGGGTAGCTACTGTGCCCCGTAGTTTGCTTTCCAACTAAACTACTCGACTCGCATTGCAACTGATCAATTTTGCCAACTCGCTTACTATTTGTCTTGCCGATCTAGCTACATTAAGCGAAACGATGAGCCAGTAGCAACTCACTCCATGTAAACCAGGCTAAAATGTAAGAATATATCTTCGAAGTCACAGCGCTTATCCATTCCCAACCATTTTATTTGACTGTGTGCGTCTAGATGCACTCATTTGGATGTTATAGTATACGGCTATTGTTTTGGCAACTGTTCATTGGCTTCTGACATTTTTTAACTATTATGTTATTGTTAGAGTTTTTGCACCGTAACTACAGTAGAACTTGGATAATTCGAACCTCAAGGAACCAGAAAAAAATTTGAATTATCCAAAAATTCGAATTAGAAGTTTTTGCATGTGGTTAAAATAAACAATTGAACATCATGTTTTAACATTGCATATTAAAAAGTTCGGTTAATGAAGATATCATTGATTAAAAATCCCAATTTTTGTTAAATGTCGATAAAATGTGTTTGGAGGGATACCGAAACTAGCTATTTCAAACTTTTTCAAATCCTTTCTCTACCTCCTTCATCGCCGCTATTTATTCTTGCAACGTCAGAGATTTGTAGATTCGCTTTGACGAAGCCATCATACACACAACATGTTAACATGAACGCAGACAAAATCACAAATGCCAACACGAAACAAAGACGACGAATGTCGGAATAAAACCACCATCAATGATACACACGCTCCTGAACTACGACGGCGCCGTGTAGTGAGACTAGAGATGTCAATGTTGTGATTTATGAGCAGTGTTGCGGCGTTGATCTAACTAAAAATAGCCTGAGGACAGGAAGCCCGGATGTCGTTTCCTGGAAAATCGCACACAATGACTTGTTCACTTTATAGATTTATGCTGTAAAAACTTCGAATTATCCAAAAAAATATTTGAATTAACCAGGATATTTTAACATTGTTTTCATATAAAATTCTAGGGACCAAGACAAAATTTCGAATTAAGGAAGTTTTCGAACTACAGAAGTTTGAATTATCCACGTTCCATTGTAATATTATTTCACATAATTCATAAACTAAACTCTTTGAGCTATGAAATCCTTGTCATATGTGGGAGTGTTTATGGTGGGCCCAGTATGCGGGAAATGGGGTCCCTGTAGAGTGATACCTGACCATCTGTAACAATTATAGCAGTCTTCTGATACGGTAAACTTACAAAAGGGGAACACCTGACCTAGAGGGACTTTATAGGCTGATTGTCAAGAAAATTGATCTGTTTGGCTTCTGACATCCAGTCACATCAACCTGGGGGTGTGCAAAAATCAAATTCATGTCAATATTACTAAGATCTATATATTTGATTAAAATGAATTTCCTAAGAAACATGTTAACAAATTATTCACTCAATGTTATTTTAAATATAACTCCCATAAAAATTAAAAAATATAAGAAGCGTATAAAATCTCACCTGAGTTAGGTGCTTTGTCATCGGAGTTGCGACGGCTTGAGTTAGGAGTGTTTGAGGAGGACTCATCTTTGTTACTGTCCACAACTAAGTCCAATCCATACTCATTTATGCGGAACTGAAAAGAATTTAATCTAAAAAGTTTTCTAACATGTTATATAAATAAAACCCCCTATATTTTATGAATGACAAGACACCTCCTTTACCTTAACCTTAACACTTCAAATATTCCCCAAATTCAGAAAGATTTGTAAAAATTAATAATTTTAAACATGCAGGTGGATAAAAAACCAATTCAGGATTCTCTCTCTGAGAGAGAAATCAAGACTGGTTTCTTGGTAAATTTCAATTATGTAAAAAGTTCTAGTTATCATTTTAAGTGTTATTTTCTCTCTCTAGTTGATACCTATTTCAGCTAATTATTGGTGACTCAATTGTTGTTTTCACTCAATGTTAGACGGTTTGTCATAAATCAAATAAAATTTGATAAAAGGAAATTTAATTCTGAAATCAATCAAATGTCATAAATTTACTTACTCAACAACAAACTGTGTGTGTGGTTACCTGATGATAAAAGTTAATCTTTCCACCAATTTGAGCAACAACTTACGTATAGCTTCCTCTTACCTTGATGTTGCTGCCAGGTAGTTTCCCCACTCCTTGATGGTCCCATTCCAGCACCTCCATCGGGTTCAGATCCTCCGGCTTCTGATATCTTGGAGGAGGAAGTTTCTGCCGATCCGGTTTCACTAGTTCTATCTTCACGTCATCATCCATTTGCTTCTTCTCACTTTTTCTCTCATCCATTTCCTCTTTTTCAGGTCCAAGACGGCGAACAGTTACCTCTCCATCAAGAACCACCTCTTCGTCCTTCTCACTTCCCCTTCTGGGTGGAATGGAGGTCAAACTCATACCCGTTTTGTCATCTTCTAACTTTACACTTGTACTCGACCCGGTTTCAGTCCCTTTCTCCTCCATACTCAAAGTCCGCTCAATCGTCATCTCATCTGATATTTTTTCATGCCTCTGAAAGATTGATGGTGTATTCATGAAACAGTTTAACATTACCAATCAGGCATCAATATTTTACCTACTAACCTAATTACTAATTATAGCAGGATCCCTCAGAACCGAGCCCTTGGCCGGTTATCGATTGGTGACCGATTTGGTTGATAACGGATAAACCAACCTATTTTTAAAATGATAATTTTTACTTAATAACATTATGTAGTTAATAAATATAGCCATAATGAGGGTCTGTGAGTGTTATTGGAAAAATACACACGTTTATAAAATCAATACAAAGCTTCATCAACTATCTCACGGGAAGGTTTTCTCAAGTATCGTCGCTTGGATAAAACCTTTCCACTCTCAACCTCACTACAAAAGTGAATCAAGAGTTTTCGATTTCCATACCAGAAATTAACTGTGCTTTTTCCCACATTTAATTCATTACATATTTTAGCCATAGATTGGCCTTTATCAATGTGTTAAATCACGTTAAGCTTTTGTTTGACTGTCACCACATTAAGTTTTTGTTTTGAAAAACTAGTTTTTTGAACACTACTGTACGAAAATTTATGTTCAGTAAGTAAAACGACAACTCAGCCAGCTATAAAAACACAGGCCTTTACAAAAAATCGAGATCGAATTGAACTGTCATGACATTGGGCTGACTTGAACGAGTAAACACAACCCAAAAAACAGTCCAGTGTTTATGAAAAAAGAACTTTTACGAATAATTTAATAAAGGAGTTTGACTATTTTGGAGGAAAAGATCTTTGTCGTAGTTGAATGCAAAAAATAGACGTGATTTCTAGCAGACCTAAGAATAATGTGTGGCCCTTGACCATCAACAGTATAATGCGATAACTGATCACATAACTAGAGATAGGCCATTACTAAAAATCTTGTACGATAACCTCTTTAGGTTGTCTCTTTACGTTATGTCAGCGGTTTTAGTTTTTAAAAATCCGGCCTATAAAACTAGAACAGTAGCTCAACTAAGAAGTAATCTCCAAAAACCGTGAGAGTGGTCGAGTAGCGGAGCTAGTGTATTCGTAAGCCGTGAGAAATACATTTTGATATCACATCTAGGAAGTGGCCGGATATTCCGAGGACCAGGAAAACCGAAGCCGGTTATGAGGGGTTCTACTGTAGCTAATAAACTTAAGAGTTATTAATTAACTTTATTAGTTATTATTAGTAATCAACTTAATTATTTGGCCTAGTATTGAAAGTTGTAAAACCTAAAACCTATCAGAATTATATTTTGTAAACAAATTGACACAAAACATTCTACTTACCCTAGGTGGTTCATTGTCATTAACTGGTGTCATTATTAGAGAATCAGGAACACTTATCCCATTGGGAGGTTTTGGGAAGATGGACTTGGACGTCTCCTTAGTACTGATCGGCTGCAAGGGGGGGAGGGATGGGAAGTTACCCTCCCCACCTGGCTTGACCAACACAGACTGTTTGTTCTCTCGAGCAGCTGCAAAGACTGTTGGTTAGGTTAGCTAACGAGTTTAACTGACACTCACTGATAACTGTATGAATGTTATAAAATTAGGCTAATATTCATTTTCCAGAAAATAATTGAATAGAACAAAATAAACCTTTAGAGTAAAAACATAGTAAAGCTACAAAAAATACAGCTTATAGACAAAATTTATTATAACTATTAATCATTATATATCAAAAATCTTTGAACACACAGCTTATTTTTTATGGTTGGGAACAAATAGAAGTCATTGGAAGCCTAATCAGGGCTGCATGGGATGTGGCCTATCAATTGTCAATGTTTTGGGCCTGTCAAAAAGTCCTTTGTTTTAGTATAGGTGCGAGAGCTGGGATTGTCATGATACAGAATGTTTCGCCTCTTCTTTAATTTTTATGTATTTCTCCTAAAACATCAGACCACTCAGAATTGATTGTTGAAGGTTCCTAGTCATTAATACAATGTTTTTCAAGACACACATTTTTTTAATTGGAAAACCCTCATGGATTGTGATATTCTTGTCTTCATATTAACCTAATTTTAGTGATTCAAAACTTTAAAAAAAGTTTTCTTAATTATTGCATTGCGTTAAGTAATTCTGAATTTCACCACCAAGGCTGCCATGTTTATGATGAGTAACACACAATAAGATTGATAAGGTGGAGGTAAACTGCAGCTGCAAGTCAGTTAAGGTTTACAAAGTAGGCATACAAAAATTTGGAAGATAAAAAGTAGCCTATTACTGCTAAATATCAAGTCTATCTAATGATAACAATAACTAGGATGATCATTTAGCAACCAAAAAAAAAGAAAGATAGATATGTCCAATAAAAGAAAGATGAGGATAAACTTACTGATGGACTTTGTGTCTAAGCTCTTTTTTCCATTAGAGTAAGTGACAGGTTGCAGGACGGAAGCTTTGGTGTTGGGCCCAACAGATACCGGAACGATGATGCTAGTCTTGCTGGTGGTGGTAGGGGGTGAGGCAGAAGGACCTGCAGGTCCTTGAGAGATCAGTAGACTGGAGCCTCCGCCATTGTTGCTACAGGAAATATCAGGTTACTTAATTATGACCATCACAGGTGATTGTGACATTGATGGTATGCTAAATACAAGGCTTGTAAGTAAATAACTTTCTCAATGTAATTACTATGATATACTGAATACCGGAGATACTATGTGACATCCCACAATCTGAGAGAGGTTATGGCCACAGTGTTTTGGGACAAGAAAGACATCTTGCTTATTGACTATATGCCTTTGGGGACCACTCAGATCAGTATGTGTAACTCATGATGTTAGTCTAATTTGGTTGTTTTATCAAGTCATATTCAAGTGGTTTTGTGACTTTTACATGCTGATTAAGAACTCTGAGAGGAGGAAATATTTCACAATTTATTATATAGTGTTGACAAAGAAATGAACCGTGGGAAAGCAAACCTATAAAATCCAGGAGTGATTAGACGAGAACGTTTTGTTGACGAACCTTCTGTCGTCTGTTGACAGGAGCTTGGACTCAGACTTTTCTGTTGAAAAATAATTGAGAGAGTAAGAAAACGTTTAACACCTGCGACATGAAGAGAGCATGCAATTTTCATTGGCGTGAACTGTGCAGAAGACCAAACTCACTATGTTGTGAGGAGGACGACGACTATAACACTTTGATGACTTGCGATTTCGTTGCTTTTTTTTACATTATTTTGGTATTTACTTATTATAGAGTTTTGAAAATGCATGATAGTGTTGGTTATTAATTATTAAATTAACAATCAGTTGGACTTTTCCAACGTGTCTTGTGTTTAAAATCTACACAACGTTTCAAGAATTGGTTAAACTACTCCCGTTTTAAAGTGCCTAATGATATTTACATTTATACAAACAAAGGGGTTATTTCTATATATAAAAGAAACCGGTCAAAAAAACACAACAAAAAATATAACTATACAATTAAATAGTAAACAAAACACTCTACTTAGCCTATTTTGTACATTCGGAAGATTGCAAACCAACGACACTAACATTCCGCCTCCGAGCTAGCGGACGTAACAACAAGTAAATGTATATAAATAATAACACTGACCATCCCAATAAAACTCATATATTTTTAAATTTAGAAAATAACATGCAAATTTTATGGATACATTTTTTTCCAAAAACCTATTTCATATATTTACAAATAAAGACACTACACCCCTATAATGCTATAATATTAGAATATGAAAAATTTATTTAATGAAAATATATGTTTCTAAAACTTTTGTAAGCTTTTTTACAGCCCGGTGGAATCCACCGTGCACGACCCTTCACAGGTTAAATTCAATTTTCATTCTCAAATACTTGAAATGATAATACAAAGCTACAGAACAAATAATATGTTACATAGTATATTTGTATTTTAAATCGTTATCAACTCACTAATTCATAAGATAGAACATTGGTACCTAACTAAACTACTTTAGAAATGACTAGATCAAATTAAATTTTTTTCTTAAGAAATAAAATTCGTCTTTAGAATGTTAGTCAATTACTTTATATTGTCTTTTTAGACATTTTAAAATATTTATGAATAGATCAATCAATATAGTCAAGTTGTTCAGTTAATCAGTTTACAATATGACAAATAGTTTTTAAGGAGGTATCAAAACATTTTCAGACAAATATGGATTGTACATGAGTGGTGAATCAATAAAAAAATATAAAATGTACCTTTATATTGTTTTAAAGCGCATAAAATACACATTCTCTTATTTTTCATTGATTTGTGATTAATATAATATGATAGGTATTTGTATAAGATTATTATTGCATTTAATTTATTAAATACAATAAAGAACCCAAAAAAATGGTAAAATAAAAATATAATACAAGATTCAACCCCAATGAATAATTAACAGTAACAGAATTATAAGAAACTTGACAAGTAACCTATGCCAGAGAGGCTTATCTCACCTCTAGATATTTCACAAATTGTTTTGCTGAGTTGCACTAACAATGTTGACTATTCCACTTAGTCACTATAATGACCTAAATTCACATCAGACTCACTCATTTTTGTCTTGCGATTTGAGGAAATTACTGCAATATTATTGCAGAACTCACTCACAATATTATATCAGGGAAAAGAAAAATTATGTAACTTATTTTTAGTGTGAATATTCACCTAAAATAAATACTAGTATTTATTCAAACAAGAAAGTTACTTATAACTATTTTAATCATAAAAATAATTCATGATACAGTAATAATAATAGTTTAATTTATGAGTGAAATTAAAACAATTTAAATTTTTTGTGTTAGCCTTTTACTTGTGTTTTATGTTAACATTCTTTTCAAAAACTAAAAATTGGTAACCATCTCATTCTTTTTAATTTTGGTAAATAATGAATCAATCAACAAATTTCCATAGTGCATTTTTACTTTTTCCTTCTATACGATAGTATAAGGAGAAAGTTGTTTTCATCAGCATTTTGTAATTTGAGTTTCTGGTGGATTTATCCATTATAGTGCCCCCTCAATCAAAAAAGTGGGTTTGAGTGATGTCTGTCTGTGTGTCTGTGTATGTGGGGATGTGCAGAAGCTTAGATATTAGTGCCCCCTGCATCGAAAAAGGGTTTTTTAATGTGTGTGGGCATGTAATGAGGTCTAGAGACGAGACTATTGGTCCGATTTTCATGAAATTCGGCATGTAGATAATCCACAGTATGTCAGGAGATTTTTTTAATTTTTTTTAATTTTTAATTTTTAAAGGTATGTTACCCCTTTTTTTATTAAATGATATTTAGATTAACGTTAAAGGGAGTACGGATCAAAAAATTTTTTTTACAAAATTTTGTTTTTTGGCTAGTGTTATAGTGCAGATTTTGAGCTTCAAAATCAGCTTTTAGAATTTGTTTATGTCAAATAGTTTTTTTAAATAAATATTTATAAAAAGCCTTGTCAGAGTGATCGTGCCACGCACCAGGCGCCAGCGCTGCATGACTATGTTTACTCTTTCAATTAAATCATGTTTTCCCGAAAATAACTTTTTTTTGTTTTGGCATTTTTTTTAGGAACCATAAAAGTTAGAAGGTTATTTTTTTTATTTTAAAGGTAATAGTTTTACCTATATTTTAACATGGGGGTTTAGCAAAATAAAAGCTAAAACTATTTTTAAAATATTAATAATATTATTTCCTAAACATATTTTTTTTAATTATATGTAATAATTTTTTTTCTTGAGTATGTAAAACCTTTTGTGTCAAAAGAAAGAAAAAAAATGTAGTCTTTAAAATTAAAAAAAAACTGTGCACTTTTGTTAGCATTATGTAACATAGGCATCCGTGACCCCCTTAAAGAATATGATGGTTTTATTAAAGATTGTCGTTCAAATTTACTTAAGGGAGAAAATATGTGTCAGTCCACCGATACCGTTTATTATGTTCATAATCCGCTACAGGTTTCATGCCCATGTAGAAACCATATTCATAACAATATATGGAACCATATATTGATTCTTAATTAAATTAACACTCCGGCGCTTTCGTGGTTTACTGAAACACGAGCGGTGGTGTGGAGTGCCACCGCACTCCACTTGTTTTTCTTAATTAGTATGAATTATATTTACGATTTATTGGCATTTTAGGTTAAATAGACACATATAACACATAATTGATGCGGTTGGTGATGTTATTAAACTCATAATTTAGACCAAACAAAACTATTTTGCAAATTTATAATACAATAAATAAATATCAGTGCATAGAAAAATGATTTTTTTTAATGGTTGGGAATAATTTTTTTTAAACAATGCAATCAAAACCCAAAACTAACTATGACAACACACTTTAAAAATGCACCTAATCACCACATTTTACACACACACTTTTCAAATGATGAAGGCAGACCCACCTGTTACTTAAAAATTTTGCAGATTTTACAATAAAATAAATAAATATTGCTGCATCAAATTTTTTTTAAATAATTAAGAATCCAATACTATAGTACGAGCAAGGTTTGTATATATATATTTGCACACGGATCTCGAAAACGGCACTAAGGATTTTCTTTAAATTTTGGAAATAACTAATTTCTGAGTAGAAAATAAGTTCTACATAGGTCTAATGTCCTGGAAAATTTTTGTTTTCTTGTAATATTAAGTTTAAAATCTAAAAATTTAACATTACGCTTATGGGGAATCAAATGTAAACAATACAAATCAAAACAGCTGTTTATAACCGTTTGACAGTTGTTGATTGAAGATGGTGGCAAACAATATATGAATAGAGGTTTTGCATTAATATTTATTTTATGTATAGTAGTAAGTAGTGTAAGTAGTAGTATCTTTTAAATAAAAAATTATCAAATTACTAAACAATTTGTAAAAACTAAAGGGTAAAATAACTGTGTGAAATAAAAGCAGAGAAAATTATTTCCAAAATCTTTTGTGTTTTGAAAGAAAACGTATTCATTCTATTGCTTGAAGCCACTGTAACAAACCAATTAACTGGTGTTAATTATATTTATCTTTTGCTTTTCAATCCTCATTCCTTTTCTAGCAAAATCAGTTGATCGCAGGATAATAATAACAAACTGTATGGACATTTAAATTCAGTAAGATAAGCTAAAACAATTGATGTTGGCCAAAAACTTTTAAACGACGACGACAACTTGACCGACGCCGTAGCTCAGTTAGTAGCGCTCAGGTCTCACGTACGCAAGGTCGCGTGATCGATCCTCACCCGGGGGTTATATTTTTGTTCAATATTTATACCATATTAATTAAGGGGTATGAAAACGGTTTTATTTAAACCACATAAATGTTTTCATTGAGCAGTAAATTTGTTTTAATTTTGATAATTAACTTGTAAAAACATGTCTTATTCTATCCGAGCGAAGCTCGGTCACCAGGTACTAATTATTTAAACAACCCAATATTATCAATATTATCTCTTTCAAATTCATCAGGGTCTTCATCACCGATAACACTCTCATTAAAATCCTAGGTTTCAGGTAGCCAACACCATAACTGTTCTTGGTTGTTCAAAGTTCATTCATTAGTTAGTACCTGCACCCACTACAAAGCTTTCATATAATAATAATGTAAACTAAGTGAACTAAAATCCACATCATATGTCATTCAGAGGTAAAAACGGAACACAGATAATCAAGTGGAGTGCACCTGCACTCCAATACTGCGACACCACAGGAAAAAAATCAGTAGAAAATTTGTTTAGCCCGAATTGGTTGCTGCAGCTATACTGACAGGTTCTGGGGATGTCAGTGGGGAGTCAGATGACTGCTCAAGGTCACACATGCCGCCAACTGCGTTTTATGAACAAAACAACATGACTGGAGTGCTACAGCACTCCGGGCGAGCACCAGTGTTAAGGAAATAGTTAAAAGATAATAACAAATCCCCGTCCTCATCTGGTACAAAAAGGTTTTTTTAATAAAGTCAAAATCTATCAAAATCCTGTTGACACTGTTCATAAAAGATGATTCTTTCAACCATCTGTGCCACACTAATGAGCTTTATCGGGGTTGCTTTCAGTTATACAGGTTGCTTACATACTGGGACGATGGCAACATCCTGAAATCCAGCTACTTGGAGGTCACGAATTGTAGATAGTTGTGAAGAGTTGGTCGGTGGATGTAGTGTCTTGTGTGGATTAACGTCCGCACTATTGAATACTACATTAATCCGCAAAGACTATCCTCATAACTAGGCCAATTCGTAATTCAGAGGCTGTGGTTCGGATTTCTCATTAAACTGTAGATTCATTAGTTGCCATCGCCTGTTGGGCTATTAATTAACATTCCTGTCTAAGGAACATGTCAGCCTTAGTCAGTAACAAGACTACAAGATCGCACCACAATCATCTTACACTCAATCCTCATTCATACTTGGTTTAAAATACCTACATTGTAGTATGGTTGCAATTTCAATGAGATCATTGAAATTGATCTAATCTAATCATAATACTTCAACATTACCATTGCAGCAGTGAACCACTAGACTATCATGATTCTGTCAGCAAGTAGAGCCAATAGTCTTGTAATGCCTGAGAGATACACTATACACTAAATTTAAGTTCAGCCAACTACTTGATTTTCCTGGGTGGAAATGACATTGATTTAATTTCGTTCATTTGGCAAAACAATTTTTATAATTGAAAACCAGGTTTCATAAGCCTTTAAAGATTTATAGATTAAAAATAATTTACCTAGATGGGTTAGAGATCAGTAAGCTGGCAACTGCAGAGTTGGTAGATTGAGGTACGGTGGCAGCACTGGATGTAATGATCAGGTTAGCCATCTGTGATTGGCCAACTGTTGACTGTGGTACAACCAATCCATGGGTTTGTGTGACGGAATTCTGTGGGACAATAATGCCACTTGAGGATTGTGGCACAATTATGTTATGGGTCTGTCCGGATGTTGATTGTGACACAATGATTCCTCCAGAGGATTGAGGCATTATAATTCCGTGTGTCTGCCCTGAAGAAGATTGTGGCATTATAATCCCATGAGATGTACCACTGGTTGGAAGAATGAGCCCAACAGATGTTGGTGGTTGTTTATTGTTGTTATTTGTATTTGGAGTGAGAAGTAGACTTGTCATTTGAGGATTTGTTGGGTTTGAAGCAGAGGAGAAAATGCCTACAGCTACATTTTTACTTGTTGGATTATTCGTTTGCCGGATGATGTTTGGAACGTTGGCCTGTTTGGAGCTGATATTTTGCTGAGGAATTATAATATTGGGGATAGGCACTTTTTTATTAGGTGCAATATTTGGGTATTTTGTATTTGCTGGAAGAAGTAGGCTTGCCATAGGTTGTTTGTTAGATGTCCCGCCACTGGAACTGTTAGGGAGGAGCATTCCTGTTATTGTAGCTTTATTGGACATTGTACCAATCTGAGGGAGGATCAAACTTGTGATGGGCTGTTTATTGCCTGTATTGGGATTTTGGTTGTTGGGCAGGATCAAGTTTACTTGATTTGATTTGTTATTGGGTCCAGAGTTAATGGAAGTAACAAAAACTTTCTTTGGAGTGTCTTTCATAGGTTTTCCTTGCTGATAAACTTGCCTGACTGGAACATATGAGTAAGTGTTCGGATTGGGTGTAGAGTGGATCAACTGTGGGTTACCTCCTCCAGCCAGCTGGATCTGTAACAAGATCAATTTTGTGAATATATTAATTTTATTATTTTTATGAAAAATGTTATCCGTTTATAATATGCCATGATTATTAAGCTAGAAGCTATTACCATAGGTCTCATGGCAAGACTTAAGCCCGGGACCATGTTATTTTTTGTCTTTAGGTGCCCAGAGGCCAAAAACAAGTCGTTCAAATTTATATATATATATATATAAATTTTACGTGGTACGCAGATCTGCTGTGATGGTGGTACAGTAGTACCTCGTTTATCCGGATTAGCTGGGGCCGGACATGATCCGGATAAACGAAAATCCGGATAAACTGGACACAGTTGGGATATGAAAAATAACAACACATACAGTACTGGAATACAGAAACCTAATATTTATTCGGCAAAAACACACATTATACTATTTTACAAGACACAAACGGGAGTACAGTATTGAACTTATTTTGTAACAAAAAAATCGTCTATTTTTCTTTGCTTTACTTTTGTATGGCGTTTAACCGCAGCACGATCACGCAAACGCTTGATCACCAAAAGTTCAGCCGGTGCAGTGTCTGGCTGCCGCTCCAAGTACGTCATAATGTTCTCCAGCTGTGACATGGCCGCCGCATGCGTAATCTCTGGCTGCGTGTAGCTCGCCTCACCTTCCTCCTCCTCGCTGTCGCTGTCTTCTTGCTGAGTGGACGAACATGATGCAATAATATCCTCGTCTGTCATAGCACTGTATCCCCCGTCATTGTCGTCTTCTAACCAAAGCTGGATATCTTCCATTTCTAAATCTGAACAGCCGTCAATTTGGTTAAACATGCCAAGGAACTGCTCCTCAGAAACCGAAAAAGTCAGATCATCGGGATCACACTCAGATGACTGTGAAGTGTCACCGTCTGCTCCATTCTTTGGTTTGCAAACAGTAGGCCATATTTTTTTCCATGACTTCTTAATTGTTTCTTCGTTTACGTGGTCCCATGCATCAGCGACCATATAGATAACGTCTTTGACATTAATTGACTTCAACAAAGAAATCACATTCAATTCTCCTTCTTCTTCAATCATTTGGCTGAGAAGATTTCTCCGGTAAACACGTTTAATATTTTCCAGCACCCCCTGATCCATAGGCTGCAAAAGCGCCGTGACATTTGGTGGCAAAAACTTCACTTTAATATTGCCACTGACCAGTTCTTCTTCATCAGGGTGGGATGGAGCATTGTCCAAAAATAGTATGGCTTTTTGTGGAAGATTGTTTTTCTCTAAATACTTTTTCACATCAGGGACAAAGTTTTTGAAAAACCAGTTCTTGAAAATTGTTCCTTCCATCCACCCTCTTTTTTGATTTTCATAAATAACAGGCAGGGACGCACGATTCACATTTTTCAATGCGCGGGGATTTTTAGACTTCCCGATTATCAGTAGTGGTAGTTTATGTTGCCCAGAGGCATTGCTACAAGCCATTGCTGTAAGATGATCTTTACTTTTTTTTAAACCTTTTGCTGATTTGTCGATTTTTGAGGCTAGTGTTTTGTTTGGTAGAACACGGTAGAATAGACCAGTTTCGTCTGCATTGTATATCTGGTCTGCTGTAAGGGTTTCAGACGCAATAAACTGTTCAAACTCTTTTTTGAACCTTTCACTCGCCACTGCATCACCAGAAAGGCTTTCACCAGTTACAGTTAACTGTCGGATGCCATGACGTTTTTTGAAGCGATCCAACCATCCTTGACTAGCTTTGAAATTTGGTTCAGGGTTTGGTAGCTTACTATTGAGGCTAACAGCTTTTTCGGCTAAAATCGGTCCAGATATCGGCACACCACGTTCACGTTGAGAGCAGAACCACACAAACAATGCTTCATCCAACTGTACGTTTTTGGCTTTCTTGGCAGTCCCTCTACCCTCTAAACTGTCTTTGCTCATCATTTTCAAACAGAAGTCTTCAATTTGATTCCGATTTTTTTTCCAATCAGATACAGTTGATGTCCCCACGCCCAGTTCTTCAGCAATTGATTTGAGTGATTCACCTTTGTCGATTCGACGCAAGGTATCTAGTCTTTTGTCCATTGTGACAACAACTTTTTTCCGTTTGGTCGCCATAACCAACACACAAATTTTAACACCTTCAGCAGGACGCACACAACACCACACGAGGCACACTGACTCAGAGTTACTGAGCAACTGCTGTTCGCGCCACTGGCAGTGGAGGGGAGAGGGCGACGCGCCATTGGCAGTGGAGGGGAGAGGGCGACGTGCCACTGGCAGTGGAGGGGAGAGGGCGACGACCTTTCAAGAAAGATAAAGTCGCAACGAACGGATGCGTCATTCATTCTTACTGTACTGTACGTACTGCGCTATATATTTTATCTACGCATTTCCTACACTCTTATAAACAAAATATTTATGATCAAAGTACATATTTAAGTTTATTGATAGTACAGTAATGTGAATGTTATGATTAAAAATGTTATTTTTACGCTGAAAAATCTAATATAATAGGGCATTTTATGTGCATTTTGGTCAAAAATTTTGATCCGGATAAACCGGAGATCCGGATCATCGGGGTCCGGATAAACGGGGTTCTACTGTATATAATATGTGTGTCTGTCTGTGAACACAATAACTCTTGTAAAAATGGTCCGATCAAGACCAAATATGGTAGATATGTGTATTCCTATATTTGCTCAACCAAGTTCGTAATCTAGACATAACGGTCAAACAGAACAGGAAAGTTTGAGGGGGTTTTTACTCAAAAAATTGGGTTTTTTGTTTTATCATACATAATTTAAAACAATATTTAAATTTTATCTGTCACCATTAGAATCAGCTTAAAAAACTATACAATTTAATTCCTTAGAGTGTTTCTCTATCTCCAACGGTTACTGAGATATTAAAAATCTAAACACAGTATGTTGTATTTTGGGACTTGGATGGAACTTGATATTTAGCTTCATGTGGTTGAGATCCATCCATTTATGCTTAAAAATCATAGTTTATGTGTTCATGGCAGCTAAACTGCATACTCTTTTCCCATGTTAGTCATATAGAGAATAGGCATACTCCTTTATTTATGGACAGATGTTTATGAAACATGGTATAATGGTTAAAATAATAATGTTTGATGCTAGAAATTCCTACTTTCAATGTTCCTCACAGCAGCAAACCTGCATACTCTTTCCCGTGTTAATCTTAAGGAGAATAGGCAAATAACTCTCATAAATATGAGAGTTATTTGCCTATTCTCCTCCCAAAATATCTCAACAAATGTCGAGAGATATTGATAAAACTTGTCATATATCATTTTAGTATTATTATTATATATTATATATTTTTATTATTGATTTGGAAATTCGCTGAGTACTCAGATCTGCTGCGACGGAGGTATTTTATTATGTCTTAAACGTGATAAATTTAAATGATTGATTAAAATTGTAAAGTGGTTGAATTGATTTTATCAAATTTTCTATAAAAAAATAAAGCTCCTGACAGCGGTTTTAATGACAAAACTTTGACACAGTGCCAATTTAATGTAGTTTTGAGGTCCAAAAACAGATTGAAACATGTTTATGCTATGTGCAATTAATCAACCAAGTTCAAAAACCAGACATATTAATCTATAAGAATGAGGGTCAAGGAAGGTTTTGCACCCCAAAATGGTGTTTATGGGTCCTCTCCTAAGTAAGTAAAATTAGTTTTAATAAAATAAAATGTTATTCTATTTTATCGTATTAATAAGAGTTTTATTCTATATATTGCTTGTAATACTGTTACTTTTAGTTATGTTTACATTTTATACCTCAGTAAAGCCATGGGAGGTCTTATCACAATTTCTGTCTCTCTGTCTGTCTTTTATGTGATGCTAAACTAAACAACACATTTCTGTCCGTCTTCTTGAAATCGCAAGTACCTACTGTAATGAATCTTTCCACCACTACTTTATCTATACCTTTTGGAGAATGTTTTTGTCTACTTTAAACTGACTCATACTCTATAAAAATACATTAGTGACAAGTCCGGTTCATCCTGATTAATGTAGCAGAGTCCAAATCCAGATAGCTGAAAATATGGATAATCTGAAAATATAACAGAATGTACATCCATGTCGCATAGACAACAATCGAATATTAGTGTTGCAAACTGTATATTACTGCTGTACAATAGCAGTAAAATATCACAGGCGTTTAACACGTTCGATCCTACATGCGGGAAATCCCCGCGGCTAACCGCCGCTAAGAAGTAGTGCGCAGGAAATCTTGTGCTTTGTAACTAACATGTTATTGCTTGTCTTCGCCAGTAGCACTTGTACGTGAATGTTCTTCGCAGTGTAACATTGTGTGCCGGTTAGAGGTTAGATTTTGTGCAGTGGTAGTGGTTTAGCTATGGCTCATGTGTATGTATGTCAGCACCTGAAGAACGCCTCATAATTGTCATTAGCAGTGAACGTGTTAATAAGTTAAGTTGTTTTTAATTTTATCAAAAGTTAATTAACTTTATTATTAAAAATAAAACACACTATAAAGAAACCCATTTTTATTTCATGTTTATTTCTGGTTCAAGTTTTGAATCTAGAATCAGTTCATTTTGGCCTAGTAACAAATTATTTAACTGTGTTTTTTCCATTTTTGCTCTTTTTTATTTAATTTCCCTCACATCATATCAGCTGCAGTACTTATGCAGCCTACTCTTGTCAGTAGCGCTCTGCTTGGCAAAAAACAGAACATAGGCCTATGGAATGTGGGAATGTTACGCAATCATTGTTAGATAAAGGGCTAAATTATTATGTGGCTTTGAGATTACACCAGATTCCTGATAATCCAAACTAATTGGGATCAAACCCAGTTCAGCTTACCAAGGTGTTGAGATTATCCGGAAATGCAGTTTAAAGTTCATTAAAAGTACTAATAAAGTCCATTATTTAGAGCAATCAACTTACGTCTTATCATAGTTCACATAGAGGTTAGTCCACAACATGTTTTGCCTGAACAGTATCAAGTATTCCTGGAGAGACGTTCTATTTTTCATGATCCCGTCATTAAAAGGAAACGAACAATAATAAAACACATTATTCTCTATATAAGCCTACTTTTGACGCGATAGGGGCATTGCTGGAGATGAACTCCAATGTTTGAAAAGTAGTTCGCTAAAAAAGCGATGATAAAGAGTTGGACCGTGAGAATCAAATCTATTTTGATGTACTGTGAGTGTAGCTAGATCTAGCCTACCCTGTCTTTAGCAACAATGTACGGCTACATCCGAATGTTTGATGTTTTTTTATGAGACGATGACGCAGCTTGGCTTACAGGATTTCTTTATTACTTCAAAAGCAATTAAAATAAATATTAACAAAATATTAAGCTTTAAGCGAAAATTTATACGTTGAATAATTTACACGGTTATTAAACCGACAAATAAGTATTGTTTTCGTGTTTGTTATTTTAGACGGATATATCCGTCTACAACCCGGAACGAAACTGGAAAAAGACGGATATACCCATCCATAGCCCTATAAGGGTTCACCTACGATAAATATTTGTCTGTATCCTCTGTAATTGCTAAATTAATAGAAATTCGATGATCTAATGATATGAGTTTTTAACTTAGTTAATTACCTGAGGCATTGCAGTAAGAATAGTAGGCCCTGTGGTAGCTGAGGCACCACCAGTAGGTGATTGAGTGGAAGGTGAAACAGACTTTACATTGGACTGTCCAACATATAATACTGGCATAAGCCTCTGAACATTAGGTCCAGCAGATGAGTTGGGAGAGGGGCTTGGAGAAGGGGCCCCCTCCTGCATATTCATTTTTTTCACCTGTAACATTGGTTACTGGATTAGTACCCCTAAGTCAGTAATGGGCAAAAAATTAAAAATATACAATAACAATTAGTTATTACAAACACTACAACCTGGCAACTATTATTTTAGTACAAATATTATCTTAAAATGATAAATGATGTGGCCCCTATTTGTATTTTAAACGGAAGGGTCAAGGACACACACCAGAGTCAGCATTGTTCCGGTACTGAAAAAAATGTGGTTGAATCTTTATAGCCCATGTTCTTGGAAATTGTCCACAGAGTGATCTTCTTCGTAACAAGACACCATGTAATAAGACGAATAATTGCTGACCTGTTTAGAGCCAAAGGTAAGTATAAAGTTGTCAATGTCACTGGTACCAAAATAAATGGGTCAATAAGGTGAAGTGACATAGTAATCATTGACAGAAAAAAGGTCAAGGCATCATAGTTGATCCAACTATAAGGTTTGAAAGTGGAGTGGATTAGCCTACAGATGTCAATATTAAAAAAATAAATATTTACAAAAACACTGTCCCTTACTACATCGACAAATATAACAAAAAATAGTTTGAAATATTTGGGATTTTAATTTGCGTGAGAGGAACCATTCCAGATTTGGCCCAAGAATTTTGGAGGAAATTTAATCTGGAAGGAAAGGTTTTTAGCATTATAGCTTGAATATCGGTCAAATACTCCATTAGGATACTACAAAATCATCTATACAACAATTCAAATTAATTACACGTATTGTTTCATGTAATTGTAAATATTCTTTGTCATGCAGGCATTTTACAATGTGTAAAAAGATGTTAATTAAACTAATTTTAGATATAAATTATATATATATATATATAAAACATTGTCCGAACCTTACATGCTTAAATTATCAGGATATACTAGGCCTAGGTTTATGAAACAATTATTTGGTCCAACAATTATTGATCAGGGATTTTGCAACAAAAACTCCACCTAAGTTCCAACAGCTATTGATCAGGAATTTGCTACAAAAACTCCACCTAAGTTGAAGAAAATGGAAACTGGCAATGCAGAATGGCCCATGCAAAGACAGAGAATGAAGAAATCCAGAATCCAGAGACTGAAACTTATAAATAGACACTTACCACTTATACCAAGCTTTGTAATGCTCTTTATTGATGTAATGTATTGGTCAATATTAAACTGGGCTAGCTTAAGATCAAAAATATTGTGATTTGCTCTTCTATAAATCTATGGTTGCACTTTTTTATGATTGGTTAGATGGCCCCTTCTATTTTACAACATTAATTTAAGTTATTGTTGTTAAATAAACTGCTTTTGAAAAAGAGTT
Source organism: Nephotettix cincticeps (assembly GCA_023375725.1). NCBI lineage: Eukaryota > Metazoa > Arthropoda > Insecta > Hemiptera > Cicadellidae > Nephotettix > Nephotettix cincticeps. The sequence goes on from CM041791.1 coordinate 44,120,883, forward strand.
TCATACTATCTCAAGTTATTAAACATAGTTTGGGACCAAAAAAAATATTATGCCATAATAGCACCCACGAGTACATGGATCCATGATAGCATCTAAACGGCGAGTTGATATTTGGCTAGTTTATCTCATTGATAGATAGTAGCCTAAAATCTATTATTAGGCCTAATTTGTATGGTTTTATAACATTTTAATTTTACAGTTTGAACAAATTGTCAATTTAGTCGATGTTTCTTCCATAAAAATTTCATAAAATGGCCCTTGGTTTATTCTAGAGTAAATATTTTTGTTTTGCCACAATAGTAGCCTAAAAACCACACATCACAAAGCAATAATGTCAATGTCTAATGTGTGTAATACATGTACTGTATACCTATTTATGTCTATTGTCAGTAAAGACATTTTAATGGCTTGCTGTATTAAAGAAATTTGATAGTTAACAAATAAAAAATCGTCGTTAGTCTGTAAGTTATGTTTTACCATTTTTTGTAACAGCTAATAACTTAATTTGATGTAATTTATTGTATAATGTGTCAGTATCATAAAAAGACTTGTTGAATATTTTTTTGAAAAGTGTTTTTGTAAATCTTATTATACGTATTTACAATATTAATATTGAACAGCAGTGTTACAGTACCAGTTCAGTAGTGATTACAAAGAATAAGGCCAAGAATATTCTCAACTGCATCAGTTAAAGATTATCTAGGATTGCTATAGAATTACTAAATTATTTTTTATCTATATACATATAAACAATTATGTATGCATATCAATAAAAATATTAGTAATACACCTATATATAACGTTTATTTTAATAAGGTTTAGTTAGGTAATTTTATATGTAAAATATTGTATATATTTATATATATATGTGTGTGTGTGTGTGTGTGTGTAAATATATGCACCAGATGTGTTATTTCGGCACATTTCTTCATTTAAACCTAGGCCCATATTAAATCCTACATAACAGGGTATATGAAATATGAAAGTAACTTGGATGTATTCAGTATTTAATTTTTCATTATGGAATAGTTTTGAGTTTGACCTTGAAATTTTAAAAAACTTCATATAAAATTAAGAATAAATAGTCATGTCTATAAAACATGACAATTTAGACGACTAAGAAAATAGTTCAGATGTAAATAAGATGATCAGCCTAATTCATATGATAGTAGCCTAATTTTAGAATGTCTTTAAATTCAGCCTAAGAAAATATCAGTATAAGTTTAATTATTGTAACTTGTACATCATAGCATCTCTTTTATTGGCTAACCATCCATTGTGGGAACGATTAGGTTAGGTATATTCTGAATATAGTATCACTTATATTCTACTTCACTCAATAATTTTTATAAAAAACTATTAGGTCTAACAAGTACTTTACATGCCCCTAATTTTATTTTCATTCAAGCCTAGAAAATTCAATTTTAGCCTGCTTCATATTTAGACCATCCATCCAAACCCGACATCACGAAATACTATAGGTAAAGATTAAGTTAAAAGTTTGATGATTAAAAATCATTTCTCTTATAAAATCCTCCCAGAGGCAATTTTATGAGGAATATCTTGACTTACTAACATTAATCAACTATCGTGCAATATTTTCAGACCTGCCTTCGGTTTGGACCGATTTGGCCCGATTTAAGTCAAGCGAAGTTTAAACCAATTAAATAATTAAATTACTATACAACTTGTTTAGGACACTAAAGATTCTTTCACTCTTAAAATAGTCTTTTGGTAAAATTTAAAACATTGTTGCAAAAAAATTTAATCAATTAAGTTTACTTTATGGGGATATTGATATAAATGTAAACAAAAATTATTTCATACAAATGCAGAATAAAGATGTATGAGTGAAACTTGAACTCGAAATGGGTGAGTAAGTTAATGAGGATAATAAGATTCACAATACTAATTAGGGGTATTTCAAACTGAACACAACTGCTATGTCACAAATGTTATCAGGCTAGATTTAATTCAGCCAAAAATAATAAAATTGGTAGTACTTGCAAACATTTTTGGCATGATTATTTTACAAGTTTGAAGAAGCTATACTGAAGATAACTTTGAAAGAATTTTCGTGAATACATGATATTACAAAACACTGAAGGTAAATTTTATTATTCTCTTATAAATGCTATTCATAGCCCAAAAATGAATTAAAATATACAATTATGTATTTAGTCAACAAAAAAAATATTTATCAATAATTTTAAAATATAATTTTTATAAACCCACCTTAATTGGGCGTAAAATCTGGGAAATATTACGCCTGGTCGAGTGCTGATTCACAATAGCTCCATCCCCTCCCTACTGCAAGTTGCTGTGTTCAGGTAAAATATTTGTAGCCTATTCTTCTAATTTTATTACAGAACAAATCAAACGGAACTGCATATACACTGGCACAATTGAAATTAAAAAACAAAAATACTTTGATGCTGTTATTAATACGATTGAATAAATCGTAATTTAAATGTTCCCAAATTAAACTAAAAACTACAAATCCCAAATGCCCGTTTCACGTACGGAAACAACGCGCGTGTGCGCCGATCGTCATCTATCCCACAGCCAACGGGAGGGAGAATATGAAGAAAATGGCTGGATAAAGATGACGTCATCGAGGAGGCGCGAGTGCATAAACTTATAAAAATATGAAATATAACGTTAATCAAACGGCTTAAAACCAATTAAATGATGTAAAAACTCGCACACTTTCAAAATATGTCTATAAACATAGCTAAAAACTTAAATATATAAATATAAATACATAAGATTTGTTCTTTGCATTTCAAACAGGATTCAGTGTTGCCAAAGCAAGGCTTGCACTGTAATACCCTAAAGGGACAAAGTTAAAACTAATTAATGTTGCTGATAGTTAAATTACTTCTAAAATGTCTCACTATTCACTATCATAATATTATCTACAGTTAAGAAATACGTACTTATGTGGATAATATATGTTGAGCTTACTTATTGAGTTGAGATAAGATTATATTATGTTACTTTTATCTAAGGAAATAATCTTGACAATCTTTCATTCATGTGAATAATTAAAACAACTAAAATGTAGTAGGCCTACTTTTGTGAGGTACTGATGCCAAACTTGAAATCAGTAATGTCATGTAAATCTCGAAGAAGTCACCATGAAAAATTAAAATCATTAATATTTCATTTTCTCAAAATGGGGGATTGATTCATCTTCGGGGGAATTTACATTTACCAACCATTTTCTGACTGTGATTGTAGGTTTGGAGTGCCAACAACATCACAGATACCAAAAATTTAAACATTTAAATTTAATCTTGTAAATCGTTCTCTTTAGATCGAATCTATAAAAAATGAATAATGGTTTTAATTGAAAAAGTTATTCATTTTAATCTTTTTATAATTAAAGTAAATTTGACATGTAGATAATATATATTAATAATTAATTATCACTTATTGCTTAAGGGCAAATCTACAATGGCATTGCAGCATTGCCATGTTGCCAATTGTATTATGTTAAAGTATTGGTAAGAATTATAGGCTAAATATTTGAGTCATGAAATGTATTGCATTAAAATATTTCCAAACGTTTAAACCATAATTTTAGTTCAATTTCAACTATTACTTATTTTGAGAAGTTTAAATGTAATTTTAAAGGGTTAAAAAATAAAATAGCATTAAAAATCCTTGATGTGTAAAAATAATTCAGATCTTTAAAGTTCAAGTGAGCTGAGCATGCGTTCAAACCCCCACTCCCACTTCGATGCCGCAAAGGACATTGGGTATTTAATGTGTTATTTCGACCAATCAGAATTCCGAACCCAGCAGAGAGCGTTGAATGTTGTTGTTCCAGTGAGTGAAGTGACAAGTGATCAGCTGAGCGACTACATCTGTCGTCTATCTCTTGGCTTATATCTCACTCTCAACTCAAGTTCAGTGGCTTATGGCTTCTCTAAGTTGTAAATAGGTCGACATACGTGTTATAGCTTTTTAAATACGAATTTGCATGTCGTGATTAATTTATATCGTGTTTTTGATAACGTTATTATTTTACCTGTATCTGTGCCAGCTACAAGTTATATCTTTGATGACAACAGACTAGGTAAGATTGTTTTGGACCTTTATAACTTTTGTTCGCGGAAATGGGTTTTAAAAATAGCACACACTCGATTTTGATCTTTTTCTCACACTCATTAGGCCTATTAGTCACTTTTTAAAATTATTCATAAACCAGGTCTTATTACTAATCATCCCAACAATATGGGGATATCAATCGTTATAAGCTTCTCCATATAAACAAATATAAGATATATAAATACATAGGATAAACACGATTGGGAATACCTGTTTAATCAACATAAAAAAACAGATATACAGTATTTTTGTTTCTAGAAGATAAGAAGTCGGTCATCATTGAAATCATAGAATTTAGAATTATATTTCTTAGAACTTGGTTCTGTTTTTCATAATAATAAACCACCAACCATAAGTTAATATTACCATTGACCAACGTAGACCTAGTATCAATACAAAGTTGTGCTAATTTGCCACTAACTAATTACCAATCAATTCTAGCTACCAGTATCTATTTCTTCAGGAAAGATCGGTTTCAAATTGAATAAAAAATATTGTACTGTATTTACCTACTGCACCTACCCTTGTCCCCAGAGCTTAGTTATATCCATGTCTGAAAGCTCATTAGTAGTCAGGATGTGTCATTTTGTGAGATTACATTTGAAAAAATAGCTAATTTACATAAGGTTGCAGTTTTATTTTTTACCTTAGACCTATTTGTTATTTTTTTGTGACAACAAATAAGATAAATCATATGTAAATTAGGTCACATCACACAACAAAAATGCAAGTTGACAGAATACATTAGAGAAGACTTCAAACTAGGCTGCATATTAATATAAGAAACTTCCCAGTGGGAAATAGGTTACATCATGGATATGTCTAAAAGGAATTTTTTCAGGTCATCTCAACAGCTGTTCTTTTTCTTTTATATTAAAAATTCATTACAAATAGCTCTGGTACTTTCTATGGAAACCTGCCACATATTTTCCATCTTAAAAATGTTTGTATTTACTTCCCTGTGAGAAATAGGGTAGATCATGGATATGTCTAAAGAGAATGGTTTCAATTCATCTAAACAGCTGTTCTTATTCTTTTATATTAAAAATTCAATACAATAGCTGGTAGTTGCTATGGAAACCTGTTACATATTTTTTATCATAAAAATCGCCATCACCCCATTTAAACATCTTTGTATCCATTTGGTTACAAACTAGTCATTAAAAACATAAATGCATAACACCAACTGCTGATGTCAATAGCTATATTACCAATATTTACATTTATCATAGATTATAAAATGAAATTAAACTATACACACAATATACATAAGCAAACATGATATGTTTGTTACATATTATATATATAAAATATATATAACAAATATTATATATAACAATATATATTATTAAATATTATATATATATAACATATTATATATAACAAAAAAATCACATAAAAGATAAAATACTTAGGTTGGCAATACAGGCAATTTAAGAACATTGATTTTGACATTGTTGAACATTTCATTTCTAGAAATAATAATTTACCCAATGGCATTGAAGACAAAATGGAAAAATGAGACAAAATGTCAAAAGTTTTTTAATTTTACCTTATTTAGGTTAAAACACTTAATATAGCCTAAAATTGTATGGCAATCCTAAAATCCTCAAACGGTGTCATATTCCATACCCATTTCCCGAACGTTTTGTTGTTTCTGTGACCATCATTTTAATAATTGCCCTATATGCTTATTGCAAAGCTAAAATTTATAATTATCATATTTTACCATTATTATTATTATTATTATTAGATATAACACCTTTCTTGAATTCAATAAAAAATGACTCATTGTGGATATTTGGAACATTACAATGTTTTATGTACGTCACTGTGTATGGTAGCCATTTGGGTTAACGGCCTGGCCCGGTGACCAAACAGCCTCCACATTTAAAATTTAAATTTTTCTGAGTGAAATGCATGTCAACGGTAATTGGGTCAATTGATTCTATTCTGACTGCTTCATTTTGGTTCTCCAACCTTGTTTGTGTTAACCTTGGCCTTTCAAGGTTACTTTCAAGTTTTAAGTAATTTTAGTAAGTTTTCCCTATACACACACACACACACACACACACACACAAACACACATATATATATGTGTGTGTATGTATGTATATATAAGTGTGTGTGTGTGTGTGTGTGTGTGTTTGTGTGTGTTCGTGTCAACACGGAAACTCTTAGGCCTATAAAAAAATCAGATGTCGGTGAAATTTGGAGCATGTAAGCTTAAATGTGCAATTATTGGATCAAGTTAATCCATCTAGATCGGTCTATCCAAATGAGAGTTTTATACTCCTAAATAGGATTTTTGGAGGTGTTACATGTAATTTATAAAAAAAATAAATTTTACTAGCACCATTGCTATCAGCTCAAAAAAGAAAAAAATCAGACATTTTAATCTTTACCTCGTATAAATCAGATTGTAAAATATAAAAATTGGTAAACACAGTAAACTTACTTTATCTTTTTGAGCGCCAATTTCAATCCTATGGGAATAATGAAATAAGGAATTGAAATTCATTTTGTCCTTAATGTTCTATAACCTATTTTGTGATAAAACTTGATACAACCTCATATAGTTCAGATAAGATTCAGATTAAGTATGCCGAAAAATCTAAACATTTTTGTTCCTTGTGGCAGCAAACCAACAGTACTTATTATTTATTCCCCATGCTTTTCTTATGGAGGATAAGCAAATTTGTATTACTTCCATACTATTTGTAATATTTTGATAAAACTTGGCACTGTATACTGTTTCATCTAGTTAAGATCTACTACTATATGGTTAAAAATCTAATTTTTTTGTCCTCTTGGCAAAAATTTCTCATTGAAGAAAAAATAAACTGATGATGCATTATATACATGACAATTAATTACTGCAGTGATTAAACTTAAAGTAATTAAAGGAAAAATTCACTAAAAATATCTCGTGCATTGAAATACCTGCTTCAGACAGTTAATCTGGTTGAGTGGAATAATTTTGTTCCATATTATTATTCTTTTATTCGAGACACTGAGCTCAACTACATGGGTTTTTTAAGGTGAATATAAGTATTAGTCTTATAATGTTAAAGAACAATTATTTACTCCTGGACACATATTTGCCGTGAGTTGTAGAAGAGTAGTTTTTACAATATATGAAAATCATATATAATCATCAAGCAACAATCAACTGTATATCCAATACTATAATACGAGCAAGTTTTATATATATATATATATATATATACATACATATAATTGCACACAGATCTCAAAAACGGCTCAAAGGAATTTCTTTAAATTTTGGAAATAAATAATTTCCGAGTAGAAAATAAGTTCTAGATAGGTCTAATCTCGTGGAAAATTCTTGTTTTCTTGTAATATTAAGTTTAAAATCTAAAAATTTAACATTACGCTTATGGAGAATCAAATGTACACAATACAAACCAAAACATCTGTTTATAACCGTTTGACAGTTCTTGATTGAAGATGGTGGGGAACAATATGTGAATAGAGGTTTTGCATGGATATTTATTTTATGTATGTAATAAATGCAAAATTATCAGGTTACTAAACAATTTGTAAAAACTTTAGGGTAACATAACTGTGCAAAATAAAAGCAGAAAAAAGTATTTCCAAAATCTTCCGTGTTTTGATAGAAAACATTTTAATTGTATAAAAAAAGCCACTGTAATAAACCAATTAATAAGTGTAAATTAACTTTCTCTTTTGCTTTTCAATCCTTATTCCATTTCTATCAAAATCAGTTAATCACAGGCTAATAATAACTAATATGGATAAATAAACAGTAAATAATCGGCTAAAACAATTGAGGTTGGCTAAAACACCTTAAACGGCGTCTTTCATCTGGCAGACGCCATGGTCCAGCGCTAGCGCGCTGGCTTCGTAATTCGAAGGTCGCGAGTTCCATCCCCACCAGGGGCAATACTTTTTGTTCAGTGCTATATTAACTATGGTGTATTAAATTGGTTTTATTTAAACCACATAAATGTTTTCATTGAGTCATAAATGTGTTTTAATTTTTCTAATTAATATTTATAATACATGTCTTATTCTATACGGGCAAAGCTCGGTCAGCAGGTACTCTATGATAAATGTCTGACATTTTGCCCCTGCTCGCCTGCGTTGACATCGTGTCTCAGTGGTCGCCACAACTTAGGGATCCTGTGTCCCAAGTTCAAAGTTCAAGTTCAAATCTTTAAGTCTGTTAACTTAACACTTTTTGTTTAGTTGCTGTTTTTTAGTTAATTTATAACTTAAAGTTAGCTATAATGTTTGATAAAGAGTTTCCGATTCTGATTCTGTTTGATAAATTCTATGTGTGGTATATACTTTATTTTACATACACTTTAATATTTCAATAATTCTAATCAATACGGGTAGGCCTAATTTCTGCAGTGTTCAGAGTATGTTCACTCTAAAAAATTTAACCTTTAACTTACCGGTAAAAGAAAAAAAATACTATTTCAGATAATTTTATCAGACTTTTTCTGCACTGTTAATCTTTGCTATCTGCCGGAAAAACCAGCCAGAAAAATATAATCTGTATATATAAATTTAAGTATTAAAAGAATAAGCAATTTGGCTTACGAGAGCCGGAAGTATGAAAAGGGCTATAAATGAACCAAAATATTATGTAAATACAAATCCAATCTAAAAATATTGCTTTATAGAAGAAAAATTAATATTTAATATTCAACCTCCAAAAATAAATAAATGAAAGTTTAATGAAATATAATATTTTATTTTTTTTATTTTGTGTATTTCTACGCCAGTGGCATTTTTAACGTTTTGATGGGGAACGGTCCAAACCCCGGTCTTGTTACTACCTAACGTCGACCTGTTGTTAGGAAGCATCATTAATTAGTAGCCCAATGACAAATGGCGACTGGGTCCAGATTCGACCCTTGCGGGATTCGATCCGGCGACCTTCAGTTTTGAAGGCGGGTATTATAACCACTACACCACCCAGCCAGTTAAATTATTTATTGTATTATATTATATTATTTATTAATTATATTTAATGTAAACATGTGATTAGCCTTTAAAACAGATTGATAGCTTTTAAATAGTTTTTAGAAATAAATATCGGAAAGACATTATAAGCATTCAAATAGTGTTTGGTGATCAATATAGTGTCAGAACCTTTCAGTTATTTATTTAAAAATGTATTCCAAATGTATAGAAACAAGGTTCCTCAAATTCTAGTGCAATGTTGGTCCGTGTACAAATTGCCTTTGCCGGTAGCATATCATATTGAAAGGGTCAAACTTTATCATCATAGTTTTAAACCAATACCATTTTTGTTTAAAAATTTCAAAAATATATCTAAAATATCAGTACAAATAGAAGTTACGATAGAGGCTAGAAATTTCTTAAACTGTATTCTTACAGAATTTATGTTGTTAAATTACATAAAAACGTTCATATCTGTATTTACCCTATTTTTTATTTGCATATTTTGTTTGAAACAGAAAAATCCGATTTAAAGCTAGTATGTTTCCTGTTCAATAACAATAGCATGTGATATTGAAGGTCATCAGTTTGATAATTATACAGACGTAGTTTGCACCTTGAACTGAATTTTATGTCAATCTTCCGAGCCAGTTAAATCATGCCATTTTCTTTACGTTGTTCTATTAGACATGAGTTACTTGGTTTAAAAATTTAGGAACAAAGAGGTTCACCTTAAATCAAATCAAATTCAATAATTCAAAAGCTTGAATATACTGTAAGTGGGCATTTAAAAATTAACTGAATTTAAATCAGTACTTGTTATGATGTATATCCTCATCCATGGCTCATTTCTGAAACCTGGATCTGTAATTGATCTTGTAAAAATATATTTAGTAAAATAATTCTTCCAATTCTTAGAGCAACTAAAACTATGAGAATTTGTGGTGCGATAGAAGTTTGAAGTTTTACATCTATTTATCTACGACTATTGCAAAAAGTACCAATAAATATACTGAAAATAACATCATTGAGAGGCTCATTGCTAAACGGAAATTGAAAACTATTGCATTATGAGTTCATAACAATACAGGTTCTACCCAATCAGCATTTGATGAAAGTAATATCCTTATAGATATAATGATATGCTAAATCAGCTGATTACTCCAAGAATGAAATACCCACCAATTATTTTTTGATACTCTCAGTATATTGCAATGGTTGTATATAAATTAAATATACCACTCTTGTTTTTTAAAGTCTGAATATTGTTGGTTGTAGATAAAATAGTGTATGCAACGATTGTATTATGACTGCCTTAAAACTACGAGTGAAATGTAAGTTAAAACACGAGCGAAGCAAGTGTTCTAAATTTTCTCACTGCATAAACTATTGTTACATACAGGGAGTTTTGGTTTAAATATAACTTCTAAACCATCCAACAGTCTTCAGTTACTCGTCAAGCCACCATTTAATTTTTTTTTTCAAAGACTTATTTTTCCCCCAAACACATGATGCGTTATAAAATACACAGTTGACAAAGATTTTAGTATGATAGTGAGGATAGCTTATGAAAAAATATTAATAAAAATAGTTTCAGAAGTATAATAGTACAGTATAAGAAGAAAGTATTGTTTTTGTAAAAATGCTAGAAATTGAGTTTTCAGTGGATACATCTGTTTTGAGGGCCCAAAAAAGTGCTTTTGAAGTGATGTATCTGTGTTAACAACATTGGTCTGACTTATATCGTATATATATATATATATAGATGTGAGTGTGTGACCTCCAAGTAGCTGGATTACGGGACAACGCCACCATCCCATTAAGAAATTTGAAGTGCCTTGGAACTCAAATTATATGACACCTCCAATGTATCATGAAACAATGACGGTTGAAAAGTTATGAGCTTTTATGTGTAAAAATACGGATTTACAAGCAACATGATAAATTTATAAAATAATTTGAAAACCATCATTAAAACTGGCTAAAAGATTTAAACTGATTAGTATTTTGAATTATTGTTTCTATGAAATTTATTATCATCAATTGGTAGTATAATTTCTTTAATAAGAATTATAATTTTAATTTTTATTTAAATAGTTTCAAAGAAAAGTTAAACTTAAACTTGGCAAAATGCAGTGCGTTGTCTGAGAGTGTCCAATGTTATTATTCTAGAGGGTACAAAATAAACTGAATCAGTTGACTGACACATATTTTCTCCCTTAAAGTAAATTTAAAAATAACAATCCGTAATAAAACTATTATATTCTAATTAAAGAGTATCAAGTATCATTTAATAATTTTTTGTTTCAAAAATAATCATCAAATTTTTGAAAATAACAAAAAACAAAGGTAAATTAATTGTTAGAGTTTTTTGCCCCGTCCAGTAATACCAGGTTTTTTTGGGGGGTTTTATTGGGTGATGTGACCTTACGCCCCATACCAAATATGAGGGAGGGATTGATTTTTTCATATTATCCATAAGAATAGCACAGAGCACTCTTAGACAACATACTTTGTTTATCATGAACAGTAAATTTAACTCTTCCCTAGAACCATTATTCGTAGACAAATGATTAAAAATACTAATTTGTTTTGTTTTTTGAGATGGTTTCAATGGTGGTAGTCAAATTATGCTTTACCGTTATTGTTTTTGCGGAGAAGTTAAAAATGTTTATATTTAAAAGCCAATTACTTTCGAACAGTCATTTTTACAGGCATGCAGATGGTGTCATATCATTTAACTAGATTATAAGGTTACAATCATCATATAATATTGATATATTTTAATACTCTATGCACTATAAATTATGAAATTTTAATCAAGATTGTCAAAGCCATTTTGAGAAATTTGGATTTTTCATATTTTTAAGGGTTTCATGGGTGGACTACCCTTAAAAATAAAAAGTTCAAAAAATTGAAGAAAAAACACCTGGAGATACGGATACATACCAAATTTCATATAAATCGGATCAACGGGGTAGGCTGTGGCTCTGTACACATCCAGACACACATACATGGACAGACAGACATCACGTCAAAACCCATTTTTTGGATTCAGAGGACGGATAAAGCCACTTTCAACTCAAATTCAATAATTTTTACAAAACAATACTTTCCCCATATACAGTACCATGTAATGAGGAGAAAAAAAATTGATTTGGATTTTTCCCTTAAAATCTTTGATGATAGTAAAGGAATGAATGAAAGAAATTTTACAACTACTTTTGAAACAAAAAAATTTTAATGTTATTTTAACAAGAATTTAAGATTACATATGTGTAATTAGATTAGTAAATAATTGTAATAAACTAAAAATAGTAATTAAAATATAAGTTATGTGTAGTTAAATAGATGTATTTTCTTAATCAAAGTTTACTTTTAAAAGGGAGAAAGTATATGTCAGTCACTGATACCGAGTACCGTTTTTTGGATATGGTAATTTTAAGACAAAATCCAACAATACCAATCCCTTATTAAAAAAAAAACAATACATGACAATTTTGCAAGAAAGACCCCGTAGCAGCAGACCATTGCTAGTTAGATAAGCAAATTTCCATTGATTTAGAAATCAATAGATACAAACTAAGCTTAATGAAAAAGTGGTTCCTGCTTTCAGGTAATCGAATTTGTTGCTAATGGCGGCAACTATTTCAATTCCTAAATAGAACCATCATCAGCCGTATCAAGGATTTGATATATCCTTAATATAATCACATCTTTGACAGGCCTGACGACGGTTCCATGTAGGAATGGAAACTAGTTGCTGCCACTAGCAACATGTCCTTATTGGTACGAAACATGTCAGTTAAATAAATTTTAAAAAAGTACTGTGTTTTTTTAAACGTTTTTTACATTAGTAACAATATATATATTTAGTGTGTGTACTAAATGAATAAGAGGGTTCATTTGCAAATTTTCGTTTTAATACAAAACTTTTTCAAGCAATGAAGAAAATAGTAACTGTGTAGATGAAAACATGTATTTATGTTTTATTTATATTTCTGTTTTGTTTTCACGTACACAGTTACTATTTCAAGCAATGAAGAGCTTTAAAACGTTTTGTATTAAAACAAAAATTTGCAAACCAACACTCTCATTCATTCAGTACACACTACTCTACATTTTGTTAAAAGTATATATATATATATATATATATATATATATATATAGCTCATATTATTATATATAGCTTTAGGTTTGTGGGATTACATAACATGGTATACAGAATCACCTGATCAAGTATAACAGTTCTTGCTTAATATAATATTTTTAATTATTTCTCTTAGAACACTGTTATTGTTAATAATGGAAATATTCTGATAAAACCTTTTATACATCTCCATATGGTTAAATTATAATGCATGATTAAAAATCTAAATATTTTTGTTGCTTGTGGCATCAAACCTATTCCCTCTTTTCCCATGTTATTCTTAGGGAGAGTAAGTCAGTTTATTTATTTCCTTACTTAAATTATTATGTTTAAGCTTAGTTTGATTCATCATAATTTAATTAATAAATCGTTATTTCCTTGGTATACAGGTCTGCTGCTAAAGAGGAAGGGCCTAGTTTATACAAATCATCAAAATTAAGTCATCCCAAAGTGTGTCAATAATCTTGTTAATAAAATTAACAGTTAAAATTACACAACACCAGCTGTAAAGGGCTCAAGACGTAAACATGCAAGTATTACAATGAAGCAGAAAATCAATTATGATCTCTTAGTATTTTTTCTAAACAATATTTAACCAGCTTATCATAGAATGTGTAAATTAAACTTTTGGATTGTCTTTTTGCGGACCCTTATGTGTTTGACCTTAATTGGAATATTAGAGGGGAAATCTTTTAATAATCAAGTTGGAAGTTCTGGTATTAAGGATTGTTGTGAAAATTGCCCATGTCGTGGCCTGGGACATTGTGTCGCCAATTGTAAATGCGGATGTTCTCACAAGATGGACAAAAGTGAAATTAATAAAGTGCATAAAAATATAAAGCCATAATATTGTCGAGGTAAAATGATTTGCAGTTTTGAAAAAGTAGAGCAAATATAAGGTGGTGCTCAGCATCGGGTTTTTAATAAGTCAATTTGAGTATTTGGCCTCGAGATACATAGAGTCCAATGATTGTCCCAACAGCAAAATAATTAAAAATGCACAATACACATGCATGATTATAATTAGAAAATATATAGTCATCACTGTACAATGATAGAATTTTATTGAGTGTAAACTACACTAGCTTAAAAGACATTATTACTCCATTATTTTACATTATTGAAAAAAATTATATATTACAATAAAATTAGTTGTCAGTGGTTCCCTCTACAGTTTTGGCTGCATCCATCCATATCTTCGTTCTCTCCCTCTTTCACAGCTAGTTTTTCAAATACTTTGTCCAACACATACCTCTAGACCTCTATGATACCTCTAGACCATGCCTTACTGTTGAGAATGAACACTGACTGATATATCAGTCAATTAGATAAATTAGACCATGTTTACCATAAACTAAAACTTAATAGCTGAAATCTAAGTTTAATGTTTATAACTAATAATTAAATCTGTATATGGGCGAAAAACTACACCAAGTCTAGAGGTAGGTTTCTACCCTGTCAGACTTGAACTTGGAGCCTGTGGTCTGAAACGAGGCCTTGACTCCAGACCACTTCAACTTTGTACTCCTGCACTAACTTCCCGTGGTGGGGAATAAATCATTTTTACTTGGAGCACAGCCACATAAAAGTCTCTCATAAAAGTCTTGTGGTGACCTATTATAAGTATAAGCAGTGATGTAGTGGAGCCGGAGCGGTACGGAGCGCCGCTCCGGCACAGCTTGTGCAGCCGAAACTCAGATTTTTATACTTTTGTACTTTGCCTTTTTATAGAGCATGGTAGGTAAGCAAGTCGCTCGCATCATTTCATTATCAACACACAATATCGAGGCAATTTTAGGTGTTTTACATTATCCCTAACCTAACAACATCTTAACACCAGAATCAGACACTAGGGCTTACTTGAAGACCATATATATTTTTATAGTATCTAGTTTTTTAATTCAAAAATATATTTATTTTTTACAACAAACTTGAGGCTAATTAAGAACTGTTGAGATTATTTGTATTTTCAGACTTCAATCATTTAAATCCTATTCATTTTAATCTCCGTCTAACATATTTATTTCAACACACCCTCTTCCTACAAAACAGCCTTTAAATTCGATGAAGTTGCGGTGTTTTATACAAAATAAAATTTGAGGATTTTCCTTCATATTTTGTGGTGGGTAAACTCATCTACAAATATGTTCTTCTTCCTTGACCTGCACTCGCCAGTTTGGATTAAAAAAGAAAGCGAACCCTTACTAAAAAGGGGCCTGTTTCCCTTAGACTGCAATACTTTGCATGAATACAAGAGATACCCCAGGAGCATCACTAGTCACTTTAACAAAATTAATCTTCGGTTTATGTAATTCTTCTTTAAATAGATAAACATTGTACACAATTCCACGCGTTTGACCACACAGTAACGCAGGAACTTGCAGACTTTGACTACCCATTACCACCCCCCAAAGAGTAATGGCCTTCCTGGGAAGGACCGCTCCGGCACAGCTTTTTTTAGCACTACACCACTGAGTATAAGTAACCAGTATAAAAAATCAAATCAATCTTTATGCACATACATACATACACATAAAGTACAGTGTTATGTCATAATATGGCTTTTTATTCTAGACTGAAAGACCAATTAAAATTATGCCATGGATATTTGGTCATTTTATCAATACTTTATGGTGAACTATTTATAGCATCTACCTGAAGACACATGTTCATTAAAATTGAATGGAGATTTTTAAAAGTGAAAACCTATTACAGTGGAACTTGGTTATAACGTCATTGAAGGGACCACACAATTAATGACGCTATATCAGAGTGACACTATAAAAGAGGTTTCATAATTTTAATTTAAAACCGAGGAAAATACAGCAATAAATTGCCGTTTCTAAAAATAGAATGGGGAATCTAGCTAAACAATAGCCGCGGCTCTCAGGTTGCACCACCGACCGAAATTTCTCTCTTTAGCTATAGCTTAAGAGATGAAGGCATACGTTGCCTTCATCTCGGCCCAATTTTCTTGATGTTATATACGAGGTTTTAGAATTTACTGACAATACATCCGAGGTTTAACCTATGTAAATACCTATAGTTTGGCGGGACCTAAAAATAAATTACGTAATATCCGAGTTGACGTAACGGCCAAGGCTGCAATATCCAAGTTGCACTGTATTACTTTTGAAATCTTGCTCTAGATTTGTCAATTATCAAAATATTGAATTTCCTTAAGTCATTAAACTGCATCATGTTGTCCTTAATGAGGAATAAATTTTAGGCTTATTCATATTACCATTCAGGGTTCAATACACATTCACTTCAATGTGTCACATCGATGTATTAATTTGTAATTGTTACTTCTAACTGAAGGCTACAATTGCCTACACATGCTCTTTTCGGTGTGTCAGCCCGGCATGTCAGTTTGATCCATTGCTTCCACAAGTTTATATATGCTGTGAACAAAACTTACATAGTCAAATTGCCTCACCCAGGCGACGACGCAATGACCAACAAGTGCAAAATTTCACTATTCAAAAATTGTCTGTGCGCAGATGACATGTGACCAACTGAGGTGAGCAACCGTTCTTAGGGCTGCTCTCGGTTCAATATGTCACGCTGAAATAATGAAATCTTATTTCCATCAGTTCAATGTTTTTTTGTTAGATCTCATATAAATTTTGCATGAATGTGGTCATTTTTGTTCGTGTCAGTTCAGAGTGACCGAACTGACTGTGTGTAGGGCCCTTGATAAATTTATTAGTAATGTAAAATGGTTTGCTTTTGTTTACATTTTGTTCATGTGTCATTTTGGCCAGTGTAACTAGAAGTTTAGGTATTTTTGACTGAAATGGTGACCTTCCCGGTAGGTATTTTTAAGTGAAGTATGAATGATAAATGAGTGTAGGATGATTGTGGCACAATCTTGAAGTTTTGTTACTGCCTTAGGCTGACATGTTCCATGGATAGGACTTTTAATTAAGCCCAGCCATTTAATTAGCCCAGCAGCCATCTTACATCAAAGGGCCCTATAATGTAATAGGGGATCCAATCCACAATTTTGCCTCTGAACTGTTCTAATTATGAGGATTGTCTAGTTATGAGAATCAAGAGAGGTAATGTGTCACATGAACAAAAATGATGACGCCATTAGTGTCAAGAATGTTTATGTTTACTTAGTCAGTTATTAATGTAATTAAAAAAATGTGTAACTTCTGACAAACTACCACAAGTTTGACAGGAAGTTTGTGACCTATACCTCTCTAAGTTTCTTGTTACCTTGGTTTAGGCAAGGAATTCATTAAATGTGTTTTAAAGGTTTTAAATTTATTATTCATAAAATTATAGAGAAAACCCCAATTTATATCTATCGATAAGTCAAGGAATCTTTCTGGAGTTTAATCGTAGTTTATTATCTGGAGTTTTATTACTATACATACTGTAGTTTTTGGCTTCCCATGGATGCAAAAAATATTTCAGTGGAAATTAAGCAATTTCAGATTCAAGAAAACTCAGGATATGCTTTAAAGGTAGTTTACTGTAGCAAGGAAGCAATTTCTATATGTGGCATGGTCAGACTTAAGTCTGGACTATTGAATTATTAGTAAAAATCCTAGAGGATATTACTAGAAAAAGCTTTTTTCAGGCAATATCCTCTACAAGGGACAAATCTACTACATAGGTCGTACTCTAACACCTCAAACTAGATAACATTTCGTATCTTCTTTATTTATTATTCAATTTTCAAAAATGAGAAATTGTCTTAAAATATGATGTGAAATTGGTCTTAAAATTATCTAAAAAAGGTCTCTATTCTAGTAACGTTTTATTATAATTCCAGTATTAAAGTTATTTTCATTTGAAATAGACCGCCTTTTTAAATTTTTACATTGGGAAAATTTAACATTTTTTCATAAGCTGTCCTTACTATTTTTCCGATGTCCATATAATTTAAAAGTTTTACATTCAGCAGTTCTTGAGAAAATAATATGTCTTCAAAAATACAACATTGTGACTGTGTCAGTAACTGAGGACTCTCAGACAATTGAAATGTGATATTTAGATTTTATACTGGTACCACAGACCTGACTTATACTGGCCTTTAGTACCTCAAAATGTGTGTAGAAAGTTCTGAAACTATTATGGGATTTTTAACAAAATAAATTTACCAACTGATGTACCAGCTAATTTCCTCAAACCCATATTATGGGTTGGAGCTGCTTTCCCCAAAAGTGTTTGTGTGAAATCACCCTGTGACAGTTAAAATGCCTCTGGCATCAACAGAATTTAAAAAAAATGGGTACACTTGCTACTAGTTACTATCAAACCAATTGAAGAAACCAAAAAATGTGAATCAAGACAAAAAACTTTCTAGTGACCCTAAATTCATCACAAACTACTACCCAGGACTATATAAAGTTAACAGCATCATGAAAGTAGCATTCAATATTTTAAAATCCTCTCCCACAACAGAAAATTTATTTTCCAGACCACCTCGTGTTATTTTAAAAAAACCGCAAAATTTAAAAAATATGCTGGTGAGACCCAAAATTCAAAATTCTAGGCCTAATGAACTTAGTAATGTCAAGAATAGTTGTAAACCATGCCACAAACCTCGATGTGGTATTTGCAAAATGATGTGTGAATCTACTGAATTTAAAAGTAGAGTGACAAATAAAGTTTACCCGATAGATTAGATTAGATTAGATTATTTGAAATCTAATAAGGATTCACTAGTTGGTGGATCAACTTGTGAATCCCATAATGTGGTTTACCAACTATCGTGCAAACATTGTCAAAAAGAATATATAGGCCAAACATCTAACTCCTTACGAGTTAGAATGACAGGCCACCGTTTTGATGTGGTTCATAAAGATTTACGAAAGCCAATTTTCAATCATGCAGCTCACCACAACCAAAATTTTGAGGGCTGTTATGAACTTAAAGCCCTCCACAAAATTCCACCATATCAAAACCTTAAAAGAAACCAACTTATTTTAAGAAATTCAGAATTGGCACACCAGTTGGTTTTAAAATCAAAATTTCCTACAGGATTATATCTCAGATAGTTTATTACTAATATAAATAAATGATTCAACTCAACTGCCAAAAACCATATGATTTCAAAATTTTTATTGTAAACTTTTTCTTGAATTTATTTATGTTTTATTGTGTTTTCATGTTGTACACAGTCACTATTTCTATTTGCTTGAAAACGTTTTTTATAATTAAAACGAAAATTTGCAAAACCAACACTCATTCATTCAGTACACAACTATACAATTTTTAAAGTAGTTTTATATATATATATGTATGTATGTATGTGCGTGTGTATGTGTGTGTGTGTGTGTGTGTGTGTGTGTGTGTGTGTGTCTGTGAACACAATAACTCTTGTAAAAATGATCCGATCAAAACCAAATTTGGTAGAGACGTGTATTCCTACATTTGCTCGGACAAGTTCGTAAACCAGACATATCCGTCAATGGCAATGGGTAGTTAAGGCGGGTTTTGTACCCCAGAAATGGGTTTTTGCATTTTTCCCAGGTAATTTTTAAACATTTCAAACTTTATCTTTCACCATTAGAATCAGCTTAAAAAACTACACAATTTAGTCCCTTAAAGCATTTCTCTATCTCCAATGGTTACGGAAATATTAAAATACCCCCGTCGCAGCAGACCTGCGTACTCAGCGAATTTCCAAATCAATAATTTAATATATGACAAGTTTTATAAAAATAAGTCCAAAAACATAAGAATTATTTGCCTATTCTCCATAAGATTAACATAGGAAAGAGTGTGCAGGTTAGCTGCTGTGAGGAACACTGAAAGAAGTCATTTCTACCATGAATAATTTTTATCTTAACATTTATACTAACTTTCATCAACATCTGTCCATAAATAAAGGAGTTTGCCTATTCCCTATATGATTAATATGTGAAAAGAGTATGCAGGTTTGCTGCCATGATAAACACATAAACTATGATTTTTAAGCATAAATGGATAGATCTCAACCACATAAAGCTAAATATCAAGTTTTATCCAAAAATATTGGTTGATATGGGAAATATTGTTTTTTCCCTATCCTCCATAAGATTAACATTGGAGCCCCACAATACAACGTACTGTGTTTAGACTTTTTAATATCTCGGTAACCGTTGAAGATAGAGAAAAACTTTTAGGAACTTAATTGTGTAGTTGTTTAAGCTGATTCCAATGGTGAAATATAAAATTAGAAATTTTTAAAAATTACATGTGAAAAACGCAAAAAACCCCATTTTGGGGTACAAAACCCCCCCAAACTACCCGTTCTCATTGACCGTTATGACTGGTTTACGAACTCGTCCGAGCAGTTATAGGAATACACGTCTCTACCAAATTTGGTCTCGATCGGACGATTTTTACGAGAGTTATCTTGCTAACAGACATATATATATATACATATATACATATATATATATATATATATTCAATATAAAAATTTTAACGACTATTGTATTTGGACTCTGGGCACCTAAAGACGAAAAAATAACATGGTCTCGTGCTTAAGTCTTCCCATGAGACCTACGGTAATAGCTTCTTCCCTATGAGAAATTCGCTAAAATCTAAACACAGTACGTTGTATTTTAGTGCTCCAATGTTAATCTTATAACAAACTAGCCAAAGTACCCGTTCTTCGCACGGGCTAAAAAGGCTGGAAGGTGTAGGCTCTACTGATACATTTAAGTTATTGTTAATTAATTCTTCATTGTTTACAAAATGACAAAACAGGAGTGTCTACAACATTTCAAAGTAACATCTGTCAAATATTGGGAGAGGATAAGGATTATTGTAATAGAGACAGGCGTCGGAAAAAAACTTAAAATCTACCATTCCGCTATTTCAAATAATTCACTAATTTCGATCCAGCAGTTTATCTGAAAAATCAACTTTATTTCTTCTTCTTCCCGAACTGTAAAAATATAGTGCAAACGAATGTTGTCATTAGAAAATGTAAACATTGAAAACTAGGATGGTCACGGCAGCTCTTTCTTCTTCTTCTCTTTCTTCTCGAACTGTCAAATTTTAGTAATCACAGCTGTTGACATTCAAGTAATTTTATGTTTTCATTCTCTAAAAATGTAAACATTGAAACTTAGGACGTTCACAGGGCGTAGCCCGAGAGGATTTTAAGGAAATGAGTATGCCTATGTGTTGCATGAGTTTAAGATCTACCTTTGTGTAAAATTTCAAACCGGTCGGTTCAGTATTTTTCGCATTTACTTGCCACAACAAACCCACAAACAAACATACAGAAACCACCTCTTCTTTATATTCTTTATAATATTATATTATAAAGAAGAGGTGGTTTCTGTATGTTTGTTTGTGGGTTTGTTGTGACAAGTGAACGCAAAAAATACTGAACCAAACAGTTTGAAATTTTACACAAAGACAGATCTTAAACTCATGCAACACATAGGCATACTCATTTCCTTAAAATCCTCTCGAGCTACGCCCTGTGAACGTCCTAAGTTTCAATGTTTACATTTTTAGAAAATGAAAACATAAAATTACTTGAATGTCAACAGCTGTGAACACTAAAATTTGACAGTTCGAGAAGCAGAAGACATGGTTGCTGTAAATACCCTGGGATTCAATGTTTACAGTTTTTAATGTCAACATCCGTTTACTTTACATTTTGACAGTTCGGGAAGAAAAAGAAATAAAGTTAATTTTTACACATAAACTGCTGGATCGAAATTAGTGAATTATTAGTTCGAAATAGTGGAATGGTAGATTTTTAATTTTCTCCCGATGCCTGCCTCTATTACGTTAATGCTTATCCTCTCCCAATATTTGACATATGTTACTTTGTCATGTTTAGATATATACTTAGACACGTGTTTTGTCATTTTGTAAACAATAAAGAATTAATTATCAATAACTTAAATGTATCTGAAGAGCCTACACCTCTCACCCTTTTTTACCCGTGCGAAGAACGGGTACTTTGGCTAGTTATAGATAAAGAAAAATTAATGTTTCACTTATTTAAACCAATATTTTTTGAAACTTGATATTTAGCTTCATTTGGTTGAGATCCATCCATTTATGCTTGAAAAACATAGTTTATGTGTTTATCATGGCAGCTAACCTGCATACTCTTTTCCCATGTTAATCATGTAGAGTTTAGGTAAACTCCTTTATTTTTGGACAGATGTTGATGAAACTTGATATAAATGGTCAAAATATAATTGTTAACGCTAGAAACACCTACTTTCAGCGTTCCTCACAGTAGCAAACCTGCATGCTCTTTCCCATGTTAATCTTATGGAGAGTAGGCAAATAATACTCATATTTATTGACAGATAATGATAAAACTTGTTATATATTATTATTATGTTACTAGCAGTAACCCCGTCCTTTGTATGGGTTGTAGGATTCAGTTTAATGATTAAAGATAATCGTACCAAAATACAAACCTGAAATCCTAAACAAATCAATACAAAGAAAATAAATCGATACTGTACCCAGCTTTATTATTTAGCATTACTTTACAATAAAATAGATTAGAACATTTATACAATTATTATAATAAGTTATACGTTAAAATAACTTTTTAATATAGTATGATTTTCGAATGGGTTTAAAATCAATGACCAATATAAACTAACTAATATTGATTTGACGGCTGATTGCTTTTATTTCTATTAAATCTTCTAACTACAAAGGCAGCAGATTATTATCAGTAGGTTATTCATTGAAAACTGAATCAAAATGCGAGTAATATCGCGTAAAAGTGGGTTTTTAAATGCTCGTTATTTACTTTTCAGGGGGCGGCGGGCGATTTCAAGCATTAATAAACCTTCTCTGGAATGTAGAGAATACATGAAATAAGTTTCATTGTAATCAGTTCTCCCGTTTTTTTCGGAGAAGACGGGGTAAAATGCCTCCTGGAGCGTCACAGACAAACAGACAAAAATTGAGGTTTCGGCTTCTCTAAAGCATGAAAAGTAAAAATAACTAAAAAATAAATGATTCTGATTATTGTACAGACAAAACTAATTTTATTTATATAGATTGATTTGGAAATTCGCTGAGTAATCAGGTCTGCTGCGACGGGAGTATTTCAGTCCTGCTTTGTATTCTTTGTAGAATATAATAGTATTATTTTTTTTACTAATATAATAGATAAATTAGAATAAATTAGGAGAGATGAATTAGAAAGTTTATCCACTTGAATAAACTATAACAATAAAATTAACAATAACAATTTGTATAAGTTATATTATACTATAAAAAAGTAAGGATAAAGGTATTTAAGGAAATATTATTACTTTTGAACTTACTTACTTTTGAAATTATTTTTCATAATCCATATTTCTAGAGAACAGGATGGGCTTCAATTTCTCGATCGGTCGGTGTTTATGTCGTTGGCATTACATCTTGTTCAAGGAATTCCTCAACAGAGTAGAACTCTTTCTCCATGAGCCATTCCAGCAGCCTTTTCTTGAAATTGTACTCACTTTTCAGACTTTTGAAATCTGTTGGCAGTTTGTTGAACAGCTTAGCCCCAGTATATGTTGGTTTTTTCTCATAGGCCTTGCGATTGTGGGCTGGTAGGATATAGTTGGTCTTGTTCCTGGTATTGTAGGAGTGGGTTCCCGAGAACTGGGGGGAGCCTTTGTTTATTATATGCATTATTGCATCACTGATGTAGAGGTTTGCCTGAGAGAGAGGTTTGCCTGAGAGGTTTCCTGAGAAGACTCTGATCGCTATTTTTTGAAGAACCAGTACTCGGTGAAGGTTACCCTGTGACGAGTGGCCCCACACTATAAGCCCGTAGCGTATATGAGACTCAAAGAGGGCATGGTAAGCTGTTTTTGCAGTTTCAAGGTCGCTGATGTGTGCTATTCGTTTGATTACGTATAGGGCTGTGCTCAATTTTTTACATAGTTGTTCTGTGTGAGGTTTCCAGTCCACTGTCCAATGTTATTCCGAGGTCCTTTGCCTCTTCTTCTGCTTGCACCAGAGGAAGTTCACAAGCACTTGTTTTTCCAGGGCCAAAAAAGGTTTCTCCGTTTTTTCTTCATTAAGGACAAGATCGTTTTCTTGACTGTACTGCTTTGCAACGTTGGCAGCTATATAAGCATTGACTTCCAGTGTTTCGAGGTTCTTGTGTGAAACTAAGAGGGCTGTGTCATCCGCAAAAAGGAATGGTTCGCAGTAGTTTTTCAGCTCTGGCACTATGTCATTTGTGTAGAGAATGAAGAGGACAGGGCCTAACACCGATCCCTGCGGGACTCCTCTGGTGGTAGGAAGCTTTGAAGACCTGGTTTCAGTTATTTTATTGTCTGCAGTATGAGTGAGCTCAGTCATCTGTGTTCGGCCATGCAGATAGCTCTGCAGCCACTGGAGGGGCTTTCCGCGTATTCCCAGCAGGTTTAGCTTATCTATAAGGTGCTGGTGGCTAAAGATAAGGTTGACACAAGAGAATCAGAACCTTTGTCTTGGATTTCCCCTCACCACTCACCAGCGATTGTTTACAGGAAGGACATCATGGGAGGAGCTGTGAGCACTGGTCTAGACAACGATGACCTCATTGACAACCTGATGCAGGCTCACTACATAAAGACACCAGAGATAGAGCGAGTGTTTCGAGCTGTTGACCGTGCCACCTACTTCCTTCCAGATTTCAAGGTTAAGTACAACTAATGTAGTCATTAAGTTTTTGATGAAATGGGTGTTGTTAGTTTATAACTTTTCAATTAATCCACTGCAGTGTAAAGTCAGTAAATACTATTTTTATTATGGCAAAATCTGTCTCGATGCTATGAAATAACATTGGTTAGATGAGGAAAACTAGCATTCCAGAGGTTTTGGAAATCCTGTTTTACAATATATTAGTTAATTTGTTTATAAAATGGTATTTGATAGACAAAAAAGGTTTTAACTCATGCTAGCATTTCCTATTTCAATTAAAGTTTAAGGGAGGCCTACAAGTTAAAACAAGTAACCACTTTTTGATGAATTAGAATAAAATATTTTATAATTTTTTGTCTATAACATCAGAAAGTAACATGCCAGCATATCATCTTACACTCATTTCTTATTCATACTTGGCTTAAAATACCTACCTGAGTAGGTTACCATTTCAAAAGGTAATATATTATCTATTTACAATTTTCAATTTGTTCTAAAACTGAATTCTTCAACACCTAGTCTGAGCTTGCACGGCTGGGAAGACTGGCTCCTTAAACTTTACTATACAATCAATCTGTTCATAATCAGCAGGACATTGACATTTTACATGAGACCAATGTTGTTGGGTACAAATCTCGTATTTCCAATCCAATTGCTCTTGATTGTGAAATTCTCATTTTTCCAAACAATCACTTAATTTTGGCTTTAACTGTATTAAATAAAGGTTTCCCCGATATGGCGAAACTATCATGGTATGATGGTACTGTACAGATGAATGCATACAAGGACCTGGCTTGGAAGAGTGGCAATATCCACATCTCGGCTCCGTGCATCTACAGCGTGGTCATGGAACACCTTGAGCTCGCACCAGGCCTCAGTTTCCTCAATATAGGTTCCGGTACTGGCTATCTCAGCACCATGGTTGGCCTCATCATCGGTAAACTTCCTCTTATCTAACTAAGCTAAAGCGTTAATTAATGGACCGAATTCAAATTGCCACACTTAACATGAAAATATGAGAAGAACAGCTGTTTGGTACCTAATCAGTTATATTGAACTGTACCTATATATGAGTACCACAACTTTTATTAAATTACTAAAAATGAAATTTTAGTTATTCTCTATTGTTTTTTTTTTTACTTTCTCCCACATACGTGAGAATTTTTTACTACCTACTATACTTTCTCCATGGATAAAGTGAAAGTATTGTTTATATCAACATTTTTGGATTTCAACGCATATATGTGCACATTTTGCTAACTATCATTCCCTGACCTTGAAAAAGTAGTTTTCTAACTAAAATGTGTGTGTGTGTGTGTGTGTGTGTGTATGGATGTGTACAAAGCCAACAGCCTATAACATTGGTCCTATTTAGATCAAATTTGGTGTGTATGTAGCCTATGTATTGGTGTCATGGTCGGACTTATGTTGGAGACTAAGATCATTTTTCAGACTAGAAACCATTGTCATTAAAACTTATATATAGTTAAGTCCGATTATCTGGATTAATGTGGTGGAGTCTAAATCCAGATAGCTGAAAATTCAGATAATCTTAAACTATAACAAGATTGATGCCCACGTCGTGACGATTGTAAATGGCGCCTGGAATATTAGAGCTGCAAACTGCATATATCTACTGTACAACACAATGACTACAAAATTTAATTTGTTAAAGAGTTTTTTTTTTATTTGATTAAAAGTTAAAATTTATAATAAAGTCTGAAAACAGTATTTTTTCTGCTTTTCTTAGGGGGCATAACCACCCCCCTTAATACGAAACTTATTGAGTGAATTTTGTTGGGTGATGTGTTACACTACCATGCCAAGTTTTGTGAAAAACGGTAGGGAAATAAGGAATATATTGATTTTAATCAAAATCATTAGAGCCATTTTTGAGTAATTTTAATTTTTCACATTTTAAGGGTGTTTAGGGGTAAAATACCCTTAAAAATAAAATATTCAAAAAATGAAAATAAACACCTGGAGATATGGTAAATATATAGGCCAAAATTTATTAACTTTATTTTTATATAGATTTTAATGGAAAACATGTTTAAACCTAACTAACCATTTGAGGACTTACTGACGATGTATCGCTAGTACAGTTATTGCTGTAAAAAACCTAACTGGCAGTTGACGGACGTCCTTCATGGGGTTTTCAACTGTAACGGTTCAAATTCTGAGGGGGGGTTACGTTTCGTCACGCTAGCGGTGCAGCTGAACTAAACCACCAGCTCGCGCTGTGATTGGGGCATCTCGCGGCCTGCTGACGCACCCCGTTATTTCAACTAAGCGCCGCCAGCCGATCCTAGCGCCACTGTAGTCGCAGGCAGTGAGGTCGGAGACGAAGGCAGGAGCCTCGCTCTTGGGTCTGGCGCAGAGCCGGCCACATCTCCTCCTCCTACTCCTGACTAACAGGACGCTAGGCCTACGACTTAGCAATATAGCAGGTGAATTAGAAATCCACCTGATACATCATTTTGTTGTTTAAATATTATTGGGTTACATTTGTATTTATCCTCTCTGGCTTTCCAGTAATTGAATTGTGCCCTTAGTTTGATATAGGAGCAACGCGAAGTTATGTTGCTTTAGTGATTGGCGATTCAGAGAATATCTTGTCCGTTTTGTATAGGGTCGGCTTGAAGTTGAGCCGGCGTAATAAAGTTTAGGAGCTTTTAGAGCCCATAAAATCATTGATTTTTATCAGAGAAGATTTGGAGTTTACCGTTAAACACAGGGTTAACTAATCAATTAATTTGTGTATTTCAGAGAGTGTTTGTTTTGTCCTCGGTGTGGAAGGAAGGTTATTTTTTATTTTAATTATTATCAGTGCAACTCCTGTACCTCAAGGTAAGTGTACGAATTAAGCAAGCACCAATTTAACTCAACTAATTAAATTAGTTTCGGTCGATAGGGTGACTCGAAGTTGAGTCACGAAGTCAAGACCTCAACCTAGGTTTTATTAGGAAGCATATGATTTTCAATTAAGTTCTTATTATATTAGGCGTCGGTGCGAAAGAGCACTCTTTTAATTAAGTGCGAAAGAGCGCCGACAACAGAAAGTTAAGTTCTTGTAATTAATATTAGGTGTCGGTGCGAAAGAGCGCCGGCATCGGGAACCAGATAATTACAGGCATTTATATTTTACTTTCCGTGTGTGCGATGATGAGTTACACATATTGAGATTGAGGCTTCGAGTGTCATAAATAGACTCTACTGAACGCACACGGAACGAATTAAACTACTTTGATTGATTTCAGTTCTTAGTATCACAAAACCCTGGGGAGCTATCCGAGGTACTCCCAAAACAGCGACCACCACTGCGTTGTTGTGTTACACAACAATTGACATTTCGCCATTTTTAAAGCGTGAAAATAACTCGTACTTGAGTTTTACACAAAGCTTCATCTTTATAAGCAGTTTTCAACATCACAATGGTATCTGCAGCACCTTTACCTAACAAGAAACAAAACTTCAGAGTGCGGTATTCATTTACGTCCACTAAAACGAAAGAAAGAGGAAATGGTGAAACAGTGTTCACTAAAAAAATAACTACGGACGAACATGTCCACCCCCGACGACGGCACTAGTGGCAATGAACTTCGGATGAGCTGCGCTACATGCACGTACCGGCAGATATAGGTACTACACAGGCCACGACTTCTGCAGCTTAATTCCGGTTACTTTTGGGTACCCCCTCGTACATATATATATATATATTGTACATATAAATGTTTCATCACTACGTATTTCACTTTCCGTGTCCTCAGGTTTTTATAAAAATTGAATTTAAAATTAACTTAACATAACAGAAAAATTCTCAATATATATCTCTCAATAAAATATATAGTAAAGTCTGGAACCCGATTCATCCGGAATCCGAATCATCCGGACTCCGGATCGGGTTTAGAAAAAAATTTTATAAATAACATTTAAGATGTGAATTTTTTTTCAAGCTTCTTCAAGATTTCAGACGCAACCGCAACACCTCGCTGGATGCTGCTAGTGTTAGCGGTACTAACGATGAATATGTAACATGATGAACACGCACATTCTGTATATTGGGAATGTTTCCAAGTTGAGCGGTACAAGCACTTACCACATGAGCGAGCGGTCACTATTTGACATTTCAATACTGAACTGTCAAAATGTAGGTGCTTGAGGTTGGATGTACAGTGGTTGTTTGTTTGGGAATTATTTTTATGGTCAAAGTGCATACTGACTCTGTGGTCATGAAGAAGGTTGTTCTAATATCAGAATAGTGTTTTATATACTACTTAAAACTATTAATAATGATTTTTTTACTTAAATTAAAAATAAATTTTAACATGTTAAACACTTGGGAAATTTGGGGCTATGTTGTTGCACAGAGACTACATGCAGTCTGCAGCACTAATACTGTAGGCGCTATTCACGATCGTTGTCTATGCTATGTGGATGTCTATAATGGTATTTTTTCAGTATAATTTCAGATCATCAGGATCGGGACCACTACTATTGTTTTTTGCCTCTGGACAAAACAAAAAAAAACATGGTCCCAGGCTTAAGTTTTGCCAAGAGACCTATGGTAATAGCTTCTTCCCTATGCAAAATTCACCAAAAATATTCAGGCCTATATGAAAATTGTAAAATGGCTGTGATCCGCAAAGAGTTAAGAAGATTCTACAGTATGTGTATGTTGCCTCCCATCGTACTCTCCAGGGAAGAATGGATAGAATGGACTCCTGTCCATTGAGAAGGAACAATTGTCGCTGAACTGAAGTCAGTTATGCAAGGAAACTCCTTCTTCTCCGATTTGTCCTATGCCCACAAAATCAGCTTCATGAGATTATACAGACGAGAATGTGTTGGTAACTGTGACTGCAATTGGTCCTCTGCCCACAATGTCAACTTCATGAGGTTATTATACACACAAGACGTTGGCTCTTGCAACTCTACCTTCAGATTTGCTCCATTTAGGTCACTCGCAATCTTTTGCTTGTGGTTATGGTTTAGCAGGCTGCTGAATGGACAATTTCTTGGTTGTTCAAGAGCCAACAGTGTGAGTGTTTGTTCCAGTCCATCGAACACTGCCAGATCTGATTCCCGAACTCTACTCAATTGGTCTGTTTTGTTAATAATATTTCTGTAAAAAATTCTGTTCAAGTATTGATTAGAATTCTCCTAACCTAATCACAAACACCAAAACTATTATTAATCATAAGGTCAAAAAACATTGGCTATTCCAATTCTTCGTACTTTTTATGTGCAGTTTATTATTGCACAATTACTTATGAACAATATCTATGATTCTACTTTACAGGCAGCAAAGTCTCCTAACTAAAAAACAGAAAGTATGGTGCTGCCTTCTCGAATATGGAGAAATGTATACTTACTATTATTAAATAATTAGTGAAATTAAAAGGTGTCTTCATATTAATTTCAAAATATTTTTTTTCACAGTGCTTGAGTCTCAAATTACTTGATAAGAATTAGTTATTAGTTCGCTGTTTGTCATCAGTACTTAAAAAAATGTTATCAGAAAACTGCTATAACCTGTTCTATAACCATATGTTTATAGGTCCATTTGGTGTTAACCATGGCGTTGAGATGCATGCTGATGTAATCAATTATGCATATGAAAAGCTTAGTGAGTTTAAGAAAACCTCAG
Organism: Nephotettix cincticeps; assembly: GCA_023375725.1. Classification (NCBI taxonomy): domain Eukaryota; kingdom Metazoa; phylum Arthropoda; class Insecta; order Hemiptera; family Cicadellidae; genus Nephotettix; species Nephotettix cincticeps. The sequence continues at coordinate 44,151,383 of CM041791.1, forward strand.
CTGCTCTGGATTCCTTCGAGTTTTGTGAGCCAATATTTGTAAAAGGTAATCATTGAATTGATTTTTGTTGTTCATCTCTATATATAAAAATGAATGTATGTATGTCCTTTATGCATTGCCAAACTACTCATCAGATTGCCATAAAATTTTAGGAGAATATGTGTCCAGGAAGGTTTTAGTGAAAATACATTTTCTAAAACTCCACAAGTTTCCATTTTATGGAATTTTAAATGTCTAATGTTTACCCCATGGGGAGTAAGTTTTTTACAAATTTTCTACAATAAAAACATTTGATTTCTTAAGCTACAGCTGTTTGGTTTACTTTCCATTAGCAATATACTTTACTATCCATTGCCATCTGAATCATTCATTAATGATTAACATTAACTATGTAGTAAATATATGCTGTAAAAAATAAATAGCTTTAATCACCACATTAATAGTTTACGGTTTTTAGGGATTATGTATTTATATGATTTATTATTTTCTGTCTAATTAAAAGTCACATGTTTACATATTGGCCAAATAAAAAATAATTGCAATGTTTATACAATTTTTATAAAGATTTTTTTAAGGCTTGCAAATTCCTATAAACCTGGTGAAACGGAAAAAAATATATTGGACACTTCTAGGGTTAAAGCATTATATTTTTTGGCGGAGGTCAAATCAATGCCTGGAATCGTTGGAATCTGAATTGAGAATCGATTTTAAAGAATTAGAAACGGAATTAAAAAAAAAATGGAATCGACCCATCCCTACTATATCTGTTATTTGAAGATATACTCCACAGATTGAATCACTTGCATTTGTTTATGTTTTTTATTATGTTTTAAGATTAGGTGAGTGATTGAACAGTTTACATTTTTTTAACTGTGACTTCTTCTTACCCATTTTGCTACTGTGTTACGTTATTTTAGTTTATAGGCGAGCAAAGCTAGTTTATATATATATATATATTTATTCACATCGGTAAAAAAACAGTCCAATACTTGAGACAAGTACAATGTATTACAGACCTGTGTATTACAGAAGTGTGTGCACTGTGCTCACACTTAAAAAAAAATATTATGGCTAAGAGTAAATCAAATACAAAAAAGTTATTCAATACATTTTATTTATAAATATGTGAAGTTTATTTAGGTCCAAAGTTTGAAATTTTCCACTGATAAACAAAAATAATACAACAGAATTAGTTTTGTTAAATCCTTATGGGATTTTGATTTTCTAATTTCAAAAAAAATAAAATATTTCTAAACCTTAGTTTTGGTAGTTAAACACATCAATATGTTGATAAGGACCTATAAAATATTTTGTATTTGGTATTTTGTTTTTAATAAATTTCCTTTATGAGCAAATAAAAGATAATTAAACCCATCCCATGTCAAGTATGTGAGCCTCTGGTTTTTATTGAAACCATCCAAATAAGCATTTTTTTTTGCGCAATTGTAAATGAAAGTGATGGTGAAAGTGGGGAAATTGCTCAGAACATTGTGTTTTTGCGCTTGTAGTATTTGCATAGCAATGAATGGCATGAAATGGAAGTGAGAGAAAACAGAGGATGAAGAAGATGAAGAAGATGATGAGAGAAATTGAGATGAAATTTCATCTTTTGGTGCGGATGCATTGTGCATCTGAATAACTGTGAACTGACTTTTAGTATGATATCAGTCTTTTATTTTCTGATTTTAGTAAGATGAAATTAGTGCAAATTTGAGCTGTCAGGTTTATTAACCTCTCTCCGAAATCCCAGAGAATCAGCGGATGAAGTAGAGTTAACAACAAGTTATTTTCCTCTCCCTAGTCAGAATGTGCTGCGAAAACAGATAAGAGTTTCAGTTGAAAGGCTTGAAAACAAAGCATCAATTAAGGAAAAAGAGAAAGATCAAGATCATGTGAATGAAGAAAATGAACACGTGAGTCAAGATAGTAAGCAACAGCCCTGCCCTCTGACTCTGAAAAATGTTCTTCAAGAAAAAATAGAAAAAGCATGAATGCACCAACACCAGAAACCAAGAACTAGGATTTTAACTTAACTATTAAGAAAGAAATGAGCCTATACAAAAGTGGCAGTGTAAGAGGTCACCATTTGGACTTAGTGTACAACTAACTACCTGTTGACAATCCCTCCAACCTGTGTTGAATCAGAAGGAGTTTTTTCAGCTGTGTAACAAACTAAGAAGCCAACTGGGTGCCGAATCTTTGGACGCTTTAATATTTCTGCGGCACTACTTTCAGCAGCAACAACAAAAACTGTGAATGCCACGATTCCAGAGGAATCAACACGGACTACATGGTATTATAAAATTAATGTAAATTATTTTCTGATAATTATTTTATACTCATGTTTCATATTACATATTTATCTTTTCAGCCATATTTATTATTTTTATGGACTTATATTAATTATTAATTGTTGTAAATAAGCAGTTAAAATTTTACGAATTGAAATTATTTTTTTTATTTTTTATGACATTACGATTTAATATGTAAAGAAATAGGAAGGGTTTTATTTTTATTGTATTTTTATGTATGTAATACCGTAAGTCTGTTAATGTTTCAAAGTTAAAATGATACGTAGCTAAAAGGTTTATTATTCTTTAAAAATCTTAAAATACTGAATTCAGTAGTAGGTTTTTACAAAAATATTATTTTGTTACAATTATGTTTAATAGTGTTAAAAAAATTACATTCAAATTAATGATATTAAATATTTGGAAAAAGACATATGATGATTCATTATTTTTTCACTTGTTGTTGAGCATTATTTTATCTTCTGTTTTTAAAGCATTGGTGAATACAATGAACTTAATGAAATAATGCAAGACTAAAATCATTGGTATTTTTTTTATTTGTGATAAAATGAATGGTAAATTAAAGTAAATAAAAAATGGGCATAATGAAAAATATATCAATCTTTCCCAGAATTTTAGGCGTGTGCGTGAGGTAAGTTCAACAACTATTTAAAATTCCTAAAGCTACCAGATTTTACGATTTTATATGATGAAAATGTTGATAGTTTACAACTCTTCTCTTCTTAGTTTACAACTCAACTTGGGGGTGTCTTTACCAAATAAAACATTCTAGATTTGTAAAAACGGTAATCTTGGGACTAATCCCAGGATCGGCTTTATTCAATTTCAAATTCCTGGGATTGAAATTTAGGTCCAGGATTGAGATCCCTACATGAAACATTAAGTCAAGTCAAGACATTTTTGATCATTTAGTTGGAACCAACTGTTCATATCCCATCTGCATGTTTCTGTAAAGTGGAAAGTATTTTTTAGCCAAACGGCCAAAGGAAAAACACAGACTCAAACAAACATACAAAACCAGGATCTATATAAACTCTCTTCATCCGGGAAACAGACTAATAAAAAAATCACTGTGCTACATCAAAATATACAAGGACTCAGGAATAAAATAAATAGACTAACCCACCTTCTTGAAGAACTACAGCCAAAGGTGTTTATACTTACAGAACATGGACTTAAAGAGGAGATCTTAAAAAACATTACAATTTCCGGCTACACACTAGCTGCCTACTTTAGTAGAACTAAACATACTAAAGGAGGAGTAGCAATATATGTTGAAGAAAATATAGCCCACATGACAGAGCCTATCCCTGTTTATAAATACTGTGAAGAATTAATCTGTGAAATAGCTGTGATTAAGATATCATTGAACAAAAACCCGTTATACATAGCAGGAATTTATAGGCTTCCATCTGGTAATCTTGACCAAGCACTGGATCTTCTCTCAGAAACACTAGAACATACAAAAGCAGACAATCATCCGCTGCTCCTATTAGGGGACATAAATGTTGTCTGCTTAAAAAACTATGAGAAGAACAGACAACTTAAAAATATTCTGATCAGCCATAACATTTATAGGATGAACCTACCTCCAACCAGAATAACGCCAGATTCATCCTCCTCAATTGACTGCATCTGTACAAACTTTCACTGCAAATACATTGAAAGTAAGGTTTTCCACAGTGGCCTGTCTGACCATATTGCACAACTATGTACTTCACTTATAAAATTCTACCCAGATAACAATACACAGACAAAAGGAATGGAAGAAATTACTGTCAGAACAACCTTGACACTCTAAACACCTTACTTCTGGAAGAAAACTAGAATGAAGTACACAATGCCCTTACCGTAGAAGAATCCTATAACAAATTCATCACAAAAGTCACCATGGCTCTTGATCAGGCATGTCCTTTAAAGAAAACAAGAACAAAGAAGAAAGTGAAAAATAAACATTTTGCAGACAATCAGGCAAGCCTCCTAAAGAAAAATTACCTCGAAAAATTTCTGAAATGTCAAAAATCAAAAAATGAACAGATTAAATGTGACCTAGCTAAGGTGAAGAAGGATTATGACATGAGATTAAGGAAATTAAGACAAGATGCGTCAATAAATTACATCAACAGAGCAGAGAATAAATCTAAAGCCTTCTGGAACATTATAAACAATGAACGTCAGCCCAAAAATGATGAACAACAAGCTTTCACACTTGGAATTGACGGACAGCACGAAAACAAACCACTTAAAATTGCAAACCATTTAAATAGTTTTTTCACCAGTGAAGCCGAGAAAACACTAAGAAAAAATCCTACACCCCCCACAAATCTACAGCCAACACCAGTCTCGTCATGATATAAACCATTTTAAACAGACAACCCAAATGGAGATTCTTAATATTATCAAAAACCTCAAACAAAAAACCTCTGCAGCCACAGACAACATCTCTACAAAAATACTCAAGCATTGCAAAGAAACACTAACAATACCTCTAACAAGCATCATAAATAAGTCATTGAGTCAAGGTAATTTTCCCTCAGCCTTAAAACTTGCAAAAGTTTACCCAAAACACAAAAAAGATAAAGATAGTAAAACAATAGTCAGTAACTACAGACCAATATCAATACTGCCAACTTTTTCAAAAATCCTGGAAAAAGTTGTTTTGAGAAGGATTGTGGACCATTGTGAAAATTTTAATCTGCTAACTGACAGACAACATGGCTTTATAAAGGGGAAATCAACCACAACAGCTCTGATCGACTTGGCAGACTACATAATTGACAGTCTTGAGGAGGGAAAACTTACAACAAGCTTTTTCCTTGACCTAAGCAAAGCATTTGACTGCTTGAGCCATGAACTCATATTACACAAGTTAGACAAATTAGGCATTAAAGGCACAGCTAATATGTGGTTCAAAAGCTATCTTGAAGACCGGAAACAAACAGAAGAAATCACACAACAAAACACAAAATGGAGTTACAGAAAGAACTAGATCAAAACCTATGGCTCTGAATCGGGGAGTTCCACAGGGATCTATATTAGGACCAATATTGTTTATACTCTTCACAAATGACATATCAGAATACCTGGGAAACTCTTGTATGCTATCGATGTATGCTGATGACATCACCTTGCTTTTAAGCGGAAACAATGATCTAGATGTAAAATCTTTCACAGCACTGAACATGGCGTACCAATATTGCCACTCTAACGACTTGGTGGTAAATCCAGGAAAAACAAGCCAACTGGCTTATGGGAGAAGATGTGAAGATGTACCAACAATACCTCATGTAGAAAGAAATACCCAGGCTAAGTATCTAGGAGTCCTAGTAGATGAAGGTCTTACCTGTTCACAGCATAGATAACCTCCTTCCTAAACTCAATACATCACTTTTTGTGATTAAACGTACAAAATCTATTAGCAACCTTTCTACTGCAAAAATAGCCTACCATTCTCTGTTTGAAACACATCTCAGGTACGGCCTCATTGTTTGGGGAGGAACTTCGGCAAGAAATCTTCAGAGAGTTTTTATACTGCAAAAGAGGGCTGTAAGGGCCTTAGCTGAGCTAAATTTCAGAGAAAGTTGTAGAGAAGCTTTCAAGACTCTGAAGATTATGACATTAATAAATATCTATATAAAAGAAGTTATCCTGTATGCCAATGGGAAAACATTTACACAAAATAGACAGTTCCATGGATACAATACTCGACATGGTACAAGATACTGTCTCCCAGCTCACCATCTCACCCAATATGAAAAGAAACCATCCTACATGGGCATGAAGCTGCACAACCTACTGCCAGAAGAACTGAGATGCCACACCGGGAGAAGAATGAAGGCTGCTCTAACAGAATGGCTGATCAACAATCCATTCTATATATTGACCGAGTTCATGGAAAGAAGACAATAAACATTTTTTTTTAACCATCCAGCAGACGCCATTTCAATACTTGATGTATTTTGAAAATAAAGCATATTTGTATTTGTATTATCTGTCAATTTAGCTTAATAATTGTTTTAAATCTAGATAGTTTTCAGCTCACTCCTATCATCATTATTTTGTTTTTACGTGGCAGGGAACGGACTATCATTGTCCAGTGACATGCGCCAATATGACAGGGTCTACTGTGGCGCTGCATGTCCGGAAAACCATGAAAACTATATGAAGAACCTGATCAAGGTGAATATTGAATTATGTTTTATATTTAAAGGCTGCCTTCTGTTGTTCTTTTTTCAAAATTCTCTTCAAGTAATCAACATCAGTGGCATATTAAAAACTGAATATTGTTGTGATATGGTTGGATTTGAACGATTATGGGTATAGTATTTAATTTTTTACATCCCACTGTTACAATTTATATGGATATCCCATACTTCACTACAGATTATTTTGTTTATGTCAGGTTAGTGGTGTATTTGATACCCCACAATGACCAGTTATTCCAGGTTACCCACAGATCTCCTAGAATATGATTTTACTAAAGAATATTTTGTTGTAAGGTGGGCGGTATATTAGTGATGCCCTACAATTATCAGTTACTCCTGATATTGTCATGTTGATATTGAAATAAAAATCATTTTTAAGAAGACTTTTTATTCTAACTGAGATATGAAAATAAAACCATAACAAACTATAATAAGATAAAACAGCTTATTATGGATATTACAGGTATCTAAAAGTATTTTGTTTTCAGGTTGGTGGTGTGTTGGTTATGCCACACAATGATCAGTTACTACAGATAACCCGAATCTCCCAGACTCAATGGTCACACAAGAGCGTTCTGCCTGTTTCATTTTCTACTTTGCAACAGCCCATCACGAGTGATACCAAAAACTCCATTAAGCTCCGTTAGTTCCCCTACCATTCTTAATATATAATACAGTAAAGTCTGGTTTATACGGATTAATGTGGCAGAGTCCGAAACTGGATAGATAAAATCTGGATAATTTGAAAATTAACAGGATAGACTTCCACATAGCTAAACAACGATCGTGAATGGTGCCTGCATCCTGCATATAACTGACGTTAAGCAAATAGCTACGAAATACTGTAGGCATTTAACGTGTTTAAAAGTTTTAATTTGATGAAAAGATAAAAAAAATATAATAAAGTTTGGAAAAAACAAAGCAATACTTTTAGCGAATTTCCCATAGGGAAGAAGCTATTAGCGTAGATCTCATGGCAAGACTTAAGCCCGGAACCATGTTATTTTTTTGTCTTTACGTCCCCGAGTCCAAAAACAATAGTCATTAAAATTTTCATATACACATACACATATATATATATATATATATATATATGTATATGTATATATACAGTGGAACTTGGTTATAACGTCATTGAAGGGACCACACAATTAATGACGCTATATCAGAGTGACGCTATAAAAGAGGTTACATAATTTTAATTTAAAACCAAGGAAAAATAGGGAAACACATTTTTTACATGAAATTAAGACATTTATTTTATTTTGTGTATTTCTATCTGCGGTACAGGAAATTATGAGGTTGGTATGGTACGGTACGGTACAAATTGTTGTACCTCGGTTCTCGGTACAAATTCGGTACGGTACGGTACACGAGAATAATGCCGCTAGTAACATTGACTGATCTCATCCTTTTATTCATAAGTATTTTCCAGAATTTAATTAGTGAAAACATAGAGAAAGGAGTTTAAAAAAATATACAATGTCAGAAGAAATATTTTACTGTACTCTAATTTTCAAACTGTAATATAATTTTTAAATCCATTCCTTAAAAAATATATCATATTAAGCATTTTAATAATTATTTAAGCATTATAGTTTATGTTGTAACTAATTAATAAGGGGTAATAATCTTCTCAAGTCTATATGACTAAGGATGACCAAACAAAATAAAAAACTATAATGTATTTTATTGCAGAACAAAAAATACAGAAAATATACTGAGTCAATACCCCCTAGCCAAGACCTATGTTTTATATTGTCCTGGTTTATTATTTTTAATTCAACCAATCACAATAATTGTTCAAATTAAATGAAACATTTTCGTAAAATGTCAAAGGGCTCTTTAGACTAAAATGGTTATTTTAGTATAAAGTGGTTAATATTTTAATATTACAGTGGAACCCCTCAAATCTGAACATATTCTGGGAAATAAAAAAAAGAAATAGCTGGAAATTAAAAAAAATTTAATCACATAAACTTATTTTTCAAGGTTTAACAAAGTCATGGTTTTTCGCTTAAAGTCTGTTATCTTTAACTGTTGAAATGAAGAAAATCTTCACACGAATTCCAAGCCACGTCGCGTCGGTTGTTATAGATGCACTTATTTAGTGAGCAGGTAAACGCTCACTAAACTAGACACAGACAGTAGACAGACGCGATACGCATCCCTGTTAGTAAGGGTAGGGGGAGAATGGTTTATTTTTAGCACAGGCTCGACCCGCCAAGGTCACTGCCCATAATGAACTTATTGAGTCACGCACAGTCTGTATAACCCGTCGGTTACCGCGCGAATACAGTGACGAAATAAGTGCGTAGTAATTATTTCCTTGGAAGAACAGGCTTCAGTCCCAATTAGTTCGGATTTGAGGGGCTCCACTAATGAGGAAATACAGAAAATATTGTTAAAAAAATAAAAGTTATTTATTTCTTTTATTCAATTATATCCTTAACATTAGGTTTTTTTTTTATTTGAGTGAAAATCCCGAAAGAGCGAGATCAATACGGCAAATCACAGTTCTGTATTGGTCATATAACTTCGCCAACAGACTGTCAGAGGAAAAAGAACGAATCAATTGAAAGAATTATGGATCACAGTTTAAAAGGTTTTCACTGTGATTAAAAAATCACAGGTATTCCCATCACTATTTGACACACGACTAATACGAGCCTCATTCTGGTACGACTATTTTGTTGCGTCAAAAGGAGGAACGGTTCCCTGATCGCGTAAGCTGCAATGCGTGGATACGATAATAAGCCGGGAATGCACAATAATTTAGAGCCGGCAGGGAGATGGCTGGTTGCCCGATATTCCTGAAGTCCTGGTGAAATTGTTTTATTTTAAACGAGTCAGTCTTACGTTACGTTCAGTATTTGCCGTACATCTGGGCAGTGTTGTAATTCTTTATTACTTGTAGAGTATAAAGCCTTTAACGGCCGGGTTTTATTCAATGTTTTCGGCAGGAGATATTCCATAGTTATATTTGATGGCAACCTAGACTGGATAGTGACTTAATTTTTCCTTATTTGTACCGTACCGAACTTGTACCGAAAAAATTCTTGTACCGTACCGAGGTTCGGTACAAGGCTGGAACCGTACCGTACCGCTTTTTTCGGTGCACCGCAGACCCCTAGTTATATACGAGGTTTGAGAATTTACTGATGATATATCCGAGGTTTTTTCCTATGTAAATACATATACTTTGGCGGGACCTAAAAATAAATGACGTTATATCCGAGTTGACGTTATGGCCGAGGCCGCAATAATCGAGTTGCACTGTATATATATAAATACATGTGTGACTGTGAACACGATAACTCTGGTAAAAATGGTCCGATTGAGGCGAAATTTGGTAGAGATATGTGTAGTCCTACATTTGCTCGGACTAGTTTGTAAACCAGACATATCGGTTAATGGGAACGGGTATTTTGGGGGGTTTTGTACCCCACGAATGAGTTTTTTGTGTTTTTCTCCTGTAATTTGTAAAAATATCAAATTTTATCTTTCACCATTAGAATCAACTCAAAAAACTACACAATTTAGTTCCTTAAGGTTTTTCTCTATGTCCAACAGTTACCGAGATATTAAAAATCTAAATACAGTATTTTGTATGTAGGAGCTGCAATGCTAATATGGAAGATAAGGAGAAATTAATATGTCACTTATCAATGTATATATTTACCCTTATTAACCAATAGTTTTGGATGGAACTTGGTATTTAGCTTCATGTGGTTCGTATCCATATGTTTATGCTAACAAAATCATTGTTTATGTGTTTCTCACAGCAGCAAACCTGCATACTCTTTCCCATGTTAATCTTATGGAGAATAGGCAAACTTCTTTATTTATGATAAAACTTAGTTTATGGTCAGAATAAAAATAGTTTATGTTGAAAATTCCTACTTTCAGTGTTTTAAAAGCAGCAAACCTGTATACTCTTTCCCATGTTTATGTTACAGAGAATAGACAAAATACTTTAATTTATCAACAGATATTGACTGATCAATCTTATCATATACCTGTATTATTGCCATTTTATTGAGGTGGAAATTCGCTGAGTACGCAGGTGTGCTGTGACGGGGGTATTTATTATAGTTTTAGGTAAGAAATAAAATACTCAAATTAAAAAAGAAATCTTTTAGCGAATTTCCCATAGGGAAGAAGCTATTACCGTAGGTCTCATGGTAAGACTTAAGCCCGAGACCATGTTATTTTTCGTCTTTAGGTGCCCAGAGTCCAAAACAATAGTCGTTAAATTTTTTTATATATATATAAATATATATGTGTGTCTGTTAACACGATAACTCTCGTAAAAATGGTCCGATCGAGACCAAATTTGGTAGAGATGTGTATTCCTACAAATGCTCGGACGAGTTTGTAAACCAGACATATCGGTCAATGGGAACGGATAGTTTGGGGGGGTTTTGTACCCCAAAATCAGGTTTTTGCGCTTTTCACATGTAATTTTTAAAAGTTTCTAATTTTATCTTTCACCATTGGAATCAGCTTAAAAAACTACACAATTAAGTTTCTTAAAGTTTTAAAAACCTGCATACTCTTTTCCCATGTTAATCATATAGGGAATAGGCAAAGTCCTTTATTTATGGACAGATGTTGATGAATGTTGGTATAAATATTAAGATAAAAATTATTCATGGTAGAAATGACTTCTTTCAGTGTTCCTCACAGCAGCTAACCTGCACACTCTTTCCTATGTTAATCTTATGGAGAATAGGCAAATAATTCTCACGTTTATGGACATATTTTTATAAAACGTCATATATTAAATTATTTATTTTGGAAATTCGCTGAGGACGCAGGTCTGCTGCGACGGGGGTATTTTTATTTCATAGTAATTTCTTGTCGAAGTCCTAAATCTAGAAGCAGTTAATTTAGTAAAAAAGTCTTTACTTGTGATTTGTTTTCCTTTACCAGGTCCCTTTTTATTTAATTTCCTCCTGATAACATCATCTCCCGTACTCTAGTTAGTAGCGTTTAAGGTTCTCAATCCTGGGATCCCGGTCGCTTTTGGGTGCCTATGAATCCCGGGATTGACAGGATTGAAAAACATCATTATTTTACAATTTTTTCATGATTTGAATGTTTAAACTACTGCAAAATTCGTCTTTGCAAACAGAGATTTTTGTAAATATTTTAAATGTCGTCATTATTGTTTGAATATAATAATAGTATAAATAATAGTTTTTATTTGTTTTATTATGTCCTTTTAAACTGATATTTACCAATTTACTTTTCTCTAAGTTTAATTTTTCCTTAAAACTGAAGCCTAATCCAACAATTTGGATACTGATACACTACTGAGTAGTTTTCTTATCGCTTCAAACTTCCTTCCGTTGCAGATAATTCCCACGAATGAGGTATCCCATGGCCGCACAGGTGGCTTTATTTTGATATTTTTTGCTTCAAAAACTGATGTTCCAACTTATGATCAACATTTTTAGTTGCTATCGGGCTTTCGTTTAGCAAACAGCTAAACGCTGTGGGAAACGGGAGAGATTTGTGTAGTGAGAGTGAGTAGTATGTGCCATTAATTTTTTAAATTTGAATAATGACCATTCGTGATCTGTTTAAAATTCCGAAGGCTACCAGATTTTACAATTTTATAAGATGAAACTGTTGATAATTTACAGCTTTAATAAAAAATTCTTTTAGGGGTGTCTTCAACACACAAAACATCTTAGATTTATCAAAATGGTAATCCCGGGAGTAATCCCAGGATTTGCTTTATTCAATCTCGAAATCCCGGGATTGAAATTTAGGTCCGGGATTGAGATCTCTAGTAGCATTCCACTTTGCAAAAAAGCGCAACATAAAGGGTGTGTTCATATGTTACACAATCGTTGTTAGTCATACTTGCCGTGAATAGCAATTACTGTGGTTTTTCTGAAATGTTTAAGGTGGTTGGGACCTGTTGGTAATTTTTATTAACCTGATTGAGATAAGCTAGAAACCAGATGATTTATATTTCTAACAAAAATGGTTCAAACAGGTCAAATAAAATCAATATATAAATATGAATTAATTTAACTGTGTATTACAAGACCACATCACAACCTCTGTCCAATCAGTATTCATTCACCGCCTTTTGATAAAAGATGCTGGAGATTCATTCATATAAAACATAGTTTGACTCTTTTAACGCTTATCACCTTAACGGCATAATAAAACTTCATTTACCAATCTTTGTACGTCGATAAGGAGGTTAGACTCATCCAACAAGGGAATTAAGAAAATCATAATAATAATTTTCAGACGAATGATTACAATTAATAATATAGAAAATTACTAAGTAAAATTAAGGACTTCTTGGGCATAGTCAAACATACTCAATATATGTATGCCTATTACATGCCCACAACCGTGACATCACATGCACTATATAATAGAGTAGGTCGATTCCAAACATCGATTCTCTATTCCACCAATTCTCAGAGTTGGAATCGAAACTGAAAATTATTGTCTAAAATTGATTATGATTCCAAGCATTTGTTATTCCGCTAATGACAAACAGCGAAAGAAGGAATTAATTATGTTTGTTTTCCTCGTCGGGACGTCATAATAAGAAATAGTCGTCATTGTTTTGATGAAACTTGGATCAGGAAACCAATAAACGCCCAGTCGACTCTAAATTATGGTGCACTTTCAGTTTATTGTTGTAGCCGCGTAAATAAAAACCAAAATTTCTTTTTAAAGCAATTGGATATCTGGTTCCAACAGGAAAGTGTAACAAATACTAGAATTCGATAAATATCTGAAATTACTGATAGGCCATATATAATTAGCATTAAAACTCAAACTTTTCGTTTTAGATTGTCAATAGGGATCATCTTTTCTCAAAAAAAAAAAAAAGAGCAGACGGCGAATGGTGTAGTTCGTATCCTTTTGAAAATACAGTAAACCCTCGTTAATCCAGACCCCATTAATACAGACTTCGCTTAATCTGGACGGCCATTGGATCACAGTTTTAATGCGCAGAGCGCTGATTAGAAGCATGCGATCGTCACTGTAAGCATGCGCCTGGCGATGTGAGTGTGCCGAGTGCGGGCGGATGGTGGAGTGGTCACAGCGCAAGGTGTAAGTGCCGTTGCCATGGTTACTGTCAACCAATAGTAGCTCAGTCACACGATTGTGTTGCTCCTGCTCATGTCAGGCCGTCAGTTTACCACAGAGATCAATTGCATTGCACGTTTTAGTTGCGTTGTTTAATTGTGAAATTAACACAAAAGGAGGGCAAAAGAAGATCAACTCCTTCTTCAAACCAGTTCAGTCACGTGAGGAGAACCTCAACCGGAGGTGAGGAGTAAAACGATTACAGGGATACCACAAAAACGACATTGTGCCATTTTCGTCAATCAGTTGTTGAACTTGCTAAAACAATGTTAATTTGATTCTGTTTTTAAAAGTTTAATATAGCTTTTCCTATGGGAAATTCGCTAAAAGCGTGTTTTCTCATCAGTAGGTTACAATAATCTCAATTTACAAGCTGGCACCATCATTTTGCGTGTATAATTGTATCATGAAAACACTTTCGTTACACATGTCGTCTGCCGTTGTTTGATGGTGGATTCTTAATTAATTCTTTGTCTGTTTTAATTGAAACAATAATAAATACCTGCATATTCAGCGAATTTCCAAATCAATAATAATTTGTAACAGGTTTTATCTGTAATAAATATATGAGTTTTCCTATTCTCCATAAGATCAACATGGGAAAGAATATGCAGGTTTTCAGCTGTGAGCAACACTTAAAGTAGGCATTTTTACGGTAAACTATTTTTATTTTGACCATTTATACCAAGTTGCATCAACATCAGTCCATAAATAAAGGAGTTTGCCTGTTGTCTATATGATCAACTTTGGAAAAGAGTATGCAAGTTAGCTGCCATGTTTATAGACTGTTGCCATGTTGATGTTGTTGATAGATTGACCATGAGGCTCGAAGATTCTGTAGAAAAATCTCCACTGAAATTCCACAATTTTGACCTCAGATTCCTGACTGAAACTACCGAATTAATGGTCCTACTGACATTGACCGCAGACTACTGACTATTAGTGCACTGTTCATTGACATGTAGCTTTCGTTACTAGAGTGCTGGTCCCTCATGACAACCAGTAAATGCTCCTCAAGATCAGACACTATTGAGGAATAGTTGAACAACTCAGTCATAACCCACTGATATTGTGTGGGTTAGTTTAAAGTACACAATCTTCTCCAAATGGTATAGGAGGTACTTTTGTATTATACCAACCAAATTCATACATTGTATTGCATATTCCGACATCCAGCGCTCTGTGGAGTTAAGTTTGTTGGGTTATCGATATTTTTACCTATTAATTTACTAAAGAAAACCAGCATAACTTAACTCCTGAGAGCCCTTGATGTTGCATATACAATAAATTGTATGATGTATGGATTTTGGTTGGTATAATACGAAATTTCCTGTATGGTTACTCCTTCCCCATGTTATTCTTATGAAGAATATTTAAATTAATATAACTTCCTTATTTAACCAATATGATTAAGCTTGGTTTGAATCATCAGAATTAATTAATTCCTTTATCAACGGAAATTCGCTTGCTTCTACAAGGTTACTTTCCTCTTTTAAATTAACTTAAAAAGTTTATTTTGAATGAATGTAATATATATTTCAAATTTTCAAAATTAATAAAAAATACAATACCATTGAGACATATAATTACTCAATTTCCTTAGTGTGTTAACAATTAATTACTTCATCGGTGATGTCTCATGGTGTTAGAGTAAATTAATTGGAGGATGTGTAGGTATTTATAAGTGTCCAATATTGTTATTTCAAATGTTCTGAAGTATTAATCT
This sequence comes from Nephotettix cincticeps, assembly GCA_023375725.1. Lineage (NCBI taxonomy): Eukaryota > Metazoa > Arthropoda > Insecta > Hemiptera > Cicadellidae > Nephotettix > Nephotettix cincticeps. The sequence goes on from CM041791.1 coordinate 44,166,757, forward strand.
GGGTATACAACTCCGTAATTTACAATATAGGTTGGATTTATCTAGGCTACCAACTCCGTAATTTGGAGAATAACGAATAATTTTCATGGGCGTCCATCGTCGTAATTTATAATAAACTGATGGATATATCTTGGCTTCCAAACTCATAATTTGGAGAATACCAAAGAATGTTCATGGGTGCCCAACTTCATAGTTTATAATATACTGATAATTACAATTATTTTTTAAAGTTATAACATAAAAATGTGTATCTGTACACCTCTCAGGTTTTTTTCTATGTAAAGAACGGTTACTTCAGCTAGTCAGTCTTCTCATATATGTCGTGTTTCAGCGGACACAGAGCCTATAGCTCTGCAGGCGGTCTGTCGCAGCTGTATCCGGCGCACTCTTCGCACCAACGCAGAGCGAGAGTTCCCACAGCTGACCAAACCTCGGCGCAGGCGAATTTATGCCAGGAAGAAGGTTTTTTAAATGAGTTCCTTTCATCTATACACCTTACTAACTTTTTTTGCAGTTCTTGACCTCTCTCTTGCGTTGTTGCATGAAAAATTTAATGTGTGTTTTATAAGGTTAAGTTTTTATAATATAATAGTTTTCTATAACAATGTAATTAATAAGATTAGAATGAGTAAATTGTATTTGGTAGTATAATACTGATGATGGCTTTGTTCCAAAACACATACAGTAGAGCGGCAAATATCTGGACGTCAAAAATCCAAACTACTCCACAGGACTATACTGTATTTTAAAATTTTGCGAGAGAAACTGCCATCGCGGAGTGGGCGATGAGGGGCGCAGGTAGGGGGATGAGGGGCGCGCCGAGCAAAGGAATGACCTTCAGTGTGTCTATTTTTACTCGGTGACTCGGCCTTACCCTCTATTCCCCGCCCGCAATATTACTGTTCCGTCATCTGTCACTGCCAGTAGCGTTCAGTTATCAGTGTGGTTAATAGCGTTTAGTTACGTCTTGCAGTTTGATTAGTTTACTGTGCGTTTGTTTACATCATGGCCTCCTCATCAGGTACAATGAAAAGGAAACATATATTTCTCCCTATTCAAACTAAAATTGAAATTTTGAATAGGCTGGAAAAAGATGAAAAGTGACTTGTCTCTTGCAAAAAAGTATGGAGTGGATAAGACCACCATTTCAGACATTAAAAAAAACAGAAATAGCATCCTAAACTTTGCTTGAAAGTTAGATTCTGAAGTTGCTCTAAAACTTTGGAAGACAACGAGAACAGCGAAAGACAAATCACTAGAAGATGCTGTAATTTTTGTGGTTTTCACAGCGCCGTTATTAAACAATTAAAACATTGTTAAAACAACATAATTAAAACAACATTATTAAAACATTATTTTGTTTCATTTAACTGTATTCTATAATTTCACTATTAATACTGTAGGCCTAATTATATTATGTTCAATAGATATTTGTAGGTTATGTTCGAAAATCTGGACAAATCGATAATCCTAACTACCTATGGTCCCATTTGGTTCAGATTTTTGTCGCTCTACTGTACTCCACTTTACAACCTCTGTTACAGCTGCATTAGGAATAATCTAATGTTTTAAAATACACAAAAAATACATTGAAAAATAAGTTTAATTCAGTAAACAAGGGTTTTAATGTTTTATAATTATTTATCCTATCAAGAGGTAAGAGGAAAATGTTAATTTTATAATCAAATGCTTTTCTATGTTTTAAGTAGTGTGTGAATAGTGAAAACTTAATTAATCTAAACATTCTTTATTCAATTAACGTAGGTCTACATAAAATACATGATATAGAGTAAAAAAAACTTATTTTTAATCTAAGGAAAATCAAAACGCTTGAAATGGTTAAAACCACAACTCAGGTATGATTATGAGTGCTATGCATCTAAATGTGTGTGAGTTTGATTCTGTTTTAGTTTTGTGAATTAAATATAATAGATTTAAATCAAAACCCACCAAAGAAAGTTAGAATCGACCCATCCCTACTTTTAATATTAAGAACAGTTCTATGATAATATATTTTTTGCAGAAACTCAATCATCTGGCTTCTTTCTATTCCTAATTTACATTTCTTAAACCTTAATATAAAATATATAAGTTAATATTATTTTTAGTTTTTTCTTTTTACATCATTTAAGACCATAGATCTCATGGCAAGACTTAAGCCCAGGACCATGTCATTTTTTTGGTTTTAGGTGGCCAGAGGCCAAAAACAATAGTCGTTAAAATTTATATATATGTATGTCTATGAACATTTTTACGAGAGTTATCTTGTATTCCTACATTTGCTCGGACGAGTTCAGAATCCAGACATGTTGATCAATCGGAACGGGTAGTTTGGGGGGTTTTGTACTCAAAAATTGGATCAGCTTAAAAAACTACACAATTTAGTTCCTTAGAGTTTTGCTCTATCTCCATCGGTTACCGAGATATAAAAAATCTAAATACAGTACATTGTATTTTGGGGCTCCAACGTTAATCTTATGGAGGATGAGGAAAAATTAATATTTCACTTATCAATGTATATATTTTTGGATTATATATTTTTTTTATATTATGAAACTTGATATTTAGCTTCATGTGGTTGAGATTCATCCATTTATGCTTAAAAATCATAGTTTATGTGTTTATCATGTCAGCTAACCTGCATACTCTTTTCCCATGTTAATCATATAGAGAAGAGGCAAACTCTTTTATTTATGGACAGATGTTGATGAAAGTTGGTATAAATGTTAAAAATAAATGTTTTTGAAGGTATAAATGCCCACTCTCAGTGTTCCTCACAGCAGCAAACCTGCACACTCTTTCCCATGTTAATCTTATGGAGAATAGGTAAATAATTCTCATGTTCATCGACAGATTTTGACCACTTGACTTGTTGTATATTATTATTATTATATTATTGATTTGGAAATTCGCTGAGTACGCAGGTCTGCTGCGACGGGGGTATTATTTTATTTCACTGGCAAAAGTGTCCAGTTAATTTCTGTTTAATATATGTTTTGAAATATATTTTAAGGAAAATAAATAAATTTATTTATATATTTTTCTTGTGTATTTACATTGGATCCGATATCTGGCTCCAATTTAACTTTTCGGACGTCCACAAACATCCAGTTATTAGTATAATCTACACCATATTATAAGTAGCCAAATAAAATTATGAGAATAGACTGTCTAGTTTGAATTTTGTTTAAAATAATAGCAGTTATAAAATGTAGTAAAATACCATACAATAAATGTAATTTCTGTTGGCAGAGAGCCATACGGAACCTGGTGATCCCTTTTCTGGAGTCGTCAGACGATGAACAGGACACCCTCCGAGGACCCGGGCTGCTGATTGGTGGCCAGGCCAATATCACGGCTGTCTTTGACTTCGGCTGTCGCTCGTTGACAGGTAACATTACCAGAGTCGTCTTATCACAAGCATTTGATGCTGTCGAACCTTCTGAAATTTGACGTCTTTGCTAACAGTAAACAATTTATATTTTGACCATTTATACCAAGTTTCATCAACATCTACCCACAAATAAAGGAGTTTACCTAATCTCTATATGATTAACATGGGAAAAGAGTATGCAGGTTAACTGCCGCGCTAAACACAATAAACTATGATTTTTAAGCATAAATGGATGTATCTTAACCACATGAAGCTAAATATTAAGTTTCATACAAAAATATTGGTTAATAAGTGAAACATTAATTTTTCCTTATCCTCCATAAGATTAGCATTGGAGCCCTAAATACAATGCACTGTGTTTAGATACTTTAATATCTCGGTAACCGTTGGAGATAGAGCAAAACTTTAAGTATTAATTATTATAAAACTTGTGTAGTTTTTTAAGCTGATTCTAATAGTGAAAGATAAAATTTGAAATTTGATAAAATTACATGGGAAAAACGCAATAAACCCATTTTTGGGGTACAAAACCCCCTCAAACTACCCGTTCCGATTGACCGATATGTCTGGTGTTCGTCCGAGCAAATGTAGGAATACACATCTCTACCAAATTTAGGACCATTTTTACGAGAGTTATCATGTTCACAGACACACATATATAAATAAATAAATATTACCGTATATATATTAATTACTATGGTTTTTGGTCTCTGGGTACCTAAAAACAAAAAATAACATGGTCCTGGGCTTAAGTCTTACCCATGAGATCTACACTGTTAGCTTCTTCCCTATGGGAAATTGGCTAAAAGGATTGTAATTTTAATTTCAAATCAAAGGGTACTTTAGTGAACAAAATCCGTCTACCGATAAGCGAGAAAATGCACTTTAAGAGTTAGCTTACAGAGCCCATGCGCCACCGCGGCGCGGTCATGGCAAAAAAGCTGCTGGCACAACAATGAATTCTTCACCACGGCTGCGCCGCAGTGGCGTGTGGACCCTGTAATCTAACATTAAAAGTGTGTTTTATCACTTATCCGTGGACGGATTTCGTTTACCAGTTTATCCAGTTGCTACGAATTGTTGCGTAGCAACAGCGGCACCAGCTTATTGCAACATTTGGCGTTAGGATATTTTAGCCTATAAATTTTTACTATAAATAATCATAATAGGAATATCAAAGTTGGTATATTTATATGCACAAAAAAAAATCGATCGGAAAATCGATTGGTACAATTTATTTTATTGATATTAGTTCAACGAGTTCGGCGCAATGGCGTTCTAAAAATGACGGTTGTAAATTACAATGTCATCATTTCACAAGTGGTATTGACTGCCGTAATTCACGACGGTCAATCAGTTGGAGGGTTAATCTTCCTAATATGCATAATTTCAGTACATTGGGGTTTCATTAAATTATTAAGAGTGATTGATATTTTGCCTCTTTTTAGGGAAAATATGAATGTGATTTAATTGAAAAAAACTAATTCACTCGTCGCCTACCAGGGTTGGTTGGTATTTAAGCAAAAAGTACAAGTATTGTTGTATTTTGTATGAGTACTAGTTATTGTTTAAAAATATCAAAAAGCTTTCATAATTTCTTTCAAGATGGCAGATATTAAAAATATTCAAATTTTAATCACTGAAAACGGCACATCTAATTAACTCTTTAAGAAAATCTAATTACATGTCTACTGACACGAAAAATATATTTAAATCAGTCCATAAAAAATTGAGTTATTATAGATTGACAGTACAAAGACATAGTCAATATTGGGGCTTCGATGAATCAAATCAGAATCAGATTTATTCCAAAAGACAAACAAAATACATTACAAAATAAATTGTGCACATTTTCAACAGTTTGATATTATAAATATTTTTTTTTAAATCTATACATAGACATAATAAGAAAATAATAAAAGTAACTTTAAAAGTAGGAAATGTTAGTAGATGTATGTAATTTAAATTTTGTAAAAAGATGAAAAAATGTATATAAATTATGACATAAGAAGAGAAAACCCCGTAAGAAAACTATTCTTCCACAGTGAAATATATGTAGATAAAGAAAAAGCAAAAGATAGAGAATAACTTAATAAAATGGATATGATATGAGATGTTGCCAAAAACCAATGTCGTTCTGAGCTGCTTGGAGGGCAACAAACGGGGGTCAGTCAGTCCAAGTCAAACGGTTGTCAGTTGTTGGAGGGTCTGCTGCAGTCAGTGGACATGAGATACTCGGCCTCCTCATCACTGATTGTCAATAACCAATTCTTTAGCTTAATTTTGAAAACGTTATGTGATGGAGAATCAAAATCCTATTGTTACTGTAATGAGAGAAATAATATTGAAATATTATGTGTGAAATGTAAAAGCTATTTTTTTTAGAAGGATTTTTGTTGTTGGATAGCAACAATTCCAATACTACCCGTTTCTATCTGCCAAACATTTCTTCATAATATCTTGAGGACTCTTCCACTTTTCCACACTGTTCTTCCGTTTTTAAACTCCGACCAATTGATCATTTGATTTCTTTCAAAATCTTTTAAATGTTGTTTCCTGTTTCCTTCAGTCTTTCCCTCTCCCTCTTGTTATTCTGGGCGAATTAAATCTAACTGGCAGCGCATCTTGCGTCGAAGGAAAAGTTCTGATGGTGAAATACCCGTAGTAACATTTGGCGTGATTCTGTACTTAAAAAGAAAATTGTTAAGATCTGCTTCTAATCCTTTTGATGAAGTTTCTTGAGTTAACTTCCGAAGTTAATTTTTCATTGTGCCCACATATTTCTCCACTTGACCATTTGAAGTCGGATGATGTGCTGATGTTGTTATATGTTTGATTCCAAGCTGATTACAAAAAGAAGTGAAACCTGCCGACGTCCTGTTGTCTGTGACTATCGTTCTCGGAATACCATACCGACATATCATGAGTTTCAGTTTCAACTGTCTAACCATGGTTTCTGAGGTCATGGAGTTCTCTTTGATTATTTCGACCCGAAATGCAGCCCGAATATGTATCTACAACCAATAAAAAAATGCTATTTAAGAACGGGCCTGCATAGTCAACATGTATCCTTGTCCATGGTTGGTTACAAACGGGCCAACTGTTCAAAAACTTTGTTTGAGGTTCACGAGTGGTGTACATTTTACACAATGTGCAAGTTTGAGACGCTCAATAGACTCACTTATGTTTGGCCACCAAACGTATTCTCGAGCCAGTGATTTCATTTTGACGATGCCTTGGTCAGTGTCATGGAGATCTGAGAGGATCTCCATAAGTTTTGTCACTAAAACATTGAGTTTTCTTCATCCATGGGATTTACAATTTATTTATCTTTTAGAATAAAGTAATATTTTTTATAATTCAGTAAAGTCAATTTTATCAAGATCCAAATCATCTGAATTTGGATCGGGTTTTGACAAAAAATTATATAAATAACTGTTATGATTTTCAGGCGCAAAATTTCAGGCGTAACCGCAGAATCTTGCTGGACGCTGCAAGTGTTACTAAAACGATGAATGTGCAACATGGTGAACGCATACTCTGTATATTGGGAGTGTTTTCAAGGGGAGCAATCACTTAGAGCATGCGGGAGAGGTCACCGTCTGACATTTCAATACTGAACTGTCAAAGTGTAGCTGTTTGAATTTGAGGCTAACCTCGAATTCAAACAGTTTCAGTACATCTAAATGTACAAGAACTTAGCACAAAAGCATAGGTGTAAAAGGTTAGATGTACAGTGGTTGTTTGTTTAGGAATTATTTTTTCAAAGTACATAGTCATGAGTGGTTTTAAGAGGAAGAATTTTGTTTTAACGTCAGAAGATTGTATTATTTCCTATTTAAAACTAATAATAATAACTTTTCAACTAAAGTTAAAAACAAATTTTTAACATTTTAAATGCTTGCAATATTTCACAGCTATGATGTTGTAGAGGTTATACGCAGTCTAAGGAACTAATATTGCAGGCGCTATTCACGATCATTGTCTATGTGATGTGAATGTCTATAATAGTATATTTTCAGTATTGACACAGATCATCCGAATTTTCGGCTATCCGGGATCAGGTCCCCGCCACAATAATTTGGATAAACTGGACTTTACTGAATTTGGTAAACCATGCATTGCATTTATTCTGAAATTTCTCCAAGTAATGATGAATCCTGTAGTAAATTCCTGTAATGCCAAACTAATACTCCAGTTTCATTTAGTATTTCAAAATTTCTATATTTTTACTTTTATTTAGTCTGCAGAACAAAGATGTTTTTGATTATGTCTGAACAGAATATGATATGCAGGTCATAGACGGAGGTTGATAGTGAGAGGTGGCATTCCTGCGGGACGACAAGAGCCTCAGCCAGATCCACCTGCAGTCAACGAGAGAGAGGAAGAAGAGAACGACATAGAGGAAAATGTGGAAGGAGTGGCAGGACCGGCTACAAGACCCAGTGATGTACCCAAGCGGGAGAAGTTTGACAGTGGGGTGGGGGAGGACATAGATAACGGGAAGGTAACGTTATGTTCAATTCTTATCTTTCTACATCCTTTTAATCAATCAAAGTCTTTATGTTTAAGTATACATTTATTTACATTTAATTGGTGATTTAATTAATCATTTTTTTACTTAATTGAGATAACCTATTACAATATCCAAGAGGAGGTAAAAAAACTTTCAGGGAATATAAACACAATTCTACTGAAAAGCTGTTGAGCTGTACAAGGTAGGATTGAAAAGTAAATTCTGTTCGTTGTAGACACTAGTAGTTAGTGCGCAATGAGTGTTTGTTGTGTACCGGCATACTTCAGGAACAACTGTGCTCAATTTCAGCTCTGTAGCTAACCTTTTACGGTTTTGAGATATGCTTTCAAAATGTTGTTGATAGTCCAGTTTATCCAGATTATTGTGGCGGGGTCCTGACTTGGATAGCCGAAAATTCGGATGTTCTGTAACAATACTGAAAATATGCTTGCGAGATTTGGTCAGTGTTAACCCACTGCTGCAAAAAATATATTATCAGTTAGTGGCAGCAAACAGCAATAGTGGGTATGAGTATTTTAAGGTGGACATGACAATGTCCATGATGACGACCACTCCGGTTGACCTTCTTTGATTACAGTTGATATGGTGGCTTAGGTTGAAGCAAGGATTTGTGAGAGCAAACGCTTCTCAATAATAGGTCTTACAAACGTGGTTGCTGATGTATCGAGATCATTGCTTTACAACATTGTTTTTGAACACCTAAAGTTAAGGATAGCTTTGCTCCCATTGGGTAAAAAAAAAACAAAATAAAATGCCACAAAAAATAATACCCCTGTCGCAGCAGACAAAACCAATAATGTAATACAGTGGAACTTGGTTATAACATCATTTAAGGGACCACACAATTAATGACGCTATATCCAAGTGACGCTATAAAAGAGGTTACATAGTTTTAATTTAAAACCGAGGAAAAATAGGGAAACACATTTTTTACATGAAATTACGACATTTAATGAAGGTAATTTGAAATACACCGTAAGTTTATGTTTATGACTGACTGACTACTCTACTATATAAAAAATCGAATTTGAAAATATTGCAATGAAGTTCGGCTTGGTGAATTCAACTGTTGGTTCGATTTTAAAATACCCCCGTCGCAGCAGACCTGCATACTCAGCGAATTTCCAAATCAACAATATAATCTTAATAATATTTGACAAGTTTTATAAAAATCTGTCCATAAACATGAGAATTATTTGCCTATTCTCCATAAGATTAACATGGGAAAGAGTGTGCAGGTTTGCTGCTGTGAGGAACACTGAGAGTAGGCATTTATACCATCAAAAATTTTTATTTTTAACATTTATACAAACTTTCATCAACATCTGTTCATAAATAAAGGGGTTTGCCTATTCTCCATATGATTAACATGGGAAAAGAGTATGCAGGTTTGCTTCCATGATAAACACATAAACTATGATTTTTAAGCATAAATGGATGAACCTTAACCACATGAAGCTAAATATAAAGTTTTATCCAAAAGTATTGGTTGATAAGTGAAATATTAATTTTTCAGTTTTTTAAGTTGATTCTAATGGTGAAAGATAAAATTTGAAATTTTAAAAAATTACATGTGAAAAACGCAAAAAACCCCATTTTGGGGTACAAAACCCCCCCAAACTACCCGTTCCCATTGACCGATATATCTGGTTTACGAACTCGTCCGAGCATTTGTAGGAACACACGTCTATACCAAATTTGGTCTTGATCGGACTATTTTTATGAGAGTTATTGTGTTCACAGACACACACACACACACACACACACATATATATATATATATATATATATATATATATATATATAAATTTTAACGACTATTGTTTTTGGTCTCTGGGCACCTAAAGGAGAAAAAATAACATGGTCCCGGGCTTAACTCTTGCCATAAGACCTACGGTAATAGCTTCTTCCCTATGGGAAATTCGCTAAAACATTTGAGTGTGCGGCGGACGGTTGATAATTTTAAACATTTTGAAAGCACATCACAGAACTGTACAAGTTAGCTACAGAGTTGAAATTGAGGATAGTTTATCCCGAGGTATGTCACAACACATACTCATTGAGGTAATCCGCGCCTTCTAATGAATGATGAAAGAAAATATGCAATATTTGCAAAAATATACGCATGAACTACAAGTGTCTACAACAAAACGGATCTTTTTTCCTGAATGTACCTTGTACTTTGAACTAGCAGTAAGCCCATCCTTTTCATGGGTTTCTGGAATAAGTTATTTGTGGCCAATCACCTGGTCACTAACCTTTAAACACAGTCACTGTTGCAAAACTGATGAATCTTTTAGCGGAGGTAAAAAATAATAGTAGCGAAATTACTTCCATATGAAGATGGAAGTATAAAAAACCTGTTCCCATTGATCAAACGCATCAGATTCACCAAAAATAACGTCTCTGTCGAGCAGTCTATATCGGCCCCTTAGCGCCCCCGGCCGTTGATAGGTCGTATAATTCAGTCATAGTCATCAGTGTCATTCAAAGTGTAATTTATTGACCTTTGTGGTTAATATTCAGTTTGGTCATCTGTCATCAGTCAACATTAAAAAACTGATGTTCTTTAGCGGAGGAAAAATAACCTTTACTCCATGAAAAAGTATAACCTTTTCATTGATCAAAGAAAAAAAAAGTACAAAATCCCCCGTAGCAGACCTGCGTTGATCAGTGAATTTCAAATCAATAATATAATAATAATTATTGACCTTTGGTCATCTGTCAATAACATAAAAAAAAGATGACAGAAGAATGAGGTTTGCTGAGGAACAAAAATACCATTTATACCATCAAAAATTTTATTTTTAACATTTATACCAACTTTCATCAACATCTGTCCATAAATATAGGAGTTTGCCTAATCTCCATATGATTAACATGGGAAAAGAGTGTGCAGGTTTGCTGCCATGATAAACACATAAACTATAATTTTTTAGCACAAATGTATGGATATCAACCACATGAAGCTAAATATCAAGTTTCATCCAAAAATATTAGATAATAAGTGAAAAATTAATTTAATCCTCCATATTACATTGGAGAAAAATACAACGTACTGAGATTTTTTTAATCCATTAGATAGAGAAAACCTTTAAGGAACTTAATTGTGTAGTTTTTTAAGCTGATTCCAATGGTGAAATATAAAATTAGAAATTTTTAGAAATTACATGTGAAAAACGCAAAAAACCCCATTTTGGGGTACAAAACCCCCCCAAACTACCCGTTCCCATTGACCGATATGTCTGGTTTACGAACTCGTCCGAGCATTTGTAGGAATACACGTCTCTACCAAATTTGGTCTCGATCGGACCTTTTTTACGAGAGTTATCGTGTTCACAGACACATATATATATATATATATATATATATATAAATTTTAACGACTATTCCCAAGGTCACGTTTAACAAAGATTGCTATGTTACGCCAAACACACTCAGTGCATAACCTTAAAATGAAGAATAGTAATAATAATAGTTTATTTACATCGTAGGATTAATTTTGTAATATCTGAAAAAGTATAAACTATGCCCTAATGCAGTGGTTACCAAACTTTTTTGACCCGCAACCCACTAATAACTTAAACATTTTTTGAAGACCCACTAATACTAGTGGGTCTCGAATATGTTTGGAAATATCTTAAAATACTTAAGATATTTCCAAACACGAGCTAATTCTTATCAATGCTTGATTAAACTAAAAAGTTGCTACGTGTTTTATTTGATTCCTTTATTTTCAAGAAAACATACCCATGCTAAAATTTGACTAATAATAAACTAAAAAATGGTATTGGATGGAAAATAACAGTGAAAACTAAAAATTTATTTTACCTTTACCAGCACTAGAAGAATAAAATATCACTAGGCCAACTCGATTTTTGATTATACAAAAAGAGTAAAACACCATATAGCTTGAAAATGTTGTGAAAATGATTTATGGCACTTTTTTCCTCTACGAGAGATTCAATGTTTAACATTTTCAGTCTCAAGTCATTTTCCACTGCCCATTGATTTCTGGATTTATTTTTTAAAAACGCCAATGTTGAAATGGTTTCTCAAGTAAGTATGCTTAACACTATCAAAAGCTTCATGTAATTTTAGCAAGATCAGGATAGTATGGAAAGTACTAGAGCCTATTCACCACTCTGTTGCGCCCGTGGATTCTGCGTGACATTGTCTTACTTCCCAGCTAATCATTATTCTTTTAGCAAATTTCCCATAGGGAAGAAGCTATTACCGTAGGTCTCATGGTAAGACTTAAGCGTGTGCCATGTAATTTTTTTGTCTTTAGGTGCCCAGAGTCCAAAAACAATAATAGTCGTTAAAATTGTTTATATATATATATATATATATATTTCGTGTGTCTCAAAAGTCCCACTCGCCCTGTTAAATATTTTATTGAAGGGAATAAAAATTTTATACTTTGGGGATGTTTATTTGATCAAAAAAGGTAGTTTTTTATGTATTCAAATTTTCACTCCCTCTGACCCCCAAAAGGGGTAGTTTAGGGTTAAGTTGAAATTTTTAAATAGCAACCCCCAGCTTGTTGCATATCATTTCAAAGTTCTTGACAAAAGAAAACGAATGGCACAAATTGGAGGTCTCTACATTGATTTCATCAAAAGTTATTCTAGTTTAAAGTTTTAAATTTTTTTAAATCTTATTAATTTATAAATTTTGTTAATAATGCAGAAGGTGGGTTGATCAGAATGGAAATGGTGGAAAACATCACTATTAAATTTAGGTTAACTGCTCAGCCCACCGTTTACTTCTTGGCGGACTCAAATGCCTGCCTCACATTTGCCAACATTTCTGGTGTGACTAACTGGCACGCTTGTTCAATCTGCACTTTTAATTCATCAAGGTTAGCGGGTTTAGTGTCATACACCGTGCTTTTAATGAAGCTTTTTTAATGAAGAAGAAAAAATCTAGAGGTGTGAGGTCGGGTGATCAAGAAGGCCTCTCTACAAAACCTCACTTACCAATCTACCTTTCGGAAAACTCCTCATCTAAAAAGTGTCTAACTCTTACATCGTAATGAGGAGGGGCATCATCCTGTTGAAAAAAAGGATCATAATCACCTTCTAGGGCAATATTGTTTATGGCTGGCACAATATCATTATGTAATAGGTATAGGTATTTTGCTCCATTCAAATTACCATCAATAAAAAAGGGGCCAACTACGGAATCTCTTAAAATCCCAGCCCATACATTTATCCTCTGAGGTTGTTGTGTATGTGCTTCAACCATCCAGTGTGGATTTACATCTGCCCAGTAACGGCAGTTGTGACAATTAATCGTCCCATGTAATGAAAATGAAGCTTCATTACTAAAACACATCTGAGAAATTAAATTAATATTCTCCTAAATCTTTTGCAACATTATTTTACAAAATTGAATCCTTCGGTCAGGATCATCCTCATTTAGTTCCTGGTGAAGTTGAACTTTGTACAGATGGTACTTATGTTCTTTTAATACTCGATGAACAGAATCTTTTGAGATCCCAATTTCTCGAGCAGTTGAACTAAGTGTTTGGAATGGGTTTGCCGCAAAATGAGCTAAAACATCAACTTTAACATTGTCTGTCCTGATTGAAGAGCAACCTGACCTTGGGGTGTCGTTGATACTAAGTGTCGTTGAAAATTTGTCTACCAAACAACGAATGTATCCCTATCGGGATGTGCTTTATTAAACAAGCAGACTGTCTCGTGTATAGAGGCAGTCGAGGCATGTATCGCCTCGCCATAGAACATAATCAATTCTACTTTGTCTTGATCAGATCGGACCACTTTCTCTTATAACTATTTTAACTATAAAATCTTAAGCTAATTATTTTTTAATAAAACACACTAACGTTTAAAACACACTAAGTCTGAACAACTAAGATTTAAAAGTAAGCTTTAGGGAAGTTAAAATAATGTCGCGCCAGGAACAAACTGGAAGAGCTGTTATCTCTAGATAAGCTTCTGGCAAATGAGGCCTAGAGGGGCTGCTACCGTAACCCCATAATCTCGGACAGGATTTAGCCCATGATCGGTAAATGTCTGTGACCAATTAGGACTTTGACCGTGGTACCAACTAACCATTCTCACCTAGCAAAATCTCGGGTTTTTCATTATTTACAAAATTAACAATTTATCAGATTTCAAAAAAATTTAAAACCTTGAACTGGCATAACTTTTGATAAAATCAACGTAGAGACGTCCAATTTGCGACATTCATTTTCTTTTGTTAAGACCTTTGAAATGATATGCAAAAAGCTGGGGGTTGATATTTAAAAATTTCACCTTACCCCTAAACTACCCCTTGAGACACATATATGTATATATATATATATATATATATATATATATATATATATGTGCCAAACAATTTAAAACTAAACAAAGCCATACAGAAAACTTTTACAAAACAAAAATTCAATATAAGTTACAGAACAAGACACAATGCATATGAAATAATACAAAAGAAATCACGAAACAACAACCAAACTAATAAATACACAACATCAGGAGTATATAAAATTAAATGTGATGACTGTAACAAATATTATATTGGACAAACCGGTAGAAATTTTCAAACAAGATTCAAAGAACATATACAAGCGCTAAAATCAAACAACAAAACAACACAAAAATCAGCAATCGCCGAACATATTCTTTCCACAAACCACAATTACACTAGTATGACACATAATATGACTATATTTAATTTCGAACAAAAAGGAAGAAAATTGGATACAAAAGAAGAATTCCAAATTTATACTCACTATCAAATTGACAAAAATAATATACTAAACACTTCACAAATTGAAACAAACAATCCAATATATGAAAAAATTATACAAGGAAGAAATAATACATGCTAACACACTCCACCAATTTGAATACAGTGAAATTTAAATTATCATATGACATTTATTTACATTTATAAATTAAGATTATCAAATTAGGTTAAACATTTTTGTACTTCTTGAAGATGGGATGATTCCCGAAACATGTCGAAGAAATAATTAAAATGTTTTCTAAGGGTACTCGGTTGACTTATTTAAAGATAATATATATATATATTTGGTCTGGTCAAGACCAAATTTGGCAGAAACGTGTATTCCTACATTTGCTCGGACGGGTTCGTAAACCAGACATATCTGTCAATCGGAATGTGTAGTTTGGGTGGGTTTTGTACCAAAAAAATGGATTTTTGGCATTTTCCCATGTAATTTTTGAAATTTTATTTTTTATCATTAGAATCAGCTTAAAAACTACACAATTTAGTTCCTTAAAGATTTTCTCTATCTCTAACGGTTACCGAGATATTAAAAGATCTAAACAAAATACATTGTATTTAGGGGCTCCAATCCAATACTATAATACTAGCAAGGTTTGTATATATATTTGCACATGGATCTCGAAAACAGCTCTAAAGATTTTCTTTAAATTTTGGAAATAACTAATTTCTGAGTAGAAATAAGTTCTAGATAGGTCTAATGTCCAGGAAAATTCCGGTTTTTTTGTAATACTAAGTTTAAAATCTAAAAAATTAACATTACGCTAATGGAGAATCAAAATGTAAACAATAAAAATCAAAACATCTTATTTATAACCGTTTGACAGTTGTTGATAGAAGATGGTGGTGAACAACATGTGAATAGAGGTTTTGCATAAATTTATTTTATTTATAAATGTAAAATTATCAAATTACTAAACAATTTGTAAAAACTAAAGGGTAAAATAACTGCAAAATAAAAGCAGAGAAAGGTATTTCCAAAATCTTTCGTATTATGATAGAAAATTTATTCATTATATTGCTTGAAGCCACTGTAACAAACCAATTAATTGGTGTGAATTAAATTTCTCTTTTGCTTTTCAATCCTCATTCCTTTTCTAACAAAATCAGTTGATCACAGGCTAATAATAACTTGATGGATAATTAAACACAGTACAAGATCAGCTAAAACAATTTAGGGTGGCGAAAAATGACTCTTAAATGACATCCAACATTTGGCCGACGCCGTAGCTCAGTTAGTAGCACACAGGTTATATATTCCCAAGGATGTCAGGTCGATCCCCACCCGAGGATTATATTTTTGTTCAGAGTTTATGCAATATTAATTAAGATGTATGAAATCTGTTTTTCTAAACCACATAAATGTTTTCATTGAGTAATAAATGTGTTTCAATTTTGCTAATTAATTTGTATAATACATATCTTATTCTATCCGAGCAAAGCTCGGTCACCAGGTACTGCTAATCTTATGGAGGATAAGGAAAAATTAATATTTCTCCCTTATTAACCAATAGTTTTGGATGAATCTTGGTATTTAGCTTCATGTGGTTAAAATCCAAATGTTTATGCTAAAAAATCATAGTTCATGTCTTCCTCACACATCAAACCTGCATACTCTTTCCCATGTTAATCTTATGGTGAATAGGCAAACTCATTTATTTATGATAAAACTTGGTATATGGTCAAAATTAAAATAGTTTATAGTAAAAATGCCTACTTTCAGTGTTCCTCAAAGCAGCAAACCTCTTTCAGCATACTCTTTCCCATGTTAATGTTCCGGAGAATAGGCAAAATACTCTTAATTTATCAACAGGTATTGATTGACTAACTTCATGTTTAGACAATATATTTTCAAATCTACAACCACCAGACTATCATATTATTGTTTTTGATTGTCTATTCTCAGATCATGATGCTATATATTTTAAGTGCAGAATAGAAGAAATTAATTTGAGTACCAAAAGCCTATAAGTACTTAAAAAAAGAATATTCAACCAAGACTCTATGGAAATAAATTGGGATTCAAAATTTAATTATATACAGTCTTCTTCCGAATGCTTTAATCTGTTTTTTAGAATAATGTTTTTGATCAAAATTTTAAGGTTAAAAAAGTAAAAATTCTGAATAAAAAATCCAACAGGCGTAGTAAGGTTTGGTACACTCCTGAGTTGAATTTACTTAAACTAAGATTGCTAGCTTGCCATGATCCGTCAAAGAAAACAAATTCAGCTTCAATTAAACAACGTTTACCTATTTTAAGTGCAGGATAAAAGAAAGATTTAAAAGAAGCAAAACTTGCTCAAATTATTGATCAATCCTCAAATAAATGCAGTGCTGCATGGAAGCTGATAAAAAAAGCTAATAATTGTGGTTCTACATCCAATACTGATTGCCAACTCTCTCCTTTAACTTTAACAACTTTTTTATTAATTCCATAAAACACATATCATCCAAAACAGTATTGTCACCAATTAGGTCCACTGAATTTCTACAAAATAAAAAAATGGAAATTTAAAATTTTCATGGAGGTTGAAAACGGTGTTGGAGATTTCTGCTGTAGTGCAGGATATGAAGAACACTAATATTCATGATGTATATGACTTCAAATATGTTTGTAAAGCAAACAATAAGTCTCTATTTGGGCTCACTCACCTTCTGCCTGAATCGCTGCCTAAAAGAGGGGTATTTCCCAGATCAGTTTAAATGATCTATAGTTATCCCTATTTTTAAAAATGGTAAAAGATCTGACCCAAACTACTACCGACCAATTTCTCTTAATTCCTTCAATGGCAAAAATTTTTGAATGCATAATATTTAAAGAACTTTATAATTTCTTTTAAAGTAATAAGTTTTTTAATAAATCTCAATTTGGCTTTAGAAGAGGTAGTTCAACTTTAGATGCCATCAACTCATTGGTAAAACATATTTTGTCAGGATTTAGGGTAATGACTATACTTGGGCCACATTTAATGACCTAAGTAAGGCATTTGATCGCATACTTCCGGATATATTATTTAAAAGGCTTGAGTATTATGGAATTAGTGATGATAACCTAAATATAATAAAAATTTACTTTTTTGGTCGCGGGCAAACATTGTGTGTACAGGGTGAGTGGTCGCCAGTCACCAATGTCACATGTAGTGTTCCTCAAGGGTCCATACTTGGTCTCTTACTTTTTATTATTTATATTAATGACTTGCCATCGAATATTACCTCTCACTCATTCATGTACGCGGATGACACTGCCCTGTTGACAATTCATTGCAACATGAGTGAGCTTGAAATCATTGTAAAATCATCCCTGAAAGAAGCCTCTGTCTGGTAGTGCAAATAATTTTCTTTTGAACAATGAAAAAATTAATACAGTAATTTTCTCTTTAAAAAATGTCTCTGAGATAGCACCTGATCCTAAACCTGCAAAGTATTTGGGAATGGTGTTGGATCATAAGCTCGGTTCGGCACCACATGTTGATTTGGTGACTAAAAAGATATCACGAGTCGTATTTTTACTGCAAAGATTGCTTGACTTCCTGCCGTTTAAGTATGTAATTTCCTCCTATTTAGCCTTTTTCCAGTCATTTATAAGATATGGTTTAATTTTTTATGGTCACTCAAATAGAACAAAAGACATACTTATAATTAAAAAAAGAATCATTAGAATTTTAACAAATTCCCCAAGGGATTCACGTTGCAGACCCTTATTGCGTGACCTTAAAATCTTAAGTTTTTAATCTTTATATTTTTGACTTAATTCTCTACATTTTAAAAAACATCAATAGTCAGGCTTAGAGAAAACATTCATTCATATTCCACAATAAATCACCTAAAAATCAATATTCCCTACTGCAGAATATCAAAAACTTAAAAATAGTCATATAATTTTAGGCATGAAACTATATAACGAATTGCCTGCTTCAGCTCTATGTCTTTCACTGAATGTATTCAAAACCAGATTTTATAGCTGGCTGACTCAAAATCCTTTCTACTCCATTTCTGAATTTTTAAATTACAACACTAATAACATTGTTTTTTGAAGTTCAAGGCAGGGAACTCAATAAATTATACTTACAATTTTGACACTATACAGTTATTTATTGGACGATTTGTATAATCATTTAAGATACTCCTTGACAGTTGTCTATAACCTGATGATTGTGTTGATGACAATAAATTATTGATGATCAATTTGTCATATACATTTATTATTATTGCCATATTATTGAGGTGTTAATTCACTGAGTACTCGTACAAGTGCTGCGATGGGGGTATTTTATTATGTTTTAATTTAATTGCATATGTCCACAGATTAACAGTAAGATAAATTGTTAATTTAGGTTTGTTAATTATTTGAATTCCTGTGTTCAGTAAATGACACATTTGTTTTTAAAATTAAAATTTACTTTTGGGTCTATGTCGTGACCCACCTGACACACTTACTTGATCCACAGTTTGGGAACCACTGCCCTAAGGTTTTGTATTGGAAGGAAAAATACACACACATTTAACCTGGGTGAAAAAAATTAGAGTCAGCGAACTGAAAACTGACACCACCACGTTATAAGACATAGATAGACACTTCCCGCCATGCTGACCGGCGATAGTCCTCCTCTTGCAAGAACTGGGCTCACATTGGGCCAAAATCGACTGTGCAGCATCCCGGCCTACGCCCAGACCATGTGGATCCGTGTGGCCTGCACTGAAAGAGTTAATCGGAAATCTTCTCGATTTCATAGCAATGCTTTCCTCCCTAGAAAATTTAATTTACGGTTATGTCCCTTATGGACAAAATCCTAATTTAAAAGAATGAGGATTCACTTAACTCTGGAAAACTAACTCTGACAACACAATATGGAAATAGTTGGCAATTTTTTATTTTGATTATTGCAAACATTGTACAATCCATTTTTTTATATCTGTACAATATATTTATTTCCAGGGCCTAACTTCGTCAGATGAGGAGAATGAAACCAATGCTCCTTACCAGATAACATCTGATGAAGACGCTGATTCAGAACCCCCTCTAACAATGGAGGTGGATTCTGATTCTGATTTTATTGAACAACAAAAAAGTGAAGATGAAGGGTTAGAAGAGGACATTGCTCCCCATCCAAAAAAAGGTTCCGGAACCGGATCTTCTAAGTGTGTCAAAGAAGAAATGAATTTAACATACAGTTCTGTGATGAAAGACAAAATCAAATCCCTCCCTTTGCCACCTGTATTAAAGATCTACTTGAACTATGATCGTGAGTTTTAAACAGCGAACTTTTACAGTAAGTTGATTTACTTAAGAGTTACTTTTCAATTAAGAATTGTTCATGTTTTAGCGGTTTATATAATTAGATTCATGTTATTTTAAGTATATTGTTTGAAAGAACATTAAAAGTTACACTTTTGTTTAGAAAATGTCAAAGAAATTATTAAACCCGAAAAATATTTCACATGAGGCTATTTTTATTTACACATCTACTAGTGGAATGAAGTTCAATTTAGAGTTCTATATCAGAAACAGGTACTAGAATCACTGTCATGTAATTTATTTGTTATATTTGAAAAAGTTTTAAAAAATCTGTAAAACATATAAACCAATCTAAGACTTTTCAGACCTTATATGCTTTCTTTTTGTATCCACAAGCCTCTTAAAGTTTATTTGTGAACTTATACTGTTTATTTAATTGATTTAACATATAAGTACTTTTATCAACCATTTGATGATAATCTGCTGAATTTGTTAAATATATGTGGTTTTAAATAATTGTCTGGCTGTGTTTTTGTTTTGATATTGTTTATGCATTTGATGAAATAGTTGTCTTGAAGCTGTTCATTTATTTATTTATTTTTTTTTTTTTTGGATCGGTGAAATGATTTATTTATTGTTTTATATTTTTCAAAAATTTGTTGTTCAAGGCTCAGGCCTGACTTAAATCTGAAATCAAGTATTTTTAAAGAATGGAAGTCTTAACATTTAATTGGAACCACTGAGGATGAGAAATAGAGTGTGTGTAATTCAGTGTTGCACCGAATCAAGAAAAGCAAATATCTCCAGTTTTTTCGTCTTGATTAATAGATTTAAGAAATTAAAATTGACTTATTGATAAAAGGTCATCTCTTAAATATATGAAACCTATCAAATTTGTTTGGATACCTATAGATTGTTGTATTTGTATTACAATAATTCTAATGTATCCCTAAATTTACGAATTTTACTTAACAGTGTGATTGTAAATTTATAGGCCTACATACTGATTTGCTGTTGGCCATCATAGTGTGATATATTTTATATATGTATAGAGTTAGTCCCGAGTAAATTTGAATTTTATAAATATATTTATGTACCAAGGCCACTGTATATACTTAGTGCCTTTTGTATTAGTTGTAGTTGCAAAGTATGAAGCTTTGGTGCGACCTAGCCACATCAGTTTCACCAGACTGTGTCCTCACTGTTTGTTCTTATGTTAGAGTTTATTATATCTATTTGTTACTTATGATTATTAAAATTTGACAGAGTAAATTCTGATAAATTAATGTTCATTCTTCCCGACCTTACTTTTAAAATTATCTTGCTAAGGGTTCCAGTGGATTTTAAAGTAAAAGAATAATCAGTTGAGTGCAAAAATCTTCAGAAAGCTTAAGGATGGATGATTGTATGGTATTAAAAAAATTACACATACTTTATCCTTTAACAAATAATTTAAATGAACACAGCAAACTGTAAATACAACAAAAATGATCAAGATGATGTTAAATCTCTGGAAAAATCCTGCTATAAGACCTTGATTTCCATGGTTAGAATTGAGGGTTTAAATATGAACCTCTCATGCGATATGACATACTTTGCGCTCTAGTTACACAAATATCTATTTTTAACGGGACTGGTATTTTGAAGAATATAAATTTCAACCCAATCCTTTCAGCTAGTTTTGAGTTATTGCATCATATAAATCACTACTAAATTTAAATAAAAATGAAAAATTTGCCACCGCTAAATAACCTTGAACACCAAAATAAATTTTCTCTTAGCTATCCCGTCAATACATTGTTGTTAGCAGATAATGAGAAGCTGGAGATAAAAAATCTTTGTTTAATATATTTTATTGAATTTCTTTGTAAGACATTCTCATATTTTAAAACTATTACTCATAAAACAAATTTAAAATATTACATAAATAAAAAACCTTCAAAATAAATAAACACAAAACATGGCAAGATATATTTTCTTTCCAGGAACTTTACATAGAAAATGTTTTTAACATTTTACAATAAAAATTAAAACTTACTACCTAATAAAACAAAAAATAACATTAACAAAACAAAGGAACATCCTTAGCAAATAAATATATGTAAAGAAAAACAGGTACACTCTAGGAACCAAATAGTATTTTGCTTATTTTACACATTCCACTAGTTAAATTAAAAAAAGGTTACAATAGTGTGTATAAACTCCATACACATACTACAAGTATAAAAAATATTCTTGGTAAAAAACTTGAAGTTAAAAATACATCTCAATAGAATAAAATTTTCAATTCATGAGATCAGAGACAAGGACTTTCAAACATAATTTAAATACATTTATAAATGTACCAAGAAAGCAAACATGTTTTATAAAACATTCAATACATAAAAACTTGGATTAAAATATATGACAAATTATTAAAATATCAAGAAAAAAGATTAAAATTTACACAATTTCCCATTCATCATACGCTAAATTGGGAAATCATGTTAAATGTTTAAGTATTGTCATAAGATAATATATGAAGAGGAAAATTAGGTACAAATATTTGAGACTGAGTATAAGCAGAAGAAAGGAGGTAATATATTATGTAGTTGTGTTAATAACTATGCAATATGATCAAAAAATAAACCATCAGTTGAATCAAAATAAAACCATAAGTGACAAAAAATTACAACTGTATAAGTAACTGTATAAATGAATTTAGAGGTAATTTATTTTTGATTCATCTGAAAATATGGGAAATGATCAACAAATTTTTGATAATTAATTTTGAAATTTGATAATCAGCAAAATAACGAGGGTTTTAACATTTTGGATATTTTATTTAAAATATGAAACAGTAGAGCCAATTGATAATTATTGCCATCTTGAAAATACTTACAGAACTATAAAAAAATATTTTAGCGCAAAAATTTCATGATTCTAAAATTGTTAAAGAAAATGGTAGTAACAATATTGCAGAGTGCAGTATTGTAAGGCAAAATGTATATAATTGATTGCACCGTTGTGTCTTTGGTAAAATCAAAAATAGGCTGCAGAGATAATTCAGAGAATTGAAGGAATAAAAGGAAAATCTGGAAGAAGAAAGATGAGGAATGTAAGTTTTAAAAAGAAACGATACCTCATTAAATGGTTACAAAATGTGTTAAAGTATAAATGTATAGCATGTATAATAAAGATATATAACGAGAATGTATAAAATAAAAAGAAATGGAAAATTGTAAAAAATGATTGTAGATCAATTCTTCTTATTCAATGACCTGGAACATAGAATGTAAAATTATACTTAAAACAATACAAAAATATCAAAATTAATCAAATAATTTAAAATTAATTGTAAACAACTAATGATACATTGGCCAAAAAAGTTTATTTTGAACTAGATGGGTTAACTTATACTTATGAGGCTCTTCCTGAGATTCAATTTTTCAATGTCATACCTAAATTAAGACTCTCAAACTCTGACTCTTTTCTTGCACTCCCTGTAATTCTGGGATTCTCTAATGAAATTTTTATAAATATACACCAGATTAGCCGAACAACAAGGTACATTCAGTAAGTGCTGCTTCTCAATGGATATGCTTTACTGGTAATTCAAAAGATGAGTGGAAGATAATATGTATTGAGCAGAATGAATTTAGAACTTGCTGTTAGTTTGTTCTTATAGTGCTTCTTTCAGTTGGCAGTGTTCATTTGAGTTGAATCGTTTTATAATCACACGAGAAACAATAAACCAATTGTTTTTTAGTGAGCGTGAAATAATTATAGAACCCACCAGTTTGAACAACAAAGTGTTGTTCATCTGTGGTCAGAGCAGCAATCCATAACTTCACAATGAATGCTCTGACGCTTTAATTCCACAAGTTTTTTTCAAAGGTAAACTTGCAGACTTTTAATAAGGCAGAGTTTATAATAATTAGAACTCAATATTTCAGTTTAACGCATCTATTTCAAACATGTGTTCCAAAGTACACAAAACCAACAATGACTAAAAATGGTATAAATTCATTCTGCTTCTCTTACTGTTCCCCAAGTGAAGTTCATACTGTCATCATACAATAATTTAATTTGTTATTGTTTATTATTACGCTAACGTTTTTTCCTAATGAAAACACTTATGGAACAATGCGTACAAAAATAAGTTTTTCTTTTGAAAGTCTACAGATAGTACAAAAAGGGACATTTGATTCAGCTGCAGACAAACCTGATGAGGTTTTTGCAGCTTTGTAATACATAAGATAAATTAAAAATGTGATAGGCCATTGTAGCGCTTCCGCCTAGAAAAATGGAAACAGAACTCACCCTCCAACATACCTTGTATTTCATTAATGGGTAGCGCCTTGGTTTCAAAATCAACAGCCTTTTGTATTTATTATTAAGATTAATGTGTTAGTATTACTGAAATAGGACAAGTTTTTCTTTTAAATAATTGTATCAACAAACAAAACACATAAAAATTAATTTAACCACTATAATTTGGAAATTAAATTTTACTTTCTCCCACGTATACAGTAGTAGCCTATATGGAGAAAGTGTTTATGTCAGAAATTTAGAAATCAAATTGTGAGTGGATATATCGGTTATTGGGGTCCCCAGAATCCAAAAAAGTGGGTTTCGACATGATGTCTTTCTGTCCAAGTGTGTCTGGATGTGTACAGAGCCACAGACTACCCGGTTGGTACAATTTAAATTAAATTAAAATGAAATTTCCCCTCTTCTTACAGTAATTACATTTAGAATATTTGTAACAATTAAAATTGGTCTGAAAGAATTTTTTTAACATTATTTTTAAATTTTGATATTTTATCAATAATATTTAGTTTATTTGAATAATAGTTAAATATTGATGAACATATAAAATAACATTGATGTCTACTAGTATCTGTATATATAAAATTCAAAGCCCTCGCTCACTCACTCATCACTAATTCTCCCACTTCCCGATTACCTAGGAGGCTGAAATTTGGTATACTGGTTCTTTAGGCCTAACATAGGAAAGTCTAATAGTTTTTGTGACGATTTTCCCATAAACCTCTACCCTATACGCCTTCAAAGTTCCCATGTTAATCTTATGGAGAAATAATTTTGTTTTGGATTCCAACATATGTATCTTACCTTTCAAGATATAAACAGCAGCTGTTTTTATTTGAACCAATGATCAAGCCAAAGAAGCAAGCATAAAATAGTAAGTACTCAATGGTATCTAATTACTGTATAAATATAATATTTCTCAGAGGGAAGTTTTGTGACTATGTTTTATGATTTAAAATCAAATGTTTATTATTATCGGTAAGAAGTTCGCCGGGTCAGCTAGTCTTTTTATAAAGAGGAAAGACCAACATATTTTGATTCATAAATCTTGTATTTTGCACAATATTAACCTGTTGGAAAAGAGAATGATTTTTCTTTACAAACTCTAAAATAGCATATTAATAAATTGATTCAAAATTCATAACATTCAAGAACTTGAACAGTTCGGCTGAGGGATAAAATTTACTAACACTACAAACAGTATGAAGAGCAAGTTTCTGACTAATTATTAATGGCTTTAATGTCATGTTGAATGTTCCGCCCCAATGAATAGTCCCGTACCTCAACCAAACCAGGATATGTACAATGTACGCAAATCAAGATAAGTCATGAAGCCTCTCAAGTGGTATAAACTGTAATTTATTTACAGAGTTTTTTACTAAAAATTCCACATGTGTACGCCATCTTAAATAAGAATCAATGAATAATCCTAAATAGGTATTTCACGTTATCACTTATTTTAACAGTTGCACTTACACAAACACGAATGAGAATGAAATTTAATTATCAATTCTTGTTTATATTTAGAAATAGTTGAAGGTTTATATGAGAAGATGATTGAGCTAGATTTGTTTGTATTTACTTATTATTATTAGCTTATTTTTATCTATCCAGTTTGAAATTTTTAATAAATCCTGATTAATTTTTACTTCTAAAAAGTTAAAATTGTTAGCAGAACATACGAAGCACTATACTGTCAACTAAATAACAAACTGTTTTAACTATTGTTCAACTGTAAGTACTTGACCGTAAAATAAAATAGTGAAGTTCCACAGACAGTTCCAAACGTCAAATAAATTCCTCTTCCCCTTCCCGTGAGCAAGGCTCAAGGTCGTATTTTTTGTTACCCTATTGTCTGTCCATTCTTTATCAATAACAGCTTACACCCAGTTTAACTGAGAATCTCAAATTTAATGTTTTCATTTATGATTCGTCATACTGATAAAACATACACTCAAGGTTTATTTTTTGGAATAAATATTATTAAAAAACTAAGGATCTAATTTTTTGCTGCGTAAGGAAGGCAATTATTAAAACTAAACTATTAACTAACTATGGTTTAATTCAATACTATTCAATTTTGATTATTAGTATTTTTCTTTAAATGTACTAAGAGTACTAAAATTAGTTTAAATGAGGAAAAATAATCAATTGTAGAAGATATTAAATAAAACATGGGTCTACTTTTTCTATAAGTGCCTGATTGTACTACTCCATTTACGCCTTCTCTGTATTCATCTGGATGGAAGTATACTACTCAAAATAGTTTTGAGTTGGCATCGCTACAGCTGATTTCTTGGTTAATTTGACCTGATTGAGAACATTGTCATCTGTTTCGCTTTTTATTACGACATCTCAAAACATTACTTCTTCCTTCTATCTGAATTCATCTCGCTCACAGATGTAAAAACGACCGTATGAACAGTTATTTAAGATTACGGCATAAATTAAGAGTGTTTTTTACTTGGCAAAAGCTCGGCTTGAATTTTGAGTTTTTTCAAAACGCCATGAGCCGAGCCGAGCTATAAAAAGCTCGAAAAAAAGATTGATGATTCGAGGCTTCACACACCCCTAATTATCTGTCTTGACTTACTTGACTTATTTCCTTTCACTCCTTGGCGGAGCATAGGGCCTCCACGAAACAAAGCCAGCGGACACGATTGGCAGCCAAAGTCTTTACTTCTCTCCAGGTCTTCCCCACCTCTCTGATTTCGGCTTCAATTGTTCTCCTCCATGTTTTTCTCGGTCTTCCTCTTTTCCTCTGCCCCTGGGGATTCCAGCTCAAAGCCTGCTTTTCTACTGCGTCTTGATCTTTACGCAGAGTGTGCCCTATCCATTACCACTTTCGTTTTTTTATTTCAAAATCTATGGGTTCCTCTTTGGCGGCTGCCAACAAGTCTTTATTTGAGATGATATCCGGCCAATGGATTTTTAAAATTTTTCTCAAACACCGGTTTACAAATACCTGGAGCTTGCCTATGATCGCTAGGGAGACCTTCCATGTTTCACAGCCATAAAGTAAAACTGACTTAACGTTGGTGTTAAATATTCTCAGCTTTGTTCTGGTCGATACTTCCCTAGCTCTCCAAACTGGGTATAGTTGGACAAATGCAGCATTTGCTTTCTTAATTCGGGCCATTACATCTTCATCTGCACCACCATTTTTTGTCAACACACTCCCCAAGTATGTAAAAGAGTCCACTTCCTCTACCTCTTCTCCAGCCATTTGAAACCTGTTGATATTTACTGCGTTAATTCTCATAGATTTTGTCTTTTGAACATTAACTTTCAAACCGGTAACTCTCTCTTCATTTTCAAGGTCTTAAAGTTTTTCTTCCATATCTTGAAATCTATGGGCTAAGAAACAGATGTCATCTGCAAATGCAAGCTCTTCAAGCTTCTGCTAGAGACCCCAGGAAATACCTTTTGCTTCTCTTCTGGTTATGATCCTCAACACTTGGTCTAACACAACCAGGAAAAGAGTCGGTGACAAGTAGGGGTCTGCGGTACAGGAAATTATGAGGTCGGTACGGTACGGTACAAATTCGGTACGGTACGGTACAAGAGAATAATGCCGCTAGTAACATTGACTGATCTCATCCTTTTATTCATAAGTATTTTCCAGAACTTAATTAGTGAAAACATAGAGAAAGGAGTTTAAAAAAAGATATACAATGTCAGAAGAAATATTTTACTGTACTAATTTTCAAGCTGTAATATGATTTTTAAATCCATTCTTTAAAAAACATATCACATTAAACATATTAATAATAATTTAAATTTATTTTTAAAATTATTATAATTTATGTTGTAACTAATTAATAAGAGGAAATAATCTTCTCAAGTCTATATGAAACTGAGGAATAACAAACAAAATAAAAAAAATTAATGTATTTTATTGCAGAACAAAAAATACAGAAAACTGAGTCAATACCCCTAGCCAAGACCTATGTTTTATATTGTCCTGGTGTATTATTTTTAATTCAACCAATCACAATAATTATTCAAATTAAATCAAACACTTTCATTAAATGTCAAAGGGCTCTTTAGACTAAAATAGTTACTTTAGTATAAAGTGGTTAATATTTTAATATTACAGTGGAACCCCTTAAATCTGAACATTTTCTTGGGAAATCAAAAAAAGAAATACCTGGAAAATTAAAAAAAAAATTTAATCACATAAACTTATTTTTCAAGGTTTAACAAAGTCAGGGTTTTTCGTTAAAGTCTGTTATCTTTAACCATTGAATTTACATACTTCGTAATTATAAAATCAATGCTTTAACTGTTGAAATGAAGAACATCTTCACACGACCGTAAATCCAAGCCACGTCGGTTGTTATAGATACACACTTATTAGCAGGTAAACGCGCACTAAACTAGACACAGACAGTAGACAGACGCGATACGCATCCCTGTTAGTAAGGGTAGGGGGAGAATGGTTTATTTTTAGCACAGGCTCGACCCGCCAAGGTCACTGCGCTTATGAATTTATTGAGTCACGCACAGCCCACCGCGTCGCTTACCGCGCGAATACAGTGACGAAATAAGTGCGTAGTATTTATTTCCCTGGAAGAACAGGCTTCAATCCCAATTAGTTCGGATTTGAGGGGTTCCACTAATGAGGAAATACAGAACATATTGTTAAAAAATAAAAGTTATTTATTTCCTTTATTCAATTATATCCTTAACATGATTTTTTATTTTATTTGAGTGAAAATCCCGAAAGAGCGGGTTCAATACGGCAAATCACAGTTCTGTATTGGTCATAATATGACTAATACAGAACGATGTTATGTTACGATGTGTTGACGATGTTATATTATAACATCGTAAACAGGCAGTCAGAGGAAAAAGAACGAATCAATTGAAGGAATCATGAATCACCGTTTAAAAGGTTTTAACTGTGATTGGAAAATCACAAGTATTCCCATCACTATTTGAAACACGACTAATACGAGCCTCATACTGGTATGACTATTTTGTTGCGTCAAAAGGAGGAACGGTTCCCTGATCACGTAAGCTGCTACACGTGGATACGATAATAAGCCGGGAATGCACAATAATTTAGAGCCGGCAGGGAGATGGCTGGTTGCCCGATTTTCCTGAGGTCCTGGTGAAATTGTTTTATTTTAAATGATCATTCACCAACACGTTATGAGTCAGTCTTACGTTCAGTATTTGCCGTACATCTGGGCAGTGTTGTAATTCTATATTACTTGTAGAGTATAAAGCCTTTAACGGTCGGGTTTTATTTAATATTTTCGCAGGAGATGTTCCATAGTTATATTTGATGGAAACCTAGACTGGATAGTGACTTAATTTTTCCTTATTTGTACCGTACCAAACTTGTACCGAAAAAATTCTTGTACCGTACCGAGGTTCGGTACAAGGCTAGAACCGTACCGTACCGATTTTTTCGGTGCACCGCAGACCCCTAGTGACAGGACACAGCCTTGCCTCACCCCCAACTTTACCTCTATCGGAGCACTTAAATTCCCGTTGTGTATAATTTTACAGCTGTAGCTCCTGTACATTTCTTTGATTAAGTTAATTATTTTGCCAGGGATTCCAAATCTTTTTAACCCACTCCAGATTGTATCTCTTCTGATAGAGTCGAAGGCTTTCATGAAGTCTATAAAGACCAAGTATATTCCAACGTTGTACTCATTTATTTGTTCAATTATTATTCTCATTGTGTTTATCTGGTCAATGCATGATCGATTTCTCCTGAAGCCAGCCTGCTCTTTTTTCAATTTCCTCTCTATCACTTCCTTGATTCTATTTAATATTATTCTTGAAAATATTTTGCCAATGATCGATAATAGAGATATACCTCCAGTTTTCACACTTTGTTAGGTCTCCTTTCTTTGGTAGTTTGCAGAGAAGTCCCATTTTCCAGTCTTGAGGCATAACCTCGTCAGTCCAGATTTTGTCAAACAGTGGTTTTAAAACTCTAGCTGCTAGATCTGGTGCTACCTTTATATATAGTTTATTCGGCCGGTTTATTTATATAGTTTATAACTTATCTGCTTACCTTTAATTATCTGTCCATGTACTAATATTACTAGACTAGTATGTTTTATGAAACAAGTGCCAGGTCTAAGTTAATCAGTTAGAAAACTAGAAAAATACCTGCAGCTTCTTTCCAGTACACTGAAGCCAACTTTGACTTCTCAAATGGAGGATCCTGACCATCAGCCAGCATGTATTTTTGAAGGAGCTTTTCAATTTCAGCTAAAATCAAAATGCAAAATAAATTAAGACCATTTAATTTATGCACACAAAAAGCAAAAATATTATTTTGAGTAATTCACTAAAATTTTTCTTTCAAGTTCCAAAGGAAACTCGCAAATTGCCGACAACCCCCCCCCCAGAGCTAAGACAAATCCATGTCAAAAAGTATGATTAACACTTATACCGAAACCCCAGTCTCACAGGCATCACGAGATTTTATATTTTTTCTATTGGCTAAACTGTTTGAGCGGTGCCTTCCATCATGGCCATACCTTTTCACCACTTTTTGAATTATTAGCAGCCAAACCACTTTAGTTTTGGGGCATCCCTTGACCTTGACAGTCCATCTTTGTGTGAATAGTCGGTCTCCCGTGCCTAGGGTTTGGTACATAAAAGTACGTACACATAAATTTTATATTGTTTTCTTATTTTATATTATTATAATATACATATTATATATATACATATATATTTTACATGGTTTCTGGTGTTTGAAAAGAGATCTTTGCTTCCTATGATGATGTTAAAAATAAAAATTAGGTACACAAGTTAAATGATTGTATCGTTATTTCATATTACTATTTTCACTATATACTGTTAAAAAAAGTTTATTTAGTTATTCAACGACAGTTATATATTTTTAATGTTTAAATACTTATTTTAAGCCATTTCAACATTTATAAGTGCATAATAATTGTAACCATGGGTTAAAAACTGATATTGGAGACTCTCAGACCGAGGGTTTTGGTTCGCGTTACCACCAATAGGGTTTTGGTAAGAGTGTTAAAATATTTTAGACTATTTTGAGAGGTGCATCAAAATAAATTACTTTGTACACAAATTACGAGTTTATTTATTGAATAAGATACAAAAACATTAATGGCATGAAAAGTAAATATTGAAATCATCAAGATTCATACTGATCAGAGTAAATTTAGCAATAACTTAGTGCATTTTTATATCTTACATTTGAATTTCAAATTATATCATTTTCTTTAACATACAAATTTAAAAAATATTGTTATAGTTAATGAATTTGTCCTACCTTTAGTATCTGCAGTGCGATAAGACGAGGCAAATTTTGATTCCTTGAATGGAGTACCCACGATGTTATTAGGTGTGAACTTCTGAAGATCATTTTTAATTGCAGCTGTGTAAAAAGGAAGTTATTAAATATTTTTAAGTTTTTCTAAGATAACATGTGAAAGCAATGTTAAATATAAACCAAAATATACAGTTTGAAAATCAACAGTTTAAAAAAATATCTCAATCTAAATTGTGTAGTTCTAGTAGTATTCTATAACATAATCAATCAATAGTTTTAAATAACCATCTGTTTTGTATAAAGAAAATGTTTTTTAGAAGTAAATACCCCCGTCGCAGCACACCTGCGTACTCAGCGAATTTCCGCCACAATAATAATACAAGTATATAACAAATTGATCAATTAATGCCTGTTGATAAATTAGAGTATTTTGCCTATTCTCCATAAGATTAACATAGGAAAGAGTATGCAGGTTAGCTGCTGTGAGGAACACTGAAAGTAGGAATTTCTAGCATAAACAATTTTTATTTTGACCAATCATACCAAGTTTCATCAACATCTGTCCATAAATAAAGGAGTTCACCGATTCCTATATGATTAACATGGGAAAAGAGTATGCAGGTTAGCTGCCATGATAAATACATAAACTATGATTTTTAAACATAAATGGATGGATCTCAACCACATAAAGCTAAATATCATGTTTTATCCAAAAATATTGATTGATAATTGAAATATTAATTTTTCTTTATCTCTATATATAAAATTGAATGTATGTATGTCTTTATGTCCTTTATGCGTTGCCAAACTACTCATCCGATCGCCATGAAATTTTAGGAAGTTGCTCTACATGTGTCCGGGAAGGTTTTAGTGAAAAAATATTTTCGAAAACCCCATAAGTTTCCATTTTATGGCGTTTTAAATTTCTAATGTTAACCTTATGGAGAGTAAGTTTTTTTACAAAATGTCTACAATGAAAACATTTGATCTCTTAGCTACAGCTGATTGGTTTACTTTCCATTAGCAATATGCTTTACTATCCAATGCCATCTGTATCATTCATTAATGTTAAACTATGAAGTAAATGTGTACTGTAAAAAATTAACAGCTTTATTCACCACGTTAATAGTTTACGGTTTTGGGGGATTATGTATTTTAATTTTTATTTTCCGTCTGATTAAAGTCACGTGTTTATATGATAATTAAAATGTTTATATTATTACGTTTATTATAATAATCAGCTGTTGTATATCTTTCCTATAAAAGCTGTATTACAGTTAGGTTTCGTTTGGGTTTGGATTGGATTTGTAAATTGTGAATTAATCCATTCAGATTTATTTGTTTTATGGGAATGTTATTAATATGTTTCAGTATTGTTATTCACTATGCAGCGACCCAGAATATATAACCTTTTACAATGAAGCCGTATTGCTATTCGACTTCAGAACATGGCCAATCGTAAAGTTAACATGTATTTACTGTGAGGCTTTACGTAGTTCGCCGGGTCAGCTAGTCCTCCATAAGATTAACATTGAAGCCCAAAAATACAAAGTACTGTGTTTAGATTTTTTAATATCTCGGTAACCATTCGCGATAGAGAAAAACTTTAAGGCACTAAATTGTGTAGTTTTTTAAGCTGATTCTAATGGTGAAAGATAAAATTTGAAATTTTTAGAAATGACATGGAAAAACCCCATTTTTTGGGTACAAAAACCCCCCAAACTACCTGTTCTGATTGACCGATATGTCTAGTTTACGAACTCGTCCGAGCAAATGTAAGAATAAACAGCTCTACCAAATTTGATCTCAATCGGACCATTTTTACAAGAGTTATCATGTTCACAGACACATATATATATACACACACACACACACATACACACATATATATATAAAAATTTTAATGACTATTGTTTTCGGTCTCTGGGCAAATAAAGAATAAAAAATAATATGGTCCCGGACTTCAGTCTTGCCATGAGACCTACGGTAATAGCTTCTTTTCTATGGGAAATTCTCTAAAAATACTCATTGGTACCTCTTTGGTACACAGGACAGTAAACTGAAAACATTAAATGTAACAGAGCTCAAAATTTAAAAAAATTGAAATTTTAAAATTTGAATAGATTATACAAACACAGAAGAGTCTAAAATCCTGATTGAAGTGTATAGGAAAAGCCTGAGAACATGCATCGCCTTAAGTCTTGGAGCCTACTGTACAATCTTCCAGGTAGAAATTTCATCTTAACTTGTGCACAGAAATGTCTAGAGGAAGGTCTCATTTACAGACAAATCTAAGTTCTACCTGGCACCCAGGAAGCACTCACAAAATACCAAGGGAAGTCCACTTTTTTACATGAGTGCATCCTCACCCTTCGAAATCTCTCCAGAACCACCCTGTGGTATCAGCCAGTACAACTGGCAATTGCTTAAATTTAATATCATTCAAGTGACATTTTATAACAAGTAGGAATAGTAAAATTTGAACAATACCTTCAGGGGTTGTGTAGTAAGGTGAGATACATTTGGTTTTTTCTACTCGAAGAGATCGGTCCAGAAAACGAATGCTTAAAGGGCAGAATGGTTTTGTTTTGATGGCTGAATAACAAACCAAACAGAAGATCAATGATCAGCAAATGAATAATGAAAAATTACTCTTAAGGACTAGTCAATAAATACTTTATCAGTTTAAAGTAATTTATTAATATCCTTGGAACATGATATTAACACATAATAAAACACTGGTACCGATTATTTTCTGAGGTTTCATATAAAAGTTATGAGTATCAAACTACAGTACAATAAATAAAGAATCTCTAAGTTTGGGCAATGTTAACCATCCAGAATTAAAATTTACATCAATCATTAAATCAGAAATTTATACTTTTTGAGAAAAGTTAATCCTCAAAGTGGCAAAGTCGTAATTTACGACGCATTAAAAGTGCGTGTACAATGGCAGCGTCGCGAAATACGACGCATTAAACACGTTCGGCAATTCTCTTTGAGAATCTCGCTACGCAAGTGTTAAGTTTCTATTTAGTTATATCATTGCATTCAGGACAAACTGAGCTTCAATTTAATTACAATTATTATATATATATATTTTGAGGTTGGTTTTACTGGCCGCTGAAAGTCAAAGCCAAACAAGGCTTTCGGTCTTTGTTGTTCAGCCGGCCAGTCGTGTTTGTTTATCGGCGTCACGTAGTGTTTATGTTTGGTTTTGCGGTTAGTTTGTTCTTTTACATTTACTAAAATGGCTCGTAATTTACCATCGAGTGAAATCCGAGAAGCTTTATTAGAAAGTGATCTGTCAGATAATCCTGACATCGATGGTGAAAGTGATATTTCTGCCGACAACTTCGACGCTGTTTCACTCCAAGACTTTTCAAGTGGTAGTGGTGAGGAATTTGTTCCTAATGAAAATGATCTATTTTCTGATTCTGATGATGATTTACCAGTTACCAATCAAGCTAGACCTAGGCCTAGACCTATTCCCCAGTCATATGGACCGTGGTGTCAGGTTTATCCTCCAGAACCTGCCCTCAATGCAACTGATGAGTTTGATGTAATGCATCCTGGTGTTAGGTTTTGCCCCCCAAGGAACAGTGACCCAATAAAATATTTTTATCTGTTCTTTACTACTACTGTTTGGAATTTGATGGTCACCCAGACTAATTTACACGCTCACAGGGAAATCCATAGAAAACGAACATCTGGTCAGATGAAAAACTTTTCACGACTCAACGACTGGGTTGATCTGACAGTCAATGAAATGAAAAAGTACATGGCATTGGTGATAAACATGGGCATAGTTTTCAAAAACAATCTTTGTAGCTATTGGAAAACATCAAGACCTACATCCACACCATTTTTTTGCTTCAGTCATGCCTCTAAGGCGGTTTCAAATCATAGCCTCTATGCTTCATCTGAGTTCTGCACCGAGACTTCAGCGTGGTGACGCTGGGTATGATCCCTGGGTCAAGATCCGTAAGTTTTTAAATTCAATGAATGACACTTTCAAAAAACATCTAATTCCTGACCAAAATATTTCAATTGATGAAAGTCTAATAGGAATGAAAAACAGGTGCACATTCATTCAATACATGCCAAACAAAAAACATAAAAGATTCGGTATAAAAAAATTTCAAACCTGTGAAAAAAAGCAGCTACGTTTTGAATGTGTCACTGTATAGTGGTAGGGATTTTTTGGAAGGAGGGGAAGACCCATTTACTGAAAAAGTAATTATGGACCAGCTACATTCATGTAATCTCTTGGATAAAGGGTATCATATATTTACTGATAACTTCTACACTAAGATTCCTCTCGCCCACAAGCTAATTGAGAAAAAGACATTTATTACTGGTACAATAAATAGAAGATCAAAAGGACTGAGCAAGAATGTGCTTAATAAAAAACTAGGAGTTGAGGAGAGTATTTATTACAGGCAAAGAGAAGTCCTTTTGGTTGGTTATAAACAAAAGGTAAATAGAAAACCAGTGTACCTGATCTCCACGGGACTGCATGCTGAAGATGCTCTAATCCGGAGTAAAAGTGGCCTACAGGCTATCAAGCCTGTACTTATAAATGGCTACAATTACAACATGGGGGGTGTGGATGTCAGTGATAAATGTATTTATCATGTAACATGCAGTAGGACCACCCACAAGTACTGGAAACACATTTTTACAAACCTCGTTGACATAGCCCTCCACAACGCATATATTTTATATCAAATGAATTCTGACAAACCACTTGAGAGGTCTGACTTTCTTGAAAGTATTGTGGAGTCACTTGTTGATGAAACAAATCTATAAAATGTCCCCCAGCCTATGATTGAACCACATGGCCATGCCCTAGAACATCTGCCTGGGAGAAAAGAGCGCATATGTGTTGTTTGTGCCGACAATCCGGATGTAAAGCGTAAGCGAAGCTACTACTGGTGCCCAGGCTGCAACTGTGGTATTCACCAAAAATTTTACAGCAAACTCCAGCACTTCTGGAGAGACATTAGGACAGGTAGAAAGAGAGCCCTTTCTGAAGACTCTGATTCGTCAGATTAGGCCTACCTTTTCACTTTGTACAAAGCTTAGTTTTTTTTGTTTTACTCCAGTGTTAGTGGTTAAAAGTTTATATAAGTGTACATTTTCTGGTTCAAGGGGAAATTTTGAACATTTTGTATATAGTAGTTTTAGTATAAAATTAATTTTCATGAACTTTATGAAGTGGGTTAGGAGAAAAATGTTTTTTACTTTTTGAACTTTTTGTCTTTGGACCTCAAGAATCACACAATTTTCAAGGTAAGGCTTTAAACTTTGTTTTTTATCTTGTAGAGCTATTATTTCTGAACAAGAAAATATATAATTCTTTGTGTCTATTGATAAGCAACAAATTTTTAAAAAATGTTTAAAAAATCCCTGCGCGACAGGTCAAAAACGCTTGCCATTTCACAGATATTGACCCGCCACTTTGAGGGTTAATATTCATAAAATAATAAGCCTGCGTAACACCATTGGTACTTATTAACCTGGACGATAAAGTGCAGTGCTGTGAGCAGTATCAGCGACAGAGGAAATGTCTGCTATGGGAGATATGCAACGAGGGGTCGGAGCACCATCACTTCCTGAAATAAAACAATCATTACAAACTGCATCATTCAAGTTAAACACTTTTATCAGAAGAAAAATCTGGAATCAGTTTGAAGTTTTGAATCGGTTACATAGTCAGAAAATAAAAATGCAAATTAATTGATTAATATCCTTGGAACATGAAACATATTTCTCACAATATTTTAGGGCACTCAGTTAACTCTTGCTGAATTTACCAATTTCAGACTGGCATTGTTTATTGTTTTATTTTCAATTACATTCATTTATGAATTATTCGAGATGATACAGACTAAGCTTGAACACAGGTTATGCTTAGTCTGTATCATTAAGCATACATACTAAATATTATGTATGTTTATTAATGAGGAAGTTATATCAAATAATTTACTCCTTAAGAATAACCTGGCAAAGAGCAAGTAGGTTTGTTACCATGATAGATATAGAAACTTGATTTTTTATATAAATTTGTAGACCTTAACTAAATTAAGCTGTATAACAAGCTTTATCAAAATATAACAAGTAATAAGGAAGTCATAACAATTTAACTATTCTCCATATAAGAATAACATGGAGAATGTGTAAGTAATTAGGTTTGCTGTAACTTTTAGCATAGAAGTTTTTAAGCATATTACAGCCTAACTACTGTATATGAATCGGTGTACAAAGTTTTATCATCACAATATTTCCAATAATATACAGGATATCAATTTAACCTTTTCTCTATGAGATTGACACTCGAGCTTCAAAAGACAATGTTCCTTGTTTATCAGTTTCTAGATCTTAGTAACCGCTTGACATAGTACAAAGATTCAGAGAGGGAGCCTGACACAAACCAAACGCCTCCTGAGAGAGAGACCTGCTGCAATACCAAAGGGTAAAAGTTCCTGTGGATCCGAGGTTGGAGGATATTCTACCTCAAGAGTGAAGGCAGGAATTTTATCCCAAATAATTTAATGGATGATCTTGGTAATGTGTAGGTTTTATTTTTTCCTAACAGTTAATTTACTTTATAATTTTTATGTTTTAAAAGATCTAAAACTATGTATAATTTCTTAGAAATTATAATATTCCCTGCTGTATGATTTCTGATTTTAAGGTTTAGGTTTAGGTTTTTTTTAAGGTTATTATGTGTGTGATAACTATATTAGGCTAATTAGGAAATATTTCTATATTTTCTTACTGTTTTAGCATTATGTGTATTTTCTCTGGTGATGTGTTTGTTGTACATTTGTAATTTTAAATGATTACTTTTCATTTATAGTCAAAGTGTAAGAAGTTAAAGGTGTAACTTTGATACTCTATAATACAAAGTTAAAGAATTAGATGATTCTACTGATGTTATAGTTTTGATCGACAATTTTCAGTGCCATCCTGATCAGTCTTATCTTGTTTTTCTTGCTATAAACGGTTATATTCATTTAGAAGGCTTTTTAACTAACCTTTACAAGTATAAAAATATACAATTATGTTTAACATTTCAGTAGTCAAATCTGAAATGAAATAGATGTGGCGTTTAACTTGTTAACACGTTAAATGGTGATAATTTTTATGTATGCAAGCTCTATGTTAAAGGGTTTAAGGGTTTTTACTACTCATTTGTTTAATATATTTAAAACATTAAAATTGTGAACAAAGCATTATACGCAGTGAAGGAACAACTACATACAACATTCACAGTCAAACATACCCTTCCAACTGGATCCATAACCAGTGAAAATTGGGCGCGCAGGAACACACTTACGCGTTGTCCGCATATGGGATGGACGCAAAGTGATTCGCATCGAACGTGTTAAAAACCTGAATAAGCTAAATTCTAAAAATCAGCCATAAAGATTTTTTTAATGCCATTATTTATAGTTATTAGATTCCTAAATTATAACATACTAAAAATATCACTAAAAATGTCAGTTTCAAAGTTATATGCTCTCTTAATGACAAAAAGTTAGTTGTTTATAGTTTTGAATACAATAATAAACTTTGCAGGTTTATTTGATTATCACCACTAAAACCAGTTCATAAAAATAAATAGAATTGTAATCTGAATTTTTAGACACAAACTAATAGTTGCTGAAAATTTTGGATTTATTGTCCTTGGTAAACAAAATATACATTGTCTAATGGCACATAATATTGTTCTTGTGGGGAATACAACCAAATAAATTTCTTTTAGTTTATGTAAGCTGCATACAAAACTAAAGCTAAAACAGCTTGGTATAAAGCTTGTAGTGTGAGGCTGTCTGAAAGTACACTGGTCACCTGATTATCCGACGTCCAGTTAACTGAGCTTGTCCTCGAAAATTAAAAATAAAAATAAATCTCTTAAAATTATAAAATTTAAGACAAGAAATGTATTTTATTCATAGCCTTTGCAAGATTTTAAATTGATCACTGTTAGCACGTCGAGTAATTTGCCTCAACTGATTGTTAGGTGTAGCAGTTTATTTAAACATACTTCTCGATTGTTGCATTGTTAAGTGGAACTGTCATAACTGGGCAGTGTGCATGTTCAACTTTGATGCTTGTAAAGAATTAAAATTAAGAAATTAATATCAGTATTGCCATATTTACAAAGATTGTATGAGTGTGATCACCAGTTGCAAACGTCAAACAGTAGTTGAAGAAGCTTTTATTAAATGACGGTCTAAATAACAAAATAACATCTTAAAAAGAAGGCACATAGTTAAAATAAATTAGTTGAAAGATGATCGTGTTACTGACAATGAGACAGTTGCACCACCCTCTAAAGTTCAATCCTCGATTTCAGCTGGGAGCTTAACCTCGACTCCTTACTACTACTGCAGTAGTGTACAACCTGCAGCCGCCGCTGAAGGTCAAGTTTGGCCTAAACCTCTTAATGACTTGTTTTCTTATGTGTTTGTTTGCAGTCATGTGCAAATTCAAAGTTTCCTTTGTAATAATTCATTAAAATAAAATGTATATTTTCCCCATTTTTTTATTCTAGAGTAGATAATAACAATAATTCATGAATATACAAAGTACATAAGAATAGCAACTAAGAATAGGGAATAAGAATATAACCTTCCCATTATCCGAGCTTTCAGGTATCCAAGGAAACTTCGGTCCCAATTACCTTAGATAATCAATCTGACCTCTACTGTAATTCTACGATTATTTATTTCAGAAACAATTATTTTGTTAATCATTAATTTGATAGGCAATAG
This sequence comes from Nephotettix cincticeps, assembly GCA_023375725.1. Taxonomy (NCBI): domain Eukaryota; kingdom Metazoa; phylum Arthropoda; class Insecta; order Hemiptera; family Cicadellidae; genus Nephotettix; species Nephotettix cincticeps. The sequence goes on from CM041791.1 coordinate 44,207,089, forward strand.
TTTTATTGAATGTTTGTATTTTTCAGTTCACTTTTAGAGGAAGAAAGTATGTGTCAGATCACTGGTACCGATTATTTTCTGAGGTTTCATATAAAAGTTATGAGTATCAAACTACAGTACAATAAATAAAGAATCTCTAAGTTTGGGCAATGTTAACCATCCAGAATTAAAATTTACATCAATCATTAAATCAGAAATTTATGTGAAATATTATTTTTTTACTTTTTGAGAAAAATTAATATTCATAAAATAATAAGCCTGCGTAACACCATTGGTACTTATTAACCTGGACGATAAAATGCAGTGCTGTGAGCAGTATCAGCGACAGAGGAAATGTCTGCTATGGGAGATATGCAACGAGGGGTTGGAGCACCATCACTTCCTGAAATAAAACAATCATTACAAACTGCATCATTCAAGTTAAACACTTTTATCAGAAGAAAAATCTGGAATCAGTTTGAAGTTTTGAATCGGTTACATAGTCAGAAAATAAAAATGCAAATTAATTGATTAATATCCTTGGAACATGAAACATATTTCTCACAATATTTTAGGGCACTCAGTTGACTCTTGCTGAATTTACCAATTCCAGACTGGCATTGTTTATTGTTTTATTTTCAAAATAAAAATTGTCAAGCAAATTTTTGAAAATTTACAAACTTTCAAGCATTTATAAACCTTCTCTGGAATATAGAGAATACATAAAATAAGTTTCATTGTAATCAGTTCTCCCGTTTTTTCGGAGAAGGCGGCGTAAAATGACCCCTGGAGCGTCACAGACAAACAGACAAAAATTGAGATAAGACCGATTTCGGCTTCTTTAACGCACGAAAAGTAAAAATAACTAAAAAATGAGTAATTCTGAGCAATGTACAGACAAAACTCTAATTTTATTTATATAGATGAGAAAAAACAAAACTAGGCCAGTTCAAATGGAAAATACTTTATTAAAATATTTTATTAAGAAATCAATGAAATATCAATATTATTATATTACTCAAATAATCCGTCATTTTCTTTTGTTTCTTTCCCTGTCAAGCTTTTCAGGCGTTCATGTTTCTAATTTTTCTGAGACGAAGCACCGACCAGCGTTTAATAATTTATTGTTTATTGTCGACTCCCAAAACTACACGTTCCCGTTTCTCAGCCATAACGGAAGAGCATTACGTATAAACAGCACTGTCAAAAATAAACGGTATAGCACGTAAAACACTAGTAGGCATTGCACTCGAAATCGGCATTAACTTCAGTTCACTGTAACTAAAATAAAACAGTAGCGGGGGAATGCAGAAGACAGTGTAAAGGATTAACCAGCTGGGCCACTACCCTTGCCGCCAATGATTCGCGCACATTGTAGATGTGCAGTACAGTCGTCACTACTCATCATAGAACCTCAACAGACGACTCACGGCTCGGCGCTGACGTGGAAACATAATTTTTTTTGCACTAGCAGGATGGCGGTTAATAGAGACTGACGGTTAAAAGGGTGACGGTTAATCGAGGTTCTACTGTACTTTACTTTATACTTTTAACTGAAATGGCAACCTAACCAGGAAGGTATTTTAAGCCAAGTATGAATGAGGAATGAATGTAGGATTATTGTGGCGCGATCTTGTAGTCTTGTTACAGACTAAGGCTGACACGTCCCTTAGACAGGACTGTTAATTAATAGCCTAACAGTCGATGGCAACTAATGGACCTACAGTTTAACGTGGAATCCGAACCACGGCCTCTGAATTACGATTTGGTCTAATTATGAGGATGGCCTTTGTGGATTAACGTAGTATTCAATAGTGCGGACGTTAATACACACAAGAGAACACTACAACCACCGCCATCTCTCACAACTATCCACAATGCGTAGCTCCAAGTAGCTGGATTACAGGATGTCGCCACTGTCCCAGTAGGATATATACAACCACCAGCACACTTACCTGGACAAGTGTCATTTCCTGAGTCAGGGCTTGGGCTCCCATCAAATCTCAACTGATATTTGGCAGGCAAATTGGTTTTTTTTTCCAGCATCCGTACATGGCACAGTTCTTTTTCAATTTCTTCAATTCTCTTTTGGTCGGCCAGCTGTCTTCGTCTAAGTCTTTTCTGTTCATTGAGTCGTTCATATTCCTAATCAAAACAATTTTCTTGTAGCTTTACAAGTTTATAAATTCATTCTCTATAGAAGAAGTCTTAAGTTGGATTTCACAAAAAATGATAGCCGCCGTTCACCTAACTTTAAATGCAGTTACTGATAAAATCAAAGTTCACCAGTCACCATTAGAACTAGTTTAAGAGTGATTCATCTTACAAAACTACAGGCGGTGAGTAGAGTTTTTAGTTACAAATAAAATGGTTCCAAAAAATTACCCCTCAAATGCATTTGGGTAAAATGGTTCAAAATTGAAGGAACTTTATTTTTTTATTCAGTTCTCAGCTAATTAATTAATTTTAATAAAATTTAGTTATCACCATTGAAATCGTCAAAAAACTAAATTATATTTAGTAAGATTATTCCTACAGTCAGCGGTTAGTAAAATTTCTTAATGGTCGAATCAAAAAGTTTCAAGCTTCAAGCTTCATTCAGGTTTCGATCCCGCATCTGGTGGTTTCACAGATATGCTACCATCTGAGCTAATAGGTGGAGCATGAGGCAATGGTATTTCAGGGGTTCACAAAAAGCCGCTACGGCTGAAGTGCCTTGGGAGTAATCCGCCCCTTCTAGGCAATGGTATAAACTTAACTTTAGATAGTAGTTAACTTTAGATTTTTATGGAAACCAGTAAGAAAACTAGTATTACACATTTTTTTAAATAATTTATTTTATTTTTGAATAACTTCTTGTTAGTTTTACTACAGGATGACGTAAAAACTCATGTCTTCCAACACTACTTAATATATTTACTCTTATACTGTAATTATAAACAAATGCATACAAACGGTACCGATTTTGTCCAGTCACAATGGACGTCATCAGGCCCAAACGGAGACTAAGTGAAAAAATTCCGTCCCTGCTTAAATACTAATGGCAACTGGAAGTTCCTGTCGTTTTTTGGCTGGCTGAGTTCTGGAAACAGATTTTTATACGTTCTTGCAGAATCATAGTGTTGTTCTTTTATTAATTTTTCTTTATAAATAAATAATTCTTCCCATGCATTCATGCCATTTCTTTTTTACAAGTCTTGATGATCTTGAGATGTTCATCGATTGTTGATAGGTTATGTCCTTTTCCAGCAAGTGTGTTGCAACGTTTGATCTTTCTGATTTTTCATTCTTCCATGTTGAGATGTGATTATTGTACCTTTTTATGAAATTGGCTGTCTGACCTAAGTAGATATTATCACAGTCTCTGCATCTAATTTTGTATATTCCTGGTTGGTTCAATTTATTGGTATTTTCAATATTTCGGTGTAGTATTACACCCATGGTATTCTACGTCCTGAACGCTATTAAAACTCCATATTTTTTTAATTTATTTGCAATTCTTTGAGTTATTTCTCCCATGTACAGTTGACTCCCTCTAGTCTAGACTCAAATGGTTCGAACGTCAGATGGTCCGCACTCCTTCTTGGAAATAAGTTATCAGCACGCGGACAAATTTCTCATGGCATAAATCTACAGGGTTGTATGTGTTGGTTTACTTCCGGTCTAAATGTAAATAAATAACATCACAAAAATAAGTTCAGTGTACAATTGCGTTCGATACCGATCGTCAATGAAGCGGGAAATGGCAACGTTAGCGTAAGAATTTTGACTCATGCGGATGGGAGAGCAGCACTGGAACTGGTATAAATGTCGCCAGTTGCTCTATGCAATTGCAGTTAGTTGCCCTATGTCGAGGAACAGATCAGCTATGGTTGTAATGTTTATGAGGAAATGGCAAGATTATGCGTTCAAGAAAACAGTTTAAGCGAAAAAGCAGAAGAAAATAATAGATTTCTAATAATATGTCCAGTATTGTTGAGCCAAGATTTGTATTCTTTTTAGGTTACAATTTACGTTTGAGATAATCTTATTAATATAAAGAGAGAGTTCTGTTTTTTTCACTGTAAAATAAATTTGAAAAGGTTCGATTTGCGGTGCTTAAAAATTTCATGTTCATTCCTATTTATGGTGAAACATTTATAGTAGAACTCCAATTATCCGAATTAATGGGGACCGGGACCGATTCGGATAGTCAAATATTCGGATAATCAGAGTTTTTTTTTTTTAAATTGCCATTAGAGAGAAAAAAAGCTACGTTTTGATATTGCACTATTTTTTTATTGAAATAAATGTAAGAAAGATGATTTTTTCACGTGTTTTAAATATAAATAAAATGTACGTACAAGTTTAGAAATAAAAATCATTGTTTTTTAAACATCTCCGTCAATGTAAGCTGTTTTGGGGTCTTCATCCGTTTTCGGGCAGCCAGGTCACGCATTCGCTTGACGGTGAGCAGTTGCAAGTGGTCACACTTGGGCATTGCGGGGGGAAGAATAATAGCGCACTTAGACTTTTTTTGGAGAAAATTTTTTTCTGAAAGTGATTCGGATAATCGGCGATTCGGATCGTCAGAGTTCGGATAATTGGAGTTCTACTGTACTTTATCAACGTCACAAAAAACTACGATCCAGTGAGTTGGACTGAAAAACCTGTAAGGTTTGAGAAAGTACGCTTAAAAAATTGTCTTAAAATGTTTTCTATGTAGATATTGTACGCTAATACATGTTGCAATTTATATATTTATAAAGTCGCCAGATGGTCCGGAATTTTTTTTAACCGGACCCCTGTCAGGATAAAAAAATTTCGGGTCCGGGGGGGGGGAGGGGGAACTCAATGAATTGCAAATAAATATGAGAAATATGGAGTGTCCATAGCATTCAGGACACCAAGGATGTAATACCACACCTGAAGATTGAAAATACCGATAAATTCAACCAACCAGGAATATACAAAATTGGATGCAGAGACTGCAATAATATCTACCGTCAATTTTATAAAAAGGTAAAAAATCACATCTCAGTATGGAAGAATAAAAAACCAGAAAAATCAAACATTGCAAAACACTTACTAGATAAAGGACATAACCTATGAACAATCGATGAAGACCTCAAGATCAACAAGACTAATAAAAAAATGAAATGGAATGAACCCATAGGAAGAGCAATTTATTTATAAATAAAAATGTAAAGATAAAGAAAAATTAATAAATGAACAAATATACTCTGATCCTGCAAGAACATATAAAAATCTGTGTCTGGAACTCAGCCGGCCAATAAATGCCACATCTGACGCCATGCAAATACTTCCGGCAGCCAATAGTATTTAAGCAGGAACACCATTTGTTTCAGCTTCAGTTCTCAGTCTCTGTTTGAGTCTGATGACGTCCGGTGTGACTGGACGAAATCAGTCGGCAATTTAACACCTTTTCTTGTAGATATTAGCCTCGACACTTATTTAACTAATCAAAATTATTATTTACTTTTTTGGTAGCCTAAGTCAGCAATCATTATTTTCTCCTACGAGTTTCACATCATTTACGATGCATCATCAATCACGTACAGGTCTCAACTTCGCCCACGATAGTGGATGTCAATTGTATATAAGACACGAACCCATACACAAAACACACATATATATATACAGTTTTAAGACCATGGTCACACATATTCGCAAAATGATATATTAGGCAAGCGGGAGATATCGCTCAAGGTTGTAGGCCTACTGGTCAATTTACCCTTTTCCTGTCCTAGATAAGCATATTGAGGCAACAGCTGATTGCTGCCGTTGTGTTATCTGTCACTGGTGACGTCATCCCCCTCCAGTCTGCTGTACAGGCGATAGGTGACCTTATCAGAAAAATCCTGTTTAACTTTTAATAGATTATGTTTTCCCAATGAAGTGACGTTTTAAACAATAAAATAATCCTCCCATATTCTTGACTTTTGAGCATTATCACAGTCCTTTAGTAATTTTGAAGATTCATCAAATTTTATATTGTGACAATTTTCTCTTAGGTGTTGGGCTACTTTGGATGTGGGATTTCTTTGATTTCGGGCATTATGCTCCTTAAAACGTTGTTCAAATGATATATTAGTTTGGCCAATGTTTACTTAATGTTACAAAAATCTTACCTGTATAACTTATCTGTATAAACTCTAGGGATTTCATTGACAATGTAAAGCATGTAAATATAGATATATTCAGGAATCATAACTTAATAATTGTAGACATAGATAATATGTCAATAACTCACAAATCCATCATCAAAACATAAACAAACGCTACAAGGGCGAATAAGGTTAGGACACCGGAAGTCGACCAACTGGATAGTTTGTTTGACATACAACTAAAACAACGTCAACTGATAATATGAACGAGATAAATTGAAACCATAGAAACAGCTATAAAAAAGATATTAACACGTAGCCATACTAATCAACAACAAATTTAATCAAAAATAATGCTAAACCTCGAAATATATACAGAAATATTACATATAAAATTATATGCGCCAGTACAAATGAAGGACTGAGTTTGACTACGGAGCTGAACGGCATATTGGCAATGTCAGACTCAGTTCGCCCGTGGACCAGTAAAGGTTAAACTTATTATAATACGTAGAAGTAAAAAATATATAAGCTATCTTAATTTTACCTGAGGACCATTCTTCCACTCAAGAGTAGCAAACTGACCCCAAATTTCCTTCTTTGTAGCTCCTAACTCTTTGAGTGCTCTGTAGGCTAAATGGTGTTCAGGGAACTCAATAGCAAAAGTATTATAATCTGATGAGTGCACTTCTGTCTTAGCAATTTTGTGGAACACCTGGAACAAAACAACTTTAGTAATTGAGAATTGTACATGAGTCATAACCTATGGGTCAAACAAAATTGCCCTGGGCTCATGAGTGTATCAATATCACCCTTTTTTAGGGCTATAACACATTTATTAGTTTGTTACACTTTTGAAACCGCTGTGTATTCAAACAACAAAAAATTAGAAATCAAAAGCACCTATAGTTCTTAGTGATGTAATATTTTAATAGTCTTTTTGTAACTCACAGATAGTACAATTGTATTATCTTATGAGAGCTAGAAAAGTCTTAGCCGACGACTTTTGTTACTTTTGTATGTTGTACAATAGAACTTTATGTTCATTGATGACATTTAATTTTGCTTATATTATTGTATAATGTTGTGTAAGTGTCACATATGTAACAAAAATGGCTGAATTCAAATAATAAAATTTCAAACTGAAACTAAAAAATTTGTTTTTTGGTACAAAAATAAATGTAATAAGTTAAAAAAACAGTCACAAGACAGAAACAAAGTACAGAATAGAAATCATAATATTATGTTTTACTCCTGACAAGTAACAATACCTACAAAGAATCGGATCAAGTTAAGAGCCAAATCCAATTAATATAAATACTGTCATCAGTTATGTGTTTATAAAAGAAAATTATGTTTTAAAAACATTTATGGAAATTATATATAAAATGTAGAACTATATAGTTTACAAATTTCTTATGGAAATACAGCTATTATCACCACGGTACCATGTCATGACAAGACCTAAACCCAGGACCATTTTTATTCTTGAAGTTCCCAAGGTGATAATCTGTTTTTGTTGTCAACTTTTGCATTATTTAGCACAGTATTTGTACTAATGTAGTTGAAGACTGACAAATTCGTAGTGATAATGCATTCTAATCTTTTATTTAAATTATAAGTTCAAATCTTCATGGGACAATCAAATTTTGTTGATATATTTTTCAGACAAGGGCATATTAAATTCAGATTTTTTAAAATTTTTGTTAGGGCTAAATTACATCCAAACATAAAACTACAAGTTGAACGAATATTCATCTGAAGATTTAAGTTAGAATTTTATGATTTTAATTAGGCCTATGTACACTAACACATTCTAACCATGGCAGATTTATAGTGTTTAAATGGTTCAATAAGGCGAAGTGATATAGTAATTGCTGACAGAAAAAAGGTCAAGGCACATTGGTAATCCAACAAGGTTTGAGACTGGAGTGGACCAGCCTATAGATGTCAATGACAAATACCCCCGTCGCAGCAGACCTGCGTACTCAGCGAATTTCCAAATCAATAACATAATAATAATAATATATAACTAGTTTGATCATTATCTGTCAATAAATATGAGTTTTATTTGCCTACTCTCCATAGATTAACATGGGAAAGAGTATGCAGGTTTGCTGCTGTGAGGAACGCTGAAAGTAGGTGTTTCTAGCGTAAACAATTAATTTTTTGAGCATTTATATCAACTTTCATCAACATCTGTCCATAAATAAAGGAGTTTGCCTATTCCCTATTTGATTAATATGGGAAAAGAGTATGCAGGTTTGCTGCCATGATAAATACATAAACTATGATTTTTAAACATAAATGGATGGATCTCAACCACATAAAGCTAAATATCATGTTTTATCCAAAAATATTGATTGATAATTGAAATATTAATTTTTCTTTATCCTCCATAAGATTAACATTGGAGCTCTACAATACAACATACTGTGTTTAGATTTTTTAATATCTTTGTAACCATTGGAGATAGAGAGGAACTTAACTGTGTAGTTTTTTAAGCTGATTCCAATGGTGAAATATAAAATTAGAAATTTTTAAAAATTACATGTGAAAAATGCAAAAAAACTCATTTTGGGGTACAAAACCCCCCAAACTACCCGTTACCATTGACCGATATATCTGGTTTACGAACTCGTCCGAGCATTTGTAGGAATACACGTCTCTACCAAATTTGGTCTCGATCGGACCATTTTTACGAGAGTTATCGTGTTCACAGACACATATATATATATATATATGTACATATGTATATACACATATATATATATATATAAAAATTTTAACGACTATTGTTTTTGGACTCTGGGCACCTAAAGAAGAAAAAATAACATGGTCCCGGGCTTAAGTCTCGCCATGAGACCTACGGTAATAGCTTCTTCCCTATGAGAAATTCGCTAAAATGTATTTTTTTTTTATATTTATCATGATTAAACTATAAGAGTTCAATTTTGATTTTTAACTGTCAACAGTTCTACTGAGCAGAGGTGGTCCCAGTACGCCGCTAAGAATACTCCAGCTTAGAATTAGATTAGATTATTTTAATGGCGACCATACTACAATGTAGGTATTTTAAGCCAAGTATGAATGAGATTGGAGTGTAAGATGATAGTGGCGCAATCTTGTAGTCTTGTTACTGACGTCGTCAACGTTCCAGTCAAATTTAAATTAAATTAAATTTAAACCCCACAAAATTTATTTTTATGACGAAAAAATCTATTCCTGTGTTTGATACGTGATTTGCAGGCCTGTTCATAAATGTTTTTGTCTGTCAACACTAACGAAATTTTGACATGGATATGTCTTAGCTCTGGGGGGGGGGTGTTATCAATTAATTTGTAAGTCCAAAATTTAAAACGTAAAAACAGCTGTTTAGATGAACTGAATACATTCCCTTTATTCATATCCATGGTCTAACCTATTTCTCAAAGGGAAGTACATACAATCATTTTTACAAGAGAATATACTAATGCTTTTAAGGGAAAGCAGTCCAAATACATAAAATTTTTGAATAGATATATTTTTGTAAACATCAAGTTATTTTAAAACCACAGGTCTAACAACCCCAGGGTAACTTCTAAATCAAAAGTGTTAAAAATAATGCCATGGGTGTTCAAAATACAAGATACATAAATAATCGATGTTTCCATTGTAATAACCTAAAAACTTGGAAATTGCCATTCTAGTTGAGTCATTAATAGTTCTTCATGCTCTAGTTTACATTATCCTATTACTTGTTAAACTGACTGGGAGGTAAGTTAAGGCTAAATTGTTGAATCTGGTTTGTATAGGAACAAGGTAAAATTTTCAGCAAAGTGGAATTTATTTCAGGAGGCTATGCTAATGACTAAAACTTAAGTCAGCTAAACAAGTTAACTTAAGAATGACTAGGCCTATTTGTTGACAATATTCTCTAAGATACACAAAGTCACTAAGATAAATACATATAAATTGGATCAGCTGGGATTGGTAAAATATCATAATGTATAGGTTTACCTGTATCGTACATTAAGCTGAATGGCTTGAAAACTTAATATTATGCACATGAAAACTAGGTTATTTTGAAACAACTTTGAAACATAACACTATCTCAACGAAATAAACTACCTACATCACAAACTAGTTTTAGACTATCAATGTTGAAGTTGAAATTTATAACTTAAATAATTTTTTCTAGGTTCTATTACAAAATTCACTCGTATCTAACAGGTAGCGGTAGCAAGCAGCTCCCAACCGAAAAAATAGCTATCACTAATAGGTCAATAGGTCTACTACTTGCTTCTGAGTGTAGACTTAAAATGTACTGAGATATTCCATTTATCTTAAAAAATTAATATTTCAAGTAATTATGTTTTTGTTTTTTCAAACTTAGAAAAGGTAAGATTTGAATGTGTTAGAAATGTATCTGTAAATATTTTATGTTGCCTCCTTGAAACCTTGTACAGTATATTCAACCACTAAAGTAAAGGTAGGTCATTTATTGTTCCCTCCAATTTTACAACTCTTCAAATTTCCTACAATCACGGGTCACGTGTCTGGTTTAAAGATTAATTTCATTAAATACTGATTATTTATAATAGTAAAAAATCAATTAACTTAGACCTACCGCACGAAAAGAATCAGCTACATCAGTAAAGATCATTGGTAGAAATCCAATAATTAATTCAGATTGTTTCAAATAATATATAGATTAGTGAAATAATATAATATTAATTCGACATACTAATAATTAATTATAATTGTAATTAATAAAAATGTTTACCTTTTTTATTTGATGAGGAGTCGCATTCTCTCCCTGGGCATTCTTCAGCAACAGAACTCGGTAGTCTGTGCTAATGCTAACGTAAACCGGGTTGTTGGGCCTAAGAGGGCAGCCATTACGATACTTCACGGCTTTGGACGCAAGTTCAGCACTTACAAATGTCACGAAGGCAAACCCCTTTGTTTCACCCGATAATTTCAAAATAAGTTTAATTTGAAAAATTTCTCCAACGCCTGAGAAGAACGAATATATTTCGTCTTCATATGCGTCAGAAGGTAGGCGACCGACAAAAACTTGGCTACCTTTTTCGGGTTTGAAGCCTCCTCTGATGAGATCCCGTTTAGAGAAAATTCTAATACTATTATCGGTCTGAACGGAAAATTTATTTGCATTAGCAAACTTTTCGATGCGATCCATGTTTTCGTTTGCGATCAAACGTTTAAAAAGGACGAGGTAAAACACGCGAGTGGTGTCTTCGGATGAAATGGCAGAGGCGGAGGGAACGGCGTAGGTCTTGGTAGTGGGGAGCATACCTGCAGAGTACCGAATATCTATAAGTTTTTATATTTAACTTTGGCTAATTAATTAGCTACTATAATAATAATAATTAAAAATTTCGTTAATCTTTGTCTAATTTATGATCAAATAAAGTATTTCATTTCAACTACAGTATTTTTTTTTACAAACTTCATATCCGGTAAAAATGTTTTAAAAGATCAAATTTCATTAAAATTAAATGTTTTTGGATTTAAATACATTATTAAGACTCACTTAATATTATGATAGTAGAATTTGGTTTACTTATTCTAAATATAATATTTTTATTTGTTTTGAATTGTTCATTATTAATACATTACCTACACCCGAGAAATGGCGCGAAGTCCATTACCGGCGGGAAATTTTTCAGGATTTCAAAAGTCAGCAATAACAAAGTCGGAACAAGATATTCTATAAGATCTAATTTAAAGTTTTTAACTTAAACTTACCGTACTATGGTATCCTAAAATTGAAGAGGAACACGAAAACTATCACTGAAACGTTAAACAGATTCACCCGACTTAGAATAAAGAGTAACTAATTAATTAAAATTAATAATGGTAAGCTTTGAAAATTTATAAATCACAACTTATAGTAATTAAACACGACTCAAATTAAAATCACGAAATGTTAAAACATTTTAAATCTGAACATCACTAAAACGCATGTGGAAAAGATAGGCTAATGCGCACACGATTGGGACGGCGATGTTGATCCTACCAACTGAACTGGACAACTGGCTACTGTCTAGTGTACTGGTTAATGTAAAGGTAAATTCGTTATTTTTGAATTTTCACAGCTCAGACAGAAGGTGTCGAGTTGCACTGGAGTAATCTGACACTCTCCAGACCTACCTCAATAACGGGTGTCGCGTAACCTGACTCCACGCCGAGACCCGACATCAGATTTGGTATACATTAATATATTTCTCATTACAGGCGAAAATGTACATTCAACTCTTTATGGTATATTTTAAATAATTGTATTACATTAATCTTATCAGTAACTCCTTGATCTCCAGAGCGCATGAAAATATTGTATTTACTGTACTTCCCTTTGGAAATAGCTTAGATCATAGATATGTCTAATAATAATGTTTTCAGTTCCTTTAAACAGCTATCATTATAACTGTATGACGTCACTAACCATATGACGTCACCATTTCAAATTTTGGCCTGACAGATTGCCGATATCTCCCCCGGAGCTGAAACATATCCATGTCAAAACTTTAAACAGTTGCTATTACTCAAACATAAGCATTTGATCATGTACGATGGTTACTTAAAAGCCCATAATTTTATGATACGTCGAATAAGTTTATTCTTACTCTAATGAAAACGCATTACGTTACAATATATTTATATTGAAAGATATTTAAATGTTGTTTGGCAATTCAATTGGTTTCACTCTGGAACGTTGCAATTACATTAATCATCATCCATTGCCATTTTTCCAAAGTGATGTAACAACTTCTGGTAGATTACTCACATATTATTTTATTTACCAGTATAATATACTATAATTTTCTAATAAAAACATATGATTGGGATATAAAGGTCTCATTCTAAAATTAGTAATAAATTTGTGCTTATAAAGCTAACGCTTATACATACGCTGCTTATTATACGTTTAGAGTCATGCCAATTTATAAGTAAATAAAAAGACAGAACCAATAATTATTACCGAACCAAAAATTACATGAACTTGGAATTTACTTTGAAGTACTTATCAAGACCCCTTTATAAACTATACTTTCCTTTATCCCCTCAGGGCATGTTTATAATCGGAAGATACTTCGACTCATACTAAATAAACGGTACCAGTGGACTGACACATACTTTCTCCATTAAGTAAATTTAAAAAAAGACAATCTGTAATAAAACTATCATGTTCTACACAGTTAATCTAAATATCATTTAATAATTTATTGTTTCAAAAATAATCATCCCATTTCTAAAATAAAAACAAGAAAGACAAAGTTAAATTAAAATTTTCGAATTGTATAGGTGGAACCCCCCCCCTCCCCGATAATACCAAGCTTTTTTGTGCTGGGTTTGTTCGGTGATTTGATCTTACTCTTTATACCAAGTATCATGGAAAACGGTTGAAAAGTAAGGAAGAAATTGTTTTTTTTTATTCTCCATAAAAATAACATTGGGCGCTTTCAGACAACGTACTGCGTTTATCGTGTACAGTAAATTTAACTTTTCTCTGGAACCGTTCGTCGTAGACAAATAATTCAAAATGCTAACTTGTTAAGTTTTTTAACCTGGTTTCAATGGTACCAGTCTAGTTATACATTACTTTTATCGTTTTCGCTGAAAATTTAAAAATTTGATTTTTTTGACATTTAAAAGCCCATAACTTTTGAACCGTCATTTTTACAGACATGCGCGTGGTGTCAAATTATTTACTACTCTGTTCACTATATCACTATAAACTATCAAATTTTAATCAAAATCGTTAGAGCCGTTTTTGAGAAAATTGGATTGTTCACGTTTTTTAAGGGTTTTTAGGGGTGAACTACCCTTAAAAATAAAAATTTCAACAAAATGAAAAAAACGCCTGGAGATACCGTGAATATATACATACATGCCAAATTTCATCTAAATCGGACCAACGGATTGGGCTGTGGCACTGTACACATCCAGACACACACACACACACACACACAGACACACGGACGGACAGACATCACGTCAAAACCCACTTTTTTGGATTCAGGGGACCCCAAAACGGATATATCCACCCTCAACTCAAATTCGAAAATTTTGACGAAAACAATACTTTCTCCATATACTATGTATAAGGGGAGAAAGTAAAAGGTAAAAGAGCTCTCCACAATAACGCCTACAAATCGAGTGATACTTGCTGTAAACAGATGTGTACAATAAGTGCCGGTCTTTTATAGAAGGAGTCTACCTAGTCACTAACTAGGTGTAAGCAGAGTGGAACGGATTATTAACTTTGTATCCGTTCATCTATGGTGTAATCCTCTGTCGGCGTCGTAGGAACAAGTTGAATGATTTTACGTCGGAACGAAAATTATTTATATTTATAAAAAATACCATTTTAAAAACAAAAAAACGGAATCAGTGACTGACACATTCATTCTCTTTTTAGCGAATTTCCCATAGGGAAGAAGCTATTATATACAATTCCCATTACTCAGTTAGCTCCATAACTCAGTTGTCAATGGCCTACTTAATTGACAAACATATTATTCATTTCCGACTAAATGTCTTATCAAAATTCATTTCGTTAGAAGACTTATAACTTAAAGCAGGTATTTAGAGAGAGAAAATTTATTTATTAATTAACAACTTCCTACCATTGTAGGTTACTTAAAAACAATAAAAATACTTTTACAAATATTTTTCTTAATTATAAAATTATTTTTGAGGATGATCGCTGATTGTTTTACTGCCAGTAGTGCTATGTCATAAAGTTTATTTGGTTAAGGCCGAAACGTTGAAAAAAAATCATCAAAAATTTTGATATTGTTCCTCTTGAACCAAAAAATAAACCAATAACCTCGAAATTTCGAATTTTGTATTCATTTTTATAAAATTCAATTGTTGAACTATAAATTTGGATTTTTTCAATATCCATTTCTTCTGACTGTTTTTCGATAGTTTCAAAACAAATCGTTAGATCAGTTATGAAACCTTTGTTATTTTTATGGACCAGCACAATAATGTCGCTTCGTCAGATTGAATCATTTGTAGCTATTGCTATAAATTCTTCATGAACTTTTTTCTAAATTCATCCGCAATCAGCGTTCTTATTCTATTGTGCCGGACATTCCTCAAAAAGCTACCATAGGAACATTGTCCAAGGACATGTGGCAATGTTTCAAAGATATAGGTCTCGGTTGTAGGGCAATGTCTACGCCGGTTGCTGTCCCTGGACCATCCCTTGATTCCTCTTAGAGCCCTATTATGCGCGGCGACTCTAGTGGCGAGTGGCCGCGACTGGCCACTCGCCACTAGTAGCGGGCCATGTTATAATATGGAGCTTATTAAGCGACGCGACTGCTGTGGCGAGGGACGCGACAGTCGCCGCGACTGGCCACTCGAGTCGCTCACCCCCGCTACTGGTGGCGAGCGCGGGCGACTGTCGCGCCGCTAGCGGGCCATGTTGACATATGGAGTGGAGACTATTATGCGCAGCCACCATCGCGAGCCACAGCGCTTCCCCCACTCCCTCGACTTATTTCAATTTTAAAGTGACTTGACAGTTACAATCAATTACGGTCATACAGGTAGGCCTATTAAGCAACCTTATAATATTATTTTTTATTCATATATTAAAACTGTTTATTTACCTTAAGGCAAGTGCAAGCCTCTCCTTTGCTGGAATGAAATTATTGACGTTCTTGAAGGTTATAGATAAGTCGGCTTCTACTTTTTCTAAAAGTTCGTCAAAAGAGTTTTTTGACATACGAAAATATCCAAAAAACTTTTTGTCATCTTCTCTAAGATCTTCATAAAGTGAGTAAAAAACTCCTTTTGAAGGTCTTCCTTTTTGTAATTTATGGACACCAATACTTCTGTTTCGCCTGCGTTTACGACGATTAAGTAACAATAGTAAAAATAGTTCGTCTTCTTCACTTGACGACGACATGATTCACACTGACAACCAAGCCAGTTTGTCAAGTCGCACGACCTCGCCACACCTTGTCGCCACCCCTAGCCACTCCGGTGGCTTCCGCTAGCGACTGCCAGTCGCGGTCGCGAGCCACTAGAGTGGCCGCGCATAATAGGAGCCTAACTTGTGCAATATTTCCAGCCATTTTAACGTAATGTTTGTATCATGAATCTGTTAAACCTTGGAGTTTATTAATTTTCTTGTTGGTGAAAGTGTATTGCCTGTATAAAATGGTCCCTCTTCCCTTTTGTTTTAAGGAACACCATTTATCAAACTCTAAATTTTTAAGATACTGCCGGAATCAGTAGTTAGTGCCGGAATGTTTTGTGAAATAAAATTACCCCGTCGCAGCAGACCTGCGTACTCAATGAATTACCAAATCAATAATATAATAATATATGATAAGATTTATAAATATCTGTCGATAAATATGAGAGTTATTTATTTGCCTATTCTCCATAAGAATAATATGTAAAAGAGTATGCAGGGTTGCTGCTGTGAGGAACACTGAAAGTAGGTATTTCTAGCATAAAAAATTTTTTTGACCATTTATACCGAGTTTCATCAACATGTGTCCACAAATAAAGAAGTTTACCTATTCTCTATATGATATTATTATGGGAAAAGAGTATGCAGGTTAGCTGCCATGATAAATACATAAACTATGATTTTTAAGCATAAATTGATGGATCTCAACACATCCACGTGGATCCACATGAAGCTAAATATCAAGTTTTAACAAAAAATATTGATTGATATGTGAAATATTAATTTTTTCTTATCCTCCATAAGATTAACATTGGAGCCCCAAATACAACGTACTGTGTTTGGATTTTTTAATATCTCTTTGACCGTTGGAGATAGAGAAAAACTTTAAGAAACTAATTTGTGTAGTTTTTAAGCTGATTCTAATGGTGAAAGATAAGATTAAATTTTTTAAAATTACATATGAAAAAAGCAAAAAACCAAATTTTTGAGTACAAAACTGTTATATCTTGTTCTATAAGTCTGTAATTATTATTTTAAACATATTACAACTGTTCTTTTTTGAATCAGATTTGTATTCTTTGTAACATTAGGAATCAATAAAAACAATACTTAATATTCCAATATCCTACGATTTAATGAGTTATAATTAATTAACTACAAACGTAATAAAACCCCCCTAAACTACCCATTCCAATTGACCAATATGTCTGGTTTACGAACTCGTCCGAGCAAATCTAGGAATACATGTCTCTACCAAATTTTGGTCTCGATCGGACCATTTTTATGAGAGTTATTGTGTTCATAGACACATATATTACAGGGCGTTTATTAAAGTCGGGGACAAACATCAAGGGGTGATAGTACTCTTCAAAATAAACAAAAAAATTCTTATAAACATGTGTCGGAAAATCCTTCGTTTAGCCGCTAGCCGCCGTTTTGTATTTTATACAAAAAACTTTATATATCAAGAACTATTTAAGATACAGAAACCAAACTTTGCACATATATTTATTGGCTAAAGAGAAAAATGTTCTCAAAGTATCATTTAGTTTGCTATAATACTTTCAAAATGGCGGCGTTTAAAAATCTTTTAATTCAAATAACAAAAAACCATTAACTTTATAAAATTTTTACAACAGATAAAAAATTGCAATTTTAATTTCAAATCGAACGCCTTTTGGTGAACGAAGTCCGCCTCAGATAAGTGAGAAAATGCAGGTTTAATGTTAGATTACGGGGCACACGCGCTACTGCGGCACGGCCGTAGTGAAGCCGCTTTGTGGCACCTGAACTCCACTGAGATATATAAGAGCTTTTTAGCTTCGTATGTATATATAAATTTCAACGACTATTGTTTTTGGACTCTGAGCACCTAAAGACGAAAAAATAACATGGTTAATTTACATAGAAAAAAATCATTAACTTTATACAATTTTTATAAGATATAAAAAAGCTCGCTATCCGTGGACGGATTTCGTTCACTAAATTAAAATATTTTTAATCTCCGCCATATTGAAAATGTAAAAGCAAACTACATGATACTTTGAGAATATTTTTCTCCTTGGCCAATAAACATATGTGTGTAAAGTTTGGTTTCTGTATCTTAAATAGTTCTTGATATATAAAGTTTTTTGTATAAAATACAACATGGTGGCTAGCAGCTAAAAGAAGGATTTTTTGACATATGTTTATAGGAATTTTTCGATGAGTACTATCACCCTTCGATGTTTGTCCCCGACTTTAAGGTATGTATTTTTAACACCCTGTGTACAGGATACTTGTAAAATATAACACATACTAACGAATATTCATATGTTCACTTCGAAACTTGATTTTAAAACTATTTCAAAACTGTACTTTTTATTGAATTGTTATCATAAAGTAACATTACCCAATGATAGGTCAGATATAATTTAGTAATAATTAAATATTATCTAATTTAATCGAAATTTATCTCATTTATTCATATTGAAATTTATGAGACACTGGCCAAACCACTTAAAGTAGTGAATGTGTCCAGGGAATACGAGATCGAACGAATTAAGCAAGCTAGCTTGAGTAGAGCGAATTTCATAGAACTTACACTATTTCAGTCATAGTAATCAAATAGTCCTGAGAATGCAGGTTTGCTGCAATAAGGGTTGTTTTACTTTGCAATATGCTTATATTAAGGCTGTTCACTTAGTAAAGACGCATACAACATTTTATAAAATTATGTATCGACATAATTTTGTTAATAATAATAATAGTAAGTTATGAATAAGCTATTTGATCTTGAAAACTTAATAATTCAATATTTCGTAACTATTAGTCGTCGTTGGTAAATCCGTTAAATTTATTCAGAATTCAATTCAAAACGGACCATTTAATTAAACATTCTTTTCCAAACAAGATCTCATTACGAACAAAACATCGATAACCAAGCAAGTTATACCAATTCATCTATTCCTCATGGGAAATGAGTACGTAGGTTTGCTGCCATAGGAAACATTAAATTTGGGGTTTTTGTGGATATGCTGTATTAATAATCTACCTAGATGGCCTTGCATACAACAATTTCAGATGAATATTTAAGTAAATAAGTGAGATATTGATACCCTTCATAAGATCAACATTAAACAACATACTGTGTTTCCCATTTAGAATATCTCAGTAACTGATTGAGCTAGATCATGATCCTGCTAAAGAGTGTTTTTTTAATTTGAATCCAAAGGTAAAGAGAAAATTAGATTTTTCCAAAAATTAAACATAAAAATTTAAAACCCCATTTTTGGCGTACAAAACCCCCCCTAAAGTGTAATCAATGTAGTTAATGTAGTCCAATTGCATTACCAAACAAACTTGTCCAAGATATTACAGAAAAGAATAATTCTACCGAATTTTATAATAATGAGACAATAGTTGAGGCCATTGTTGTTACGACACATTACACGGTTATACATATAATTTTGAATGACCTCCCAAAATGTGT
Source organism: Nephotettix cincticeps (assembly GCA_023375725.1). Lineage (NCBI taxonomy): Eukaryota > Metazoa > Arthropoda > Insecta > Hemiptera > Cicadellidae > Nephotettix > Nephotettix cincticeps. The sequence goes on from CM041791.1 coordinate 44,226,587, forward strand.
TCGGGAGATGATGATGAACTTATCTGTGACCATCTGATATCTGGTCGTGTGAACAGCTCACTTTTCCATAGGAAATTTACCAACAAGTGAAGTGAGTGTGATGAGAGTGTAGAGGATTTGATGACTTGTAGCTTACTGACAAAGATCAGCTGGTGTCAACTAATAGCTCAATGAACAAAGGTAACTGAGTCCAGTACTGAACCATTATAAAATTTGATTAATATTTTGCTCAGATTGAACCGAAGACCATCAGATTATGAAGCAGAGGCAATAACCACTGAACTACCCAGCTAAAAATATTACTAATTGAGCTGAGTTTGTATTTGTTGTTTACAACTATATTGATAATTTGGCCATAGTAAATGAGAAGGCCTGACTAATTTGTATCCTAACATGAAGGAAATACATCATGTACAAAGGACGAGCTTATATTGATTAGTAAAACTTACACATTATTTAATTTTAAGGTGTGGGTCAGTCAAAAATATATAAAATCTTCTCTAAAATGTATAAACTAATGAAAGCGAGTATCATATTTCTGGTTTCTCTCATTTCCATGTAAAAGATGAACAAAAATATTTGCTTTAGCATTAAGACAGAAATTAAGTTAATAAATACTTCTGGTGAATAAAATATAAAACTAACAAAACAATTTCATAATTAATTCCAAACAATGTCAGATTATAATTTTATTTATATACTCAATAATTGATCCAATTTCTCCTTCAAGAAAAGGTTATCAATAATGTTTACATCATTGTAACAAAATTTTTCCGGGGATTTAACTATTTCGTGAACATGTAATCTGAGGTCAAAGAGCAAAGAGTTTGACAGATAAGCATTGAACACAGTGTTAAGCTACTCATTATCTCCGTATGTGTGTGTCTAGACCCTAGTGTCCATCATGAAATCTATTTGCTTCAGTGTATGTTTTATAGGGGTTTTTCTGATCTTTGATGTTTTTTCGTGGGACTTAGATCAGGGGGAGCTAGATATTTTTGAGTTTGATCCAGTTTTTAGTGAAGAAGAAACAACAGAAGATTACCCTCAATATGTTATGATTTTGAATGACAATACAAAGTTCAACAGTGAAGAAAATGAAGTTGAAAGTGAAAGTAAAGAACCCAAAACTGAAGTGGACATCTTGAGGGGAGAAGAAGAACCTGATGAATCTAGTTCTGATTTTGGACCACTTCCTGATTTTGAACCTGATTTAAACACCCTCTCTGAAAAGCTTGATAAACTAATTTCTGACTTTAAGGCACAACAGGTTAAAATATTTGAATTAGAGGAGGCCAACAAACGACTTATTCTTAAAATTGATGCAATCGAGCAGCAGACAAAGACTAATAGTATCATACTCTTCAATGTGCAGCAAACTCCCAATGAATCTTCCAAAACCACACTGCAAAGAGTTCTCCATGTCTTCAACAGGATAATGAGAGTTCGGATCTCAGCTAGGGATATAGCTGTGGCTCTGCGTGCCGATACTAACATGTCCAACCGCAATAAGCCCATCATCATCAGGTTCACAAACTTTGCCACCAAAATGAAAGTACTCGCTGTAAAAAACAGGTAAGGAGGGAACCAGGGACAACCGTAATGGTTTGCAGTATTATCCTGGAGAAAACCGAAATATTATGAAGGATTAATTAATAACTAATAGTAGAAATAATTATTAAAAGAAACTGAAACTCACTGAGGATGCAGGTCTGTTGCAACAAGGGTATTATACCTTTTAAAGCTGTTTTTCTGACTATTGCAGTAACAATCATTTAATTTGACCGTTGTAGCCTTTGGATTACTGATATTACCATTGATTTTATAACTGTGTATTACTAAATAAAGGTTTAAATACCTGTAATACTGTCTATGATCCTGTATTGGTGCAGACGATCACTGGTTTCAGACTTTAGATGTCCATTATCTAGTCAAATACGAAGTTGAAATTATAAGAAGAAGAAAATAATTTTAATTTTAAAACCTATCAAGTATATTAAAAATGTACTCACAAAAATACATGTAAGGATGAAATTCCATTCCCAAGAATACTCTTTTCTATAATTGTACAGGAATTGGAGTATTATAGTATGATCTTTAAAAGAGTCAATAAGCCATACCTTAGTTGATTGTTAAATTCATAATCACTTTTTAAAATTAACTCCTGGCTAAGTCTAATGCTGGCCCTTATCTAGCAGGGTAAGATAACATCTATTTCATAAATCATAAAGTGTTTGGTTGGAGGATCATTACTTGACACACTAAGATAGTCTTCTTGTTTCAAAAAAATTATTCTGGGTCGATGTATTACATATATTATTAACATAAAGTGGAAAAAATTGTAATTGACAAATAATTATTATTCAAAGACACACTCCAATACAGCATTAGACTATCATTAAAATACACATAAACAAATTCTAACCACCAATATTTACAAAATTTTTTCATGTATACCTTCTATCTCTTCATCTAATTCTCCAAAAGAAAACAATCTTATCAAAGCCTTGCGTTCTATCTTTCCATCATCTCCATCTTTCATCTTTCTATTGGTACTTCCAAATTGAATGTTACTGTTCCAGGAACATAGAATAAATTTAATAGAAAATTTCTTGAAGTTTTAGATTATGTAATTTTCAATTGTGTCAATTCCAAATTCTTGATGTAGGTGAACATTCCGAATCCACCATGGACATTTTGCAGGAATTAAAATTTTGTTTAGAACAATTTGAATTTTGTTTAGCTTTTTAGATTAAATGCAAGTCAGGTCAGTAAAAATTGTTTTGTATACGGTATATTAAAAGAGTACATATAGACCTCATACTTCAACTTATTGAGAATAATATTGAGACCTTGAGAATTATTATGTTTTAAAATATTTGACAATTTTTCGCTAATAGGTTGACACACACAGAAATGACAGTGTCGTCTGACTACAGTGAGTTGGTGGCTCAAACAAGAGCTGCTCTGGTACCATATTTTCAACGAGCTAAAGCAGAGGGTCATCGTGCATTCATCCTGTACAACAAACTAGTTGTCAATGGGGTTGCCTACTCTTTGGAGGAACTTCAAGCCCAGGAGGAAGCTAAGAAGAATGTAGCTAAGTTTATTGTTCAGCCTTGACTATTATTGAGGTACTCAGATTCATCAAACAAATAAATATATTTGTGACACATTTTGTACTTTTTGCTGCCATACACCTATATAATTTTATTTAAAATTTATTTCAATTTTATCCTTGAAAATTCAAGATCTTCACACCCGTATATATATATATATATTTGTGTGTGTGAGTGTGTGTGTGTGTGTCTGTGAACACGATAACTCTTGTAAAAATGGTCCGATCGAGACAAAATTTGGTAGAGACGTGTATGGACAAGTTTGTAAACCAGACATATCGGTGAATCAGAACGGGTAGTTTAAAGAGGTATCAGAAGGGGTCAATGGAAGGGGTATTTTTGGAGGGGGGGTTGTGCTCGAAAATTGTGTTTTTAACGTTTTTCATATGTAATTTATTACATATGAATATTACTATATTATTAATATAGGTTATTAACCTATATGAAATTAATTGCAGTTTGTTTATACAGCTGTTAAATTTTCATTATTGGTCTAGGCAAAGACAAATAAATTGTCTTTGGTCTTAGGCCTTCCTAAATTATATTATGTCTAGGCCTATTGTGGCTCGTCAAAAATGGATATTGCATATTAACAATTACCACAAGGTAGCATAAAAAAGTCTTCAAATTATATTTACCATGCGAAAATACCATAAAATTAGGATGTTCTGTAAGAAAAATTAGTTTGACTGCCATATAGGAAATCAGTGGCCATTTACAAGAATGAACTCAAAAATTGGGTATTTTGCGTTTTTCATATGTAATTTAAAAAGTTTTTCAAATTTTATCTTCAACCATTAAAATCAGCTCAAAAAACTACACAATTTAGTTCCTTATAGTTTTTCTCTACCCTTTTACTTTCTCCCCTTATACATAGTATATGGAGAAAGTATTGTTTTCGTCAAAATTTTCGAATTTGAGTTGAGGGTGGATATATCCGTTTTGGGGTCCCCTGAATCCAAAAAAGTGGGTTTTGACGTGATGTCTGTCCGTCCGTGTGTCTGGATGTGTACAGTGCCACAGCCTACACCATTGGTTCGATTTAGATGAAATTTGGCATGTATATATATAGTCACCGTATCTCCAGGCGTTTTTTCATTTTTTTGAAATTTTGATTTTTAAGGGTAGTTCACCCCTAAAACCCCTTAAAAAACGTGAAAAATCCAATTTTCTCAAAAACGGCTCTAACGATTTTGATTAAGATTTTGATAGTTTATAGTGCACAGAGTAATAAATAATTTGACACCACCCGTATGTCTGTAAAAATGACGGTTCAAAAGTTATGGGCTTTTAAATGTAAAAAAATCAAATTTTTAAATTTTCAGCGAAAACAATAAAAGTAAAGTATAACTTGACTGGTACCATTAAAACCAGTTTAAAAAACTAAACAAATTAGTATTTTGAATTATTTGTCTACGACTAACGGTTCCAGAGGAAAGTTAAATTTACTGTCCACGATAAACGCAGTACGTTGTCTGAAAGCGCCCAATGTTATTCTTATGGAGAATATAAAAAAATCAATTTATTCCTTACTTTCCAACCGTTTTCCTTGAAACTTGGTACAGTATGAAGAGTAAGGTCAAATCACCAAACAAATCCAGCTCAAAAAAGCTTGGTATTAATACCGGTGGTGGGGGGGGGGTTCCCCCATACAATTTGAACAATAAATTATTAAATGATATTTAGAATAACTTTGTAGAACATGATAGTTTTATTACAAATTGTCTTTTTTAAATTTACTTAAGGGAGAAAGTATGTGTCAGTCCACTGGTACCGTTTATTTTCTTTCCGTTTTCTCCAACGGTTACCGTAATATTAAAAAATCTAAACACAGTGCGTTTGTATTTTGGTACTCCAATCCAATCCAATACTATAATACGAGCAAGGTTTGTATATATATTTGCACATGGATCTCAAAAACGGCTCTGGGCAATTTCTTTAAATTTTGGAAACAACTAATTTCCGAGTGGGAAATAAATTCTAGATAGGTTTAATGTCCAGGGAAATTTCGGTTTTTTTGTAATATTCAGTTTATCCAATCCAATCCAATACTATAATACGAGCAAGGTTTGTATATATATGTATCTCAGCAAAAACGGCTCTAGGGAATTTCTTTAAATTTTGGAAATAACTAATTTCCCAGTGGAAAATAAATTCTAGATAGGTTTAATGTCCAGGAAAATTTCGGTTTTATGGTAATATTCAGTTTAAAATCTAAAAAAATAACATTAAGCTTTTGGAGAATCAAATGTAAACAATACAATCAAAACATCTGGTTTATAACCGGTTGACAGTTGTTGATTGAAGATGGTGGTGAACAATATGTGAATAGAGGTTTTGCATACATATTTATTCTATGTATAAATGCAAAATTATCAAATTACCAAACAATTTGTAAAAACTGAAGGGTAAAATAACTGTGGGAAATAAATGCAGAGAAAAGTATTTCCAAAATCGTTCGAGGTTTGATAGAAAACGTGTATTCATTCTAGTGCTTGAAGTCACTGTAAGAAAACCAATTAATTTGACCAAATTAAATTTATCTTTTGCTTTTCAATCCTCATTCCTTTTCTAACAAAATCAGTTGATCACAGGCTAATAATAACTGTATGGATAATTAAATACAGAATAAGATCAGTTAAAACAAATGGGGTTAACCAATACCCCTTAAACGACCGACGTCTTCGACTTAGTCGACATCATAGCTCAGTTCGGTGAGTAATAATATGAACAGTAATATGATATTAGCAATGATCTCAGTAATGAATAATCTTAACAGATAAAACGCTTGTCTTTTTCAGTAAAAATGCCACATTTAGCACCGTAGACTAACCAGGCGTATCGGTTTCTAGTACCTCCTCTCGGCCTATGTGGACGCTTCGGCATTAACCAACAAAAGTTTGCCAAATAAACTACCCAAATAATATTAGAAACACACATTAAAGGTTAATAAACGATATTCAATTAAAACCCTACATTTTTGTACTATTACTATAGTTTAAGCCTAAATAACACACTCATATTACTAGTTAGGTCATTACTGTTCTATCAAGGGAATTGAAAAAGTAAAGAATATTTTGATTTAGGGTCATATTTAGGGTGATTAGAAAAGTTTTAGGGTAATTTTTTAGGATCTCGAGGGGAAAATGATGTTGGTGAGGTGGAGACTCTGGTTCTAGTTCTGTTTCACAAACCACAATCCAATCAAATCAATCCATCTATCCACCTTCCGAGCTGACTGACAGTGAGTGACAAACCTATAGTGGTATATTTTCCAATCAAACTATTTTATTTGGTGGTTGGCTATTTACGCCATGGTACTTACTAAAGTGTTTTTATCAAATGATGTGTATATGGCTTGCCTTCAGTTGGCTTTGTCAACGGAAAAGGAAGAAGTAATATGTTTACTTCTAGGCGAGGTTAGTTTGATTCAGTCTAATGTGTATTTTTTAATATAGACTATTATTTTAAAAATGAAATAGTAGCCTGACAAAATTATATTTAGTTTCCACTAACGTTTATCTTTTGCTGTTGTATCCTATTGTAAACACAAAAAAGTAGAACTCCATAAAGATTTTTGAAGTTTGCTCCCTCACAAATTAAAGTAAATAACACTGAATCAAAAATTAAAAATAGCCATTTTGTTCATAATTTAAAAAGGAAAAAGAATATATACAATGTTATGCTCTTATAGCATAAAAACATTATCAGATGTCAATAGTTACATAACCAAAATGACTCAAAAGCAGACAGCTGATGCATCTTTTAAGGTGTTGACCAGAGAATACATTAAACATTTGCAGGCAGGCATCGGCTGAAAGCATGAAGCTTGCCGATTACATCGATACTACATACAAAACAATCTGTGTAATAAGTTATTTAGGCACCCTAGAGCGAATTTAATAAAGGCTTACTAACTGTGTCAACTGCGACAGTGAACCATCGGTGGTACAGTCACATTTGTAACAGTAAACCACGGGAGGGTTAAGTAACTGCGTCACCCAACAATGACCAACTACTGGTTGCAATAAAATCCAATTTTTCGGTTTTCCTACCTTCGCAGTTAGTGGCTAGTAACACTCTCATTTGATTTCAATGCAACCAGTAAGTAGTTGGTCATTTTTGCGGAGACACAATTAACTTAATCCCGGAGCATGCTGCGCAACATACTGCGGAGGTAGAAAAATACCCCTTGAGCTCTTGACAAGTGTTCTTATTGAGATTATATGATCAGGCTTGCCTTCTGGATTTATAAACTAAAAACGAGGAAGTAATATTTAACCCTCCAACTGCCATGTATATTAACCAGGAATGCCAGCCACTTTTTCGTGACTTTGCAACGTTTTATTATCAACTCTAATAATTTCTATACTAGCTAGGCCTAATACAAACTGGAACACGTTGTTTGTCATTACAAATACAAACCTATTTCATTTTATTTGGCATAAAATCTAAAAGAAAATTATATTGATACTATACTCACTATAAGCTGTTATGTTTTCTTGGGTTCAAACAATTCAAAAGAAAAAAATTAATATTATTTTATGAGTTTTCTCCCCACCAAAACACACTAAATGGAGTTCTACACAGTTTTTAAAATTGCAATTTTCAAGATAATTGTATAAGGAAAAAGAATATACAACTTTATACTTTTATGTTATGCACTAAAATGAAAATAAAAAATATTTAAAGCGATTCAATAGCAACGCGTTCACATCGTCAGCCGACAATGCTTACATATATATCTCAGAGCTATCAAAACTTTGAAATCTCTAGTGACAGATATTGGAAGAAAGATCAGCATCTCCCGTTTACACTGATACCAATTTCAATCTAATTACAAATTTCAACCTAATTACAAATTTCAATCTAATTACACTACAATTGGAGCGAAATGCGTAGCGATAATTCATGGACTCGGGCGAGTCTATTGGCAGTTGTGGTGGTGGATGCATCGACTCGGACGAGTTGATTGGCAGTGGAAGGGTTTAAGTTGAATAATTGTTTAAAAGTATGTTTTTCACTGGAGTTTTTTGTAGGAAGAAAATTACCCCTGTTGCAGCAGACCTGCGTACTCAGCAAATTTCCAAAGCAATAATAATTTATAACATAGAAACGGAACCCTGGCGCATTGAGGTTTTTGCGAGAGGTTTAAGCCTATTACGCTATGCCCTTGGCGGGGGCACCTCATTCGGTGGAGGGGTGGCGTTTGCCCCCTACCACCACTGATGTCCGCCTGCACGGTTTCTCCCGCCCGGTCGTTATCCAGCCTACTGAACAGTTGTGGCTATCGATGCCACCCCGACCGGTGTATAGCCCACCGGCAAGCATCCCCCCTGCCCCTCGATTTCACCAGTCAAGACCGGCTATCCGCCCTCGGCAGCCCAGAGACAAGCGACCACCGTACCGTACACCGTACCATAGGCAAGCCTCACTCTGGAAGGAACAGGGGTTCGATTAGCGCATTTCAGCACCAACCACGGCCACTACGAATCCAAACCCAGGAGGGAGTGAAGCCCCCTCCAGCCCGTAGTAACGTCACCCTTTTAAGCCGGAACGGTGTTAGGCCGAGATCATGTCTCTACCCATTCGGAGGCCAAAACCACCTCCATCCCTGGGTTACGGGATTTGGCTAGAGGTCCGCGTGGTCGCCTTCCACGTCCCACAGGTATGTCAGCCCCTGCGGGGAATAATTTATAACAGGTTTAACCAATATCCATAATAAATGAGTTTGCCTTTTCTCCATAAGAATAACATGGGAAAGAGTATGCAGGTTTGCTGCTGTGAGAAACACTGAAAGTAGGCATTTCTAGCATAAACAATTTTTATTTTGACCATATATAGCAAGTTTCATCAACATCTGTCCATAAACAAAGGAGTTAGCCTATTCTCTATATGATTAACATGGGAAAAGAGTATGCAGGTTAGCTGCCATGATAATCACATAAACTATAATTTAAAAAATGATTGATAAGTGAAATATTAATCCAATACTATGATACGAGCAAGGTTTGTATATATATATTTGCACACTGATCTCGAAAATGGCTATAAGGAATTTCTTTTAATTTTGGAAATAACTAATTTACAACTTCTTGAGGGATAGCCTAAATTACATATTTCAAAAATCAGTTAGTTGAAACCTACCTTCTTCCCCCTAAAGATACTACAATGCTACGACTGACCTCCCTTCAAATAATTAATTACTTATTACATCCTCATTTCTCTCTCCTATAAACTTATTAAGTTTTTGGGTGGGTGTTGTATGTAAGTAGGAACCAAATTAAAACAGGAATCCTGAAATACACCTGTTTCACTGATAATTTAATCACCTTCTTCCCCCTAAAGATACTACAATGCTACGACTGACCTCCCTTCAAATAATTAATTACTTATTACATCCTCATTTCTCTCTCCTATAAACTTATTAAGTTTTTGGGTGGGTGTTGTATGTAAGTAGGAACCAAATTAAAACAGGAATCCTGAAATACACCTGTTTCACTGATAATTTAATCAATACAGGTAATCATTTAGTAGTCATTATTTTTATAAAAAAATATGTTTGCCAGACAGATGACTCTAATCCAGACATCTCGGGACCGGACCCCTATCCAGATTTAAAAAATTCCAGACCATCAGGTGCTTATATATATTTATAAATTAAAACCTGTAATAGCGTACAGTATCTATACAAATCACATTTTAAGACGATTTTAAAGCGCACTTTCCCTTGCATTACAGATCTTTGTTTTCATCTCACGGGATCATAATTTTTTGTGACGTTGATAATCAAATCTCCATAAATAGAAATTAACATGAAATGATAAAGCACTGCAAATTGAGCCTTTACAAATTTATTGTACAGTATAAACAAATGGAATTCTAATTTCATATTAATGAGATTATCCCAAACGTATTTACGTTAACCTAAAAAAAATTAAAATCTTGGCTTTACAATACTGTACATATTAAGAGAAATCTGTTATTTTCTTCTGCTTTTTCGCTTTAACTGTTTGTTGAATGCATTATCACACCATTTCCTCATAAACATTACATCTACAGCTGACGCGCCGGTCTGTTGCTCGTTGTAGGTTATTGACAGTTCCAGTGTTCCTCCAAAATTCCCGGCGTTGCCATTTCCCGCTTCACTGAAGATCAGTATCGAACGCAATTAATTGTAAACTAAACTGATTTTTGTGATGTTATTTATTTAAGTTAGGCTGGAAGTGAATAAAACACATTCAATCCTGTCAACTTCTGCCATGAGAAACGCGACCACGCGGTGATGACTGATTTCCAAGAAGTAGTCCGGACCATCCGGCATCCGAACCATCCGAGTCCGGACTAGAGGGAGTCGACTTTACTCGATAAGAATATTTTTACCAGTTTTAGTAATTTTTTACACTTGTTGCTCAAAAATATTTACAACTTCGTCTTCCCATGGAGAAGCCAAATAAATGCTTTACTTTGGATTGGTGAACTAAATAAAATTTAACACCAGGAAGCTAATCTCTTTCAATGTTATCATTCCTTTTTTTAATATATGGGGAAATTTAGTGAAATTCTTTTGCTAGTTTTCTTTATTCTTGAGGGTTTTTCGATTGTTTTTCTATTTTATAGGGGTTTTTAATGGTCAATCAATATATAGGCCTGGCCTATTATTTTGTCTTTATTAATATTACCTCGGTTTAGTGATACAGTTAATTGGTGTGCATAACTATTGTATGTTGCTATTTTATGCAATACAGGATTAGGAGATGTGGCTTGTATTGTTGTATCTGTTGCTGCAGGTTTTTGATATATTTTAAATTAGAAACTATCATCGGGTTTGGTGAGAGTAGCGTCTAGAAAATTAAGAGAGTTATATTCTTTCAGTTCAATTGTAAAGTTCAGGTTAAAATGAATATTAAATTGTGTTTTTTTTTAACTTTGGCACAATCAATATTGGTCAATACCAGGGGCCTTTTTAAAATAAGGTTCCCTATGCCGCCAAGACAGAGTGTGATGTGTGCTAGGTGAAATCTGACAACACTGTCTTACTCATTAGCTCTAGCTCTCTCTGTCTCTATCCCCATTTCTCCGAGGTGAAGTTATGACACCATATTTCATTCCCGGTAACAATGGAGTCTTAAAAAATTGATTTACTCGGCCCATTTTCGATTAAACTTCTGGTTACACTTGACGTCATCTGCTTTGCACGTTTCAGAAAGCATGTGTGAGACCGGCGCACACCCAACTTGTGATAACTATAACCTCTCCGCCAAAATTGTGTGAATTGAACTTTCATTAACCTCAGCAGCCAGTTTCCAAATCGTTATGCTCTGATTCTTGAGCAAACACTGCTCAACCTTCGTCACCACCTTGTTGAAGATCAATGGTTTCCGCTTCTTTGCTCATTTTGCGTGTCAGTACGTTTCTCAGAGGCCTCCACACAATTTTCGGACACTTTCACATACACTTCTCCATGAACAATACACTACTTCCTATAAATTTCAACCGGTTGTATATTGTTAGCGTGCAAAATCGTATTATTGCACACACTTCATACCCGGCGGTGACGTTGGCTGCGGGCTTCAACGCGGATGGTTTTCAGGCCGGTACCATTTGACGTAGCAAGGTGTGAGTGGTGGGGATAGAAGAGGGGGACCTGATGAGTAACCTAGTATTGTCAGATTTCTCCCAGAACACATTTAATTCTGTCTCGGCAGCGCAGTGAACCTTTTTTAAAAAAAACTCGTATGATTCAATGACAGTAATTTATCTCAGAAACGTGTATACTAAATAAAAAGACTACAAAGATCACAAGAATGACTGATAGTAATAAACCATTAACCTTACAATTGTTTTTTGTCATTCGGAAATTCAACGAACTAGATAAGTTATGAAGGGCATAGAAGTTTGCTCCACTAACAACAAGAGATATTTTGTTATATAAAATTTGTTGTAAAGATATTGTATCCATTTTTGAAATAAAGTTGTTATTATTATTGTTATTATTTTAGATGTTTTTACTTTGTTCGCCAATCAATAAGGAATTTATAACACATACATTTATAGTAAACAATTTATTGTTTGGCCATGAGAATAATTTGGAAAATGTTTATGTTCGTCAGCTGTCATAACAAAAAGTAAAATTGAGATATTTCATTATAGTTAAGTAGAATGTAACTAGATACAGTTTTTGTGCTTCTAGTTTAAACCACAAATTTTCAATTAATAAAAGTTTAATGCTAATTGTTTTTACTTTTTTCACTTGGACCCAATTTTTCTTTTTCTTTCACAAATATTGTGGCTTAAAGACTGCTTACTGATATCTGGATCTTAGTAACCTACCTACCTATTACCTACCTACCTACTAACTATTATCGCAGAACAAAGATTCAAGATCTAGATTGAATTGTTGATTATTTGAAAACAATCAAATTAACTAAAACTACATTTTTAGTTAATGATTTCCAAATTTGATAAAAAAAACAAGAATAGAGTACCCCTCTTAACCCAATTTCGAATGGACTGATATGACTTTCTTACTTCATTGAATATATGGAAATTTACTTATTAGTATTATGTATAATTTTGGTGAAGATATTTTGTGAGAGATATTTAACTTAGTATTTACTGGAGTTATGTACTGTATGGCCTCTTGGTAGACACACAGACAAAGATACCTTTTGGTACCCAAATAAACTACTCAAAATATCCCCCCTTAAAAAAACTCATTATAATGAAGGTCATCTGAAAGGTATTTTAGCGACTGTTTTTTTTAATAATGAATTTTGGTAAGCTATTGAAATAAAAGTAGAATTGTAGAGAAAAGTAGAGTACATTTTGTATTAGATGTACATATATACAACTGATGACTTATTATACGTAAGTTTAAGGTGAAACTCTTTGTCAGTTTGCTGGTGCCTTTTATTTATTAATACAACTAAGCACTATATTTTTTTCCAATAGACAAAAGAAATATCCGATAATGACGTAGTAGCCTATATAAATGCCATAAAGATTCCTCACCGACTAGATAAGAAAAAGGATCGTGTTGAGATATCTATTGACCAGCTGTTGGCGGCAAGGGATCATGCGGAAAGGTTATCTCTCAAATACAAAAAGGAAATCAGAGTCCTTGGATGGTTTCACTCCCACCCTCACATAACAGTGTGGCCATCTCATGTCGGTAAGAACTTATTTTATTTGGCTTAAATTATAATTATAAATCAATCATTGTAATATGGTATAGTTATATATATAATTGGATTATAATTTGATATCAATCACTCATGGTAAGCGTTTACATTTTCACCTAAATTGCGAAGAACAAGTAGAATAAAAGCAAAGTGTAAATACCCCTGGTTCAGTAGACCTGCTTACTTAGCTAATTACTATTCTTTAATTAATTTCTTTGGAATTATCACATTATCTTTATACATAAAGATAATGGGGTCATTTAATAAAAAGTCCCGTCCTTTAACTTAATCATGGGGTCCTAAGAACATTTCAACCAACTGTAGTTTGTTTGAAAAAAAATTAAAAATTAATTATGGTAATCACACCAAAACAAACTCATCCCAAGATTAAATATAAAAGATTTAGTTTTTGGCAAATCAGCCTTTAATGTATTGATGCACGTTCGTAATCTTAAAGAGGTTAATGTATCCAATACTATAATACGAGCAAGGTTTGTATATATATATATATATTTGCACACGGATCTCGAAAACGGCGCCAAGGAATTTATTTAAATTTTGGAAATAACTAATTTCCGAGTAGAAAATAAGTTCTAGATAGGTCTAATGTCCAGGAAAATTCGTGTTTTACTGTAATATTAAGTTTAAAATCTAAAAATTTAACATTACGCTTATGGAGAATAAAATGTAAACAATACAAACCAAAACAGCTGTTTATAACCGTTTGACAGTTCTTGATTGAAGACTGCGGGGAACAATATAGAGGTTATGCATTAATATTTATTTTATGAATTAAATAAATGCAAAATTATCAGGTTACTAAACAATTTGTAAAAACTTAAGGGTTTAAGGAACTTAAGGATAGCTGTGCGAAATAAAAGCGGAAAAAAGTATTTCCAAAATCTTCCGTGTGATGATAGAAAACGTATTCGTTGTATTGCTTGAAGCCACTGTAACAAACCAATTAATTTATGTAAATTAAATTTCTCTTTTGCTTTTCAATCCTCATTCCGTTTATAACAATATCAGTTGATCACAGGCTAATAATAACGGTATGGATAATTAGACAGTAAATGATCGGCTTTGGCTAAAAGACGTTAAACGGCATCGCTCAATTGACTAACGTCGTAGCCGAGTTGTAGCGTGTCGGCCTCAAGAACTATAGGCCGCGAGTTCCATTCCCACCAGGGGCGATACTTTTTCTTCAGTGCTATATTAATTATGGTGTATTAAATCGGTTTTATTTCAACCACATAAATGTTTTCATTGGGCAGTAAATTTGTTTTAATTTTGCTAAACTTGTAAAAACATGTCTTATTCTATCCGAGCAAAGCTCGGTCACCAGGTACTAGTAATTAATAATGAAGGATAAATTTGGTAAGGCGGTCTACAATCTCTTTCTCAATGAGTCCTCAAACTTGTCCCTCTTGACAAAAAGCTAACTTAATTAAAACCTAATCTTAAACTTAATTAAAGCTAATTGCATTAAAATCCTTTACTGCGTTACCGCGTGTTAGTATGTGTGCCATATTAACGCTTACTCGTATAATGATTAAATACCATTAAAATCATCAAAAAACTAAAGTATATACAGTAGTATTAAAGTATAAAGTGTATACAGTTGTAGGATTTATTACAACAGATGGTACATGATTTGTTTCTCTAAACACACCATTTTTAAAATACAACCATTTTTTTTAAATATAACTATGCTTTAAACATATGTTGTTATAATTTGTGGTTTTGGTTTTTAAAATTACTTCTTTTAGTTTATATTAGATTATAATTTCAAGATAATATAGAAATGCCAAATGCTACCAGATTTTTATAATTAAAATGTAACGGTTAGAAGTTTTTAGTCACACATAACATTGTATCAACAAAATTGTCCCTTACATGTGTGTAGGTACATCAGTTCAAAAGTTAAGGGCCTTCGTTAAAAAAATAAATTTCTCGTTTAAAAAATATTAAGAATGAAATTGTGTTTAAATAACTTTTTCTATCTAAATTCATATTAATATACAGGGTGTTTCTTAACAAACTAAGTCGGCCATATTAGAAAATTGCTGGGAAATGTTGAAGATTTAAATACTTATCTTAAGAGCATTGTAAAAAAGTAAATGGAGTTTCCCATAAGAAGTTAACTGTTATACATCAAACAAAAAAACTTAGAAAACTTATTGGAAAACTTTAGGCTGGAGACCCGGTATATAATATATAGTCTGAATAGAAAAAAATATATTGTATTTATATAGTTTCTTGGCTTCTTGGGACTTGAAAACAAAAATATGTTATTAAATGGGCCAAAAATGTTATTTCTGAGGTATTTAGATATTTTATTGATTTAGCCACTCCGTCAGCTTATACGGAGACATGTGGTTGTCCTTCCCTTTCTTCTAATAATCCAGTTAGATTGTGGAAATATTATTTCCGACTTTCAGCCCTTCTTTTGTCATAATGTTCCTCCCAAACCTGTCCTTGATTACTTATGGTCGGGAAATCCTAGATAATCTTAAATTAAATGTCAATTGACTGAATTAACATTTTACCCTTAGATCTGAACACCCAAGCCAACTACCAGACAATGTCTGACAATTTTGTTGGTATTATCAGCTCGGTATTTTCTGAAGACAAAGCAACTAAGGTAAGACAATTCATTGTTTTTAATATTTAAAACTTATCTACTGATTCATACTATTAAAAAAATACTGAAAAAACTCAAATCCTACTACTGATACATACTTTCAAGCTATACTTACCTAACCTATTTTAAATTACAATTTTTTATCAACTTTGTTTACAATGTCGATAATATATGATTTTTGTCATATGTTAATTTTGAACAGACAGGGTTGTGCTTTCAAATTGTGTGATTTTTTCAAATATAGAGTTGTTCATGTTTATATGGTTATTTAATACGTCCTGTGGGAGTTCTTTATGACCTTTGCAAATTAGGTATTCTTCTGTAGAGTCCATTATTTTTCATTTGTTCATGGGTTTCAATATATTTAAGTTTTCATATATGCCTTTAAAACTGTGATTAGTATGTAGTAAATGTTCTGCAAAGTTGTATTTCATTGATTTTCTCTTGTTTCTTTTGAATGATTTTTGTGTTCTTTGAAGTGTGATTTTATTGAACATCCTGTTTGACCTATGTAAAATTTATAATGTAATAAATGTAAAACAACCCACTTATAACATAATATATATAATATATATATTATTGTAATAGTTAAAACCTTGGTTGAGTGATTTTTCTGGAGTGTACACTCCATTATTCCAATTGCTCCAATTTGAAAATGCTCTTCTTAATGAGATGTTCAGATATAGTCATGTTTTGATCATGGGTGACTTCAACACTGACTTACTGTCGGCCTCCCAAAACTATGAACACAGACAGTTGACTACCATGTTTGATTCATGCAACATGACTGTACTGCCACTTGAACCCACACACCACGCCGCAAATTCTGACACTCTTTTAGATCTACTTGTAGTCTCTAATCGTAATGATATCATTCATCATGGGCAGCTTCCAGCAATATCCAAACATGACCTCATCTTCTGCGTGTGCTCGATTAAATCACCCAAACCCAAGACAAAATTTACTAAATACCGGGACTTCAAAAATATGAATGAAGTTCAGTTTTTGTTAGACGTTCAAAAAACTCTGTGGCTCCTTCTTCAAAAAATTTAAATTCTGTTGATGAAATGATAGACGAGCTTAATTCTACCATATTAAATCTTTTTGACAAACATGCTCCACTCGTTACAAAACGCTTGACTAAAAGAAGACCTGTTCCGTGGATGACGCCAGAAATAAAAAGCTTGATGGCTAAATGTGATTGTTTGTTTAGAAGAGCAAGGCGGTCACAAAATGAGGAGTTACAAAAGCAATATCGTCATCTACGAAACCGAGTAAAACAGCTTTTACGCAATTCAAAACTCAAATACATACGTAAACTTTTTGAAAATCATTAGCAACCTTCTAGAATTTTGTGGCGTAAAGTAAAAAGTCTTGGGCTCGGGAAACAATCTAATCCTCAACAAGTATACATTGATCTCAATGAGTTAAATGTTTTCTTTTCATCTTGTAGTCAAAATATCAATCAGCACAAGGTCAATAATTATTTGAACGATTTAGTAAATGTCCAAACCCCTAATCTGGGATATCTTGAATTTTATTTTAAACCTGTCATACAGTCTGATGTTTTGATGGCCATACGCAGAATCCAAAGCAATGCTGTCGGATCTGATGCAATATCAATTCGCCTCGTCAAAGATATACTCTTTGCTATTCTACCTATTATAACATTCATTTTTAATGCATCTTTCAGGCGGTGTTCATTCCCTTCTCTTTGGATGTCTGCCCTCATCCGTCTCTTAAACAAGGTCTCAGCTCCGACAACATGTCGTGATTTCAGGCCGATAAGTATTTTGCCCGCTTTATCTAAAGGCCTAGAAAGAATCGTTCTCTGTCAAATGACTGAATTCATCTCTGACAACATTTTATCTGACTTTCAGTCAGGTTTCAGAACAGGACACACAGTACAGAAACAGCACTCCTCCGAGTGGCTGAAGACATAAGACTTTCCATGGAACGTCGACAGGGAACAATTCTAACTTTATTTGATTTTTCTAAAGCAGTCGATTGTGTCAATCATGATATTTTAATTCAGAAATTAAGGGCCATAGGGTTTTCCCAGAACGTTCTCAACTGGCTGAGATCTTTTCTATCAGATAGGTGGCAATGTGTGGAGGTTAGTGAGAAGAGATCCGACTGGGAGACTGTTACTTGTGGTGTTCCACAAGGATCAATCCTTGGACCCTTAGTTTTTGCACTTTACGTAAATGACATAAACTCAACGTTGGTGCATTGCAAACACCATATGTACGCTGATGACCTTCAAATATACGACCACTTTACTACAAACAATGTGAACAATTCTGTCAGAAGAATCAATGAGGACATAACTAGAATTGTTGCATGGGCTGAAAAACATGGACTGAGACTAAATCATGAAAAGACTAAACCAATTGCAATCTGCTGTACTCAACTTCACAATTCAATTGACTTTGACTCCATTGATGCAATTACAGTATGCGGAAATTCTCTGCCATATTACGACAAAGTAAAGGATCTTGGAGTAATACTTAACACAACACTCACTTGGGACGAAGCAGTCACTGACATACGCAGAAAGACTTTCGCTCACACATCAATACACTCACTCAAGAAATTACAGAATTTTTTCCACTACACACTAAACTGCATTTGGTCAAAACACTTGTACTTCCCCACTTTACTTACTGCAACTCACTGATCGATGACATGACTGTAACACAGGCGGGTATGCTCCAACGTTCTCAAAATTATTGCTTGAGATTTGTTTTTTGTCTTAGACGTGATGAGCATATCACGCCGTACTACCTTGAGGCAAACATTTTGAAATTAAAAGATCAAAAGAGTAATCAAAATTCTGTCACTACTTTTTTCAATATTAAAAACAGGTGTTCCAAATTATTTTAGAGATGACTTTAAATTCGTATCTCAAGGTAGTTCGCGAAATTCACGTTCTTCATTGATCACATTACGAATACCTCAGCATGTGACCACAGCTTATGATAGGGCTTTTGTTGTCACTGCCTGTCGCCTTTGGAATAACCTACCCCTAAAAATAAGATCCCTTGAAAACCTTCACAGTTTGTGGCGGCACTAAAAACTTTGTTTTTTTATCGGATGGTCTTGGCTGGCGTGTCCTAGGGCTTCTGTGTTGGGGCGGTTGCTGATGTGAGTGTATGTGCTTGAGTGCAAGTTTTGTAATAAAAACAATCTATTTATTTCTTTATTTTGTATATTCTATATTTTATTAAGTATACTTTGTTTATAATCTATGATAAGTTTATTTTTATATTCATATTTTTATGTTTTAATGCAGGTTAAGTGTAAGAAAGGGCCATGTGGCCCTAACTTTGCCTGTTTAAATAAAGAATATTTAATTTCATCCAATACTATAATACGAGCAAGGTTTGTATATATATATATATTTGCACACGGATCTCGAAAACGGCACCGAGGAATTTCTTTAAATTTTGGAAATAACTAATTTCCGAGTAGAAAATAAGTTCTAGATAGGTTTAATGTCCTGGAAAATTCGTGTTTTACTGTAATATTAACTTTAAAATCTAAAAATTTAACATTACGCTTATGGAGAATCAAATGTAAACAATGCATACCAAAACAGCTGTTTATAAACGTTTGACAGTTCTTGATTGGAGACGGCAAAGAACAATATGTGGTTTTCAACAATAGAGGTTTTCCATAAATATTTGTTTTATGTATGTAATAAATGTAAAATTATCAGGTTACTAAACAATTTGTAAAAACTTAAGAGTAACATAACTGTGCGAAATAAAAGCAGGAAAGAGTATTTCCAAAATCTTCCGTGTTTTGATAGAAAACGTATTCGTCGTATTGCTTGAAGCTACTGTAACAAACCAAATAATTGGTGTAAATTAAATTTATCTTTTGCTTTTCAATCCTCATTCCGTTTCTAACAAAATCAGTTGATCACAGGATAATAATAACAAACTGTATGGACATTTAAATTCAGTATAAGGTTAGCTAAAACAATTAATTGAGGTTGGCCAAAAACTCTTAAACGACGACGCGAAATCGGCTGACACCGTAGCTTAACCGCTTAGATCTCACGTATGCAAGGTCGCGTGATCGATCCCCACCCGAGGGCTATATATTTGTTCAGTATTTATGCCATATTAATTAAGGGGTATTAAAACGGGTTTATTTAAACCACATAAATGTTTTCATTGAGCAGTAAATTTGTTTTAATTTTGCTAACTAACTTGTAAAATACATGTCTTATTCTATCCGAGCAAAGCTCGGTCACCAGGTACTTATTTTAATAACTAACCCAATAATAAATAAATTCAGATGCTACTAAATGTTATACAATCAAATTACACCCAACAATTTTAGCTCTCTTCATGGCAAACAAACATTTTTGATCAATTAATTCTCATTTTTATTTTTGTGTTTTGGATAACCTTGAACCTTGTATAAATAACTCAGGATCTGGTAGGCATACCTAAGCATCCTGTGTTAAAATATTATTATTAAAATTAGAAACAAAAGCATTGTAATATTTTCAAGGTTTGGTTTTTTAACATCCGAGGATATATGTAGTTTTTGTACATGTAGAAATATCCAAGTCGCAGGTGACCTGCAAACCCAGTGAATTTCCAATGAATATACAAATTTTTACAATTGATTGAGGCGATAGAATTCAATGCAGGAAATTTTATGAGCACACACAAGATTACCCTACTTATATAAAATTCATTCTAGATAAATTAAATCATAATTTTTTATTTTTTTTTCACATCATCAGAAGAGCTCAGTATACCTGAATATCAATGAAAAACATACCTTTTGATTAGAATTACTAAAATAGTAAGTATCTATAAAATGTACCTGTCTCCAACGTTTTTGGGAAAATTAAAATATTTCTACTGCAAAGCCTTCTTTATAAAATACTCAATCCAAAAAATGGTGGAAGTTTAAAAAATACCTAGAACTTACATAAGAATTCTAAAAATTCCTATATATTCTAAGAATATATAGAATTTCATCCAGTCCAAAGTGGATTCACCTCTATGCCAGGAACCTATGTAAAATAGCAAAAATAAGAAAAAAGACTATTGTGTGTTGTTCCTTGATGTGGAAAAGGTGTACGACAATATTGGATATAACCATCTGACGTCAGTATTAAACGCACTGCCAAAAAAACAAAAAAAAACTGTCAAAAATATAAAAGAGCTTCAAACTGGAAACTTAACCCGAATTGAAACAGCCAAAGGAAAAACCAAGCCAATTACTATCGAAGGGGAGTCTTGCAAGATGCACCTTTATCGCCAACCTTATAGATTAGACTAGATTAGATAATTTAAATAGCGACCATACCACAAGGTAGGTATTTTAAGCCAAGTATGAATGAGGATTTAGTGTAAGATGATTTTGTAGTCTTGTTACTGACTAAGGCTGACATGTTCTTTAGACAGGACTATTAATTAATAGCCTAACAGCTTATGGCAACTAAGGGACCTACAGTAAAACGTGGAGTCCAAACCACTGCCTCTTAATTTCGAACTAGTCTAATTATGATTATGAGGATGGTCTTTGCGGATTAACGTAGTACTGTATTCAATAGTGCGGACGTTAATTCACACAAGAGAACACTACACCCACCGACCATTGCTCACAATGTCCACAATTTGTGACCTCCAAGTAGCTGGATTGCAAGATGACGCCACCATCTTATTTATAATTTGGGTATTGATCATATCTTAGAGGCAAAATGAGGTTGATTTTTGAAGATTAATCCAAAAAAGACAAAAATGTTAAATACTCCTTTTGCAGCAGACCTGCGTACTCAGAAAATTCCCAATAATAATATGGATCCCTAATAATAATATATGGCAAGTTTTATCAATATCTATCAATAAATATGAGAGTTATTTGCCTATTTTTCATAAAATTAACATGGATAAAAGTATGCAGGTTTGCAGCTGTGAGGAACAAGTAGGCATTTCTAGCATAAACAATTTTTATTTTGACCATTTATACCACGCACACACACACACAGACAGAGAGACATCATTTACAATAGTGTAATTTCCTATTATTTTTTTTCAAAATGAAATCTTTGTGATATTTTAAATTTTTCAGGAATGTGAAATCAATTTGACATGTTTCCAATCAGAAACTGTAGTAGATGACAATGACATTACAAGTTGTGTCAGAAGACCCGTTCCCTTTTTTGTTGTTGCTAACCTGGACACCAGCTCTATTACCAGTTGTATGCAGGTAATATTTTTATTATTTACCCTAATAACTATTAAAACTGAATAGTTTGGAATGAGTGAAAAAATTAGGATTATTGAAAATATTAATAAAGAAGTTTCGATTTAATGCCTAAAGATGCATAACTGATTTTTTTACTTGAATTCTTTATTTTAATATGTAAGGATGGTATGAAATAACACCCTTGTTTATGATTTGAAAATACAATATTTATTAATCAAAGCGGTAGTGACGCTAGCCTATTACTAGTAGCTAGGCCTATTAATATAAATTTTTAAACAGTGTCTTCTGATGAATTGAATAATTTATTAATTACATGGATTCCTATCTCAGGGTTAGGGAAATCATGCTGCCTTGAATAATGTTTTACTAGTATAAATAATTGTCCAAATGATATCTAATTGGTGAGTTTAACTTAGGCCTATAATGGTACTGTAACATGAATTTTGAATTGTACAAGGTAAGTCCAATCTGCACTGAATTTAAATAATGGGTTGACTTTAATTAAAATTTAAATAGTTAGGAAAGTTTCAATTTGCTATATGATAATAATAAAATAAGATCTTGTATTTAGGTTTGAGTAATTTGGAATCTTTATGTAAAATCAAGGTGGAGGATTTTACCACACTGTAGTCACTCTTCAGCTCACATATAATCAAGAATCTTATACAGCAAATAATAAAAAGGGGAATGGATAAGTTTGAATGTGAGCCTCCTCTTTCATTAATTTAATACTGGGGAGTGTTTCACTGATGATCTGTGTCCTTCTATATTAAATTTAAATTTTATTATTGGGACCGCAGCAATAGTCCTTTCTCTCATAAGGCTGGTGAAACTCTCCCTCTCTTCTTGGTGTATAGTTCATACATTGTTGGAGCATATAGTTGTATCGCATGTTCACTGGTTACTTAATTAAGGGCCTTAAGGACTAATTTTGAATTACTGTATGTTATGTTAATTTTTTTATGTATTGCAATTTTCTTGCATAGCATATATATATACCCCCGTCGCAGCAGACCTGCGTCCTCAGCGAATTTCCAAATCAATAATTTAATATATGACAAGTTTTATAAAAATAAGTCCAAAAAAATGAGAATTATTTGCCTATTCTCCATAAGATTAACATAGGAAAGAGTGTGCAGGTTAGCTGTGAGGAACACTGAAAGAAGTAATTTCTACCATAAACAATATTTATCTTAACATTTATACCAACCTTCATCAACATCTGTCCATAAATAAAGGAGTTCGCCTATTCCCTATATGATTAATATGGGAAAAGAGTATGCAGGATTGCTGCCATGATAAACACATAAACTATGATTTTTAAGCATAAATGGATAGATCTCAACCACATAAAGCTAAATATCAAGTTTTATCCAAAAATATTGATTAATATGGGAAATATTGATTTTTTCCTATCCTCCATAAGATTAACATTGGAGCCCCACAATACAACGTACTGTGTTTAGATTTTTTTATATCTCGGTAACCGTTGGAGATAGAGAAAAACTTTAAGGAACTTAATTGTGTAGTTTTTTAAGCTGATTCTAATGGTGTAATATAAAATTAGAAATATTTAAAAACTCCATGTGAAAAACGCAAAAAACCCCATTTTGGGGTACAAAACCACCCCAAACTACCCGTTCCCATTGACCGATATGTCTGGTTTATGAACTCGTCCGAGCATTTGTAGGAATACACGTCTCTACAAAATTTGGTCTTGATCGGACTATTTTGACTTGAGTTATCGTGCTAACAGACACACACATATATATATATATATATATATATATATATATACATATATATATATATATATATATATATATAAATTTTAACGACTATTGTTTTTGGTCTCTGGGCACCTAAAGAAGAAAAAATAACATGGTCCCGGGCTTAACTCTTGCCATGAGACCTACGGTAATAGCTACTTCCCTATGGGAAATTCGCTAATATATATATATATACACATACATGTAAATTTATTAGAGGTGTGTTGATTGATATTGATTTGATTTATGGATAGGCTAAATATTATTTTTGGTCATTTATTAAGTAAGAATTATTTTGATAGGAATTAATTATGGAGATGAATAAATATTATATAATAATAATGATTTTCTGAGGAATGGTAATTAAATGGTTATTTTGAACCAAATATATGAGCCAATTATTTAATGATAATTAATAATATCATAGTATTTTAACAAACTTAATTTTAAATAATAAATGGTCATATGAAATACTACAAACCCTGTATGTACTGTATAAACCCCATATACATTTTTTAACTTACAAATTTATGTTTTTACATAGCTAATATTCTCAGTTAACTAAATTTTCCTGGTTTATTGGAGATCTCATACAAATTTTAAACGTGAGAGTGTAAAAAGTAAACGTAATGACAACTGCCAACCAGAGTGGTTTACCGGTCTTTTAAGAAAAAAAGTAAGTTTTTGATTCAATTCTTTTGAAAACCATAATCTTTTTAATTGAGATTAAGACACTTCTTCCAGCACTAATTGTCTTTTTTAACACAAATAAACCTTTTATAAGTACTGGAAATTTAACGACAATCAATGGAAAACATGGAAATGGAGGACAGCATCGTGCTCCGATTGATGCTTTGGCCTATTTTTAATTTATTTATAATTCTAGGCCAATACCAATGTAATATTTGCCTATAATTTATATTATAATAATAATTCAGTCTTAAAAATCTTAGTACCGGTACAACTAAATCTAGAGTTCCACTGGACCAATTTCATTGATTAATATATCATTAGAAAGCGTTCATCCTCTAGATTTGCCAAAAAATATGAAAGTTTGATGGTTTTTAGTTTTAGTATTTACGGTGAAAAAGTTAAAAAACATTTTTTCCATAAGAAATGCATTGAAAATGGGGTTTTACGAATTTCTTATTTTAAGGCAATGTTTGGCAGCCTTTTTGAGGTTTCTCAAGGAATGCATACTATCAATTTGTTGGAAATTTAATTCTCTTTCAGAA
Source organism: Nephotettix cincticeps (assembly GCA_023375725.1). Classification (NCBI taxonomy): domain Eukaryota; kingdom Metazoa; phylum Arthropoda; class Insecta; order Hemiptera; family Cicadellidae; genus Nephotettix; species Nephotettix cincticeps. The sequence goes on from CM041791.1 coordinate 44,251,778, forward strand.
AATCACCATCCAATTTGGTCAATTTCCTTGGTCAAGAAACCAAAGCTACTACCTATTTCTTTGTGTTAAAAAAATATTGAATTAAAGATATTTTTGTTCAACTTTGTACAACTAAATCTAGAGTTCTACTTGACCGATTTTAATCATTAATGCGTTGTTGGAAGGCTTCATTCATGTAGATTTGCCAAAAAATATGAAAATTTGAGGTTTTTTAGTATTTATGGTGAAAAAGTAAAAAAACATCTTTTCATAAGAAATACATTGAAAACAGGTTTTTACGAAACCCTTATTTTTGAAGGCGATATTTCACCGTCTTTTTGAGGTTTCTCAAACGATTCTCAATAGTAATTTGTTGGAAATTTAATTCTCTATCAGAAAATCAACATCCACTTTGGTCGATTTCCTCACCGTTTAAAAGTTATGTACAAAAAACCAAAGATACAACAAATTTCTTAGCGTTGAAGAAATACTGAGTCTGACATTTTTTTGTTAAAATTTGTACAACTAAATCTAGGGTTGCACTGGACCAATTTCATTGATTAATATGTCATTAGAAAGCTTTCATCCTGTAGATTTGCCAAAAATATGAAAGTTTGACGTTTTTTAGTATTTATGGTGAAAAAGTAAAAAAACATATTTTCTGTAAGAAATACATTGGGGTACCCTTTTTCTAGAGACAGTTGTATTTAACCACAACGGGCTCTGTTTCTAGTTTATATTATATCTAAGGAGAACCTTTTTGATGTTCAATTTGTCGCCCTCAGCCCATGCCTAAATCCGGCTGTGCAATTAAGAACTTTATTTGTATTGAAGCCTAATTTTTGTTGTTTTATTATTCCAGACTATTTGTGATTTACCAAATATTTTATACAATGAGGAAGAAGAGAGCTATAAAGAATGTGTTGGTGAACACTCCGACGTTTTGTCCACCATTCATAACGATACATGTAAGTAAATACTCTTGAGTTGTCGCCATCCTCATGGGTTTAAAGTTGATTTTTTACTAATATTGTTTAAAAATATGTACATCAGTGTAACTGTAACATAATTATGTATTTTAATTTCAATATAATGAATTCTTGAGCACAACAAATGTGAGTCCTTCTCTGGTACTGGATGTTCATGTGTAGTTGCACAAAAACAGTTTTATAAAATTAAGCTGTTGTAGTTAGGAGAACTCTAATAGGTAGCAGCACATTCAAGACAACAGCAACATAACTACTGCATAACTACTGTGAAGCAATATCAATAATTGAAGGACAGTGTTTTGCCGAGAAAGAAACGCTGACTGTACTAAGAACTGCAGCGGTTTAAAAATCTCAAAATGACATAATAAATATTAATATTTTACTTTTCAAATAAACATCGTAAGCTGGTGAAAATGGGAATTTAATTATGAGATTGTTTACGCTTGGCTGCATTGTTGGGCGTTCCAACAGCCCTCATTTACCTGCAAAATAACAATATTAGTTGTCAAATTGTCAACCCCCAATGACATTCTACCTGTTTTGTAATATTACCTTTTTTAATTTCATACCTCTTTGTTCCCATACTACAGTGGAACCTCGATTTAACCCTTTAAAAAGTAATGACATTTTAAAATGTCATTATTTCAGAGCTGGTAAGGAGTAAGGGGAAAATATCAAATCACACCTCAAAGGAGTAAACTATTTTTTCACTAAATTTTATTGCAGCAATATAGCAGGAAATGTGTGTTAATTTCAAAATATTTAAAAATGAACATTTTATATCTTTTTTCGTATGAAAGTCTTCAAAACATGAACGCACGCATAACGCCATATTACACTCTTTGCGCTAAAAGGTTATGTCTTTTCTCTTTTGTGAAGAATGCTCTCACACTTCACACAGGGAAAAAGTTATTCACGTGCTTTTATTTTCTGCCGAAACTTCATGCCGCAGCCGCCACCTTTCACGCCGAAACTTCACGCCCATGGCCACCACCTTTCCTGCCGCAGCCACCATCATATGATACCCCTCTCCCGCAGATTACCCACCAAATACACCAATACACCGTATGTGACGCATAACTATGTGTCTTTAATTATTGATTTATGACTTAAGAAACAATCTGTATCATGTTTTAAATATATATAAATGTATTTCGTCAAATGACATTTTAAAACGTCATTACTCCTTTTGGCATAAACATAAAAAGATTTTTTTAAAGTCAATACTATTTTGGTGCAAAATACGGTACTCCTTTAAAGGGTTGATAAAATAAAGAAATAAAATGTACTTTTTGGAAACTTTTTTGAAAGGGTTAACAAAAACTCAGTGATCCTATGGAAGAGAAGAATCCATACCGTGTTTCCTCTGCAGATAGGAGACAAAAATCTCGAAACCAAACCTGCGACCAAATACCTTGGAGTCATAATTTATATCAAGTTGTTTTTCGGTAAGCAGGTGAAGCAAACTGCTGACAAAGCCACCAAGGCAGTTGCAGCCCTGGGCAGGCTGATGCCCAACATCTGTGACACGCGTCCTTGTAAGCGCCACTTGTAGATCTCATCCGTGCAGTCGGTTCTTCTGTATGGAGCGGAGGTTTGTCCCATGTCCTGGAACGACGTGTCCATCGTAACCGGCTTACCTGAGTCCATGTTGCTGGTGTTATCCCGACACCACCGTGCGGGTCGCTTCTGCTTACCGCACGGTCTCCAAACCTGTGGTAATGGTTCTCGCTGGTGTTATCCCCATCTACCATCTAGCGAGGGAGAGACAGGCGATCCATCGCTGCAGTACAGAGGCAGCCAGAGAGGCCATTGCTAGGGATCGCAGCTTTTACCATTGGCAATGCAGATGGGAGGCTGAATCGAGGGGACATTGGACCCACAGACTGATCCTGGACATCCACCCTTGGGTAGAGAGGCAGCACGGTGAGGTCAATTTTTATGTGACACAATTCCTATCAGGGCATGGATACTTTCGCTCCTACCAGCATAAGATAGGCAAAGTCGGCAGATGTACTGTCCCGGCATTGCACTTTTTTCGAGTGAGACGATGGATTGCACAGTGAGTGTCACTCTCTGCAAAGATAGACGTATATTAAATCTATCCTGACAACATCGTCAGAGCTATGCTCCAGAGAGAAGATATCACAGCAGCCCGATGAGGAAAGCCTTAGTGGCGTAACAATCAAAAGGTCTAGCCCGAAGTAATGTGAACACAGTTCCAGGCTAGACCCAGGAGATGAGGGGGAGGGTTTAGTGGGTGCAAGTCCCACACCACCTGTGGTCTCTGCGGTGTGCATTAGCATTACCTCCTCCTCCCCACAAAAAAGTGGCTCTTTGGGTTTTCCACAAATTAAAAATTGACTGTAACAGTTGTTATCTGTAATTTTGTTAGGAAGGTAAATTCAGTTACACTGAAGCTTTCCACAGGTTTAGTTATGCAGATAGTCATTAACAAGTTTTAAAATTGGCTATTAATTTGTTTGTTTACCGTTATGTCAATTAGTCAGCATGAAAAAATAACTCTTAATGATGCGTGGGTGGGGAGACAATGAAAGATCAAATGAAGCAGTTTAAAATTCAACAGATATAACTACTGAATAAATGCACCTTGAAGTCCGGCTTGCGGCATTGTACTATGCTAAGTTAGACCTTTAATTTTATACCAAACTCGACCTTTAGCTGCTATTTAAGAATTTTGTTTGACTCCTTGTGGACCGTCCCCCAAAGGGGTTATCCAGTCAGTAATTGGGCAGATGTGTGGGTTATTATCATCAGTAAGTGATCTTTGGTTTTTTTCTATTGTGGTTTAAAAATTTAAAAGGGGTTTCAGACTTCATTGTCATCCTGTGTATTGTATTTTTAGTTATTTACTTTTAAACCTGTGTTACGATTGAGATATACATTGTATGTATTTGATTCAAAATGAAGGATGTCTATATTCTCCTCTTTTTCTTATTTATCGTCATTATTTTGTTTCAGTGTTTACAAAGTCCCTTCTTCACATAACAAACAAGATTTCTATCCCCTTGCTGAAGACACTGGAAACTAGAGAGAAAATATTGAAACAGCAAATCCGTTTTCAAAATAAATTTGCTGGAAAGCTTCAACTATTATATGGTAGTCATATTGAAGCAGTACGAAATAACATTACTTAATGTATTTTTTTGTAAATTTGCTTCTGGTGTACCTAATATAAATAGATATATATATATTTTTTTTATGAAAGTGCATCTTTATCTTTTATCACCTATACAATACATAATAGGCTACTGCCACAAAGAGAATGTTTTCATGAAAAGTTTCAACCCTTAATTATTTTTATTGCTGATGTGGAATTTCAGTTGTACATCATTTTGGGCTCCCTGAACAAATAAAAATCACATCTTGTGTGTGTACTTACAAATGTGTCAAAACAAGATCCGCGATGTGTTTACACAACGTACAGTGAGCTCCATCGGTGCTCCGAGATCCAGGGTGGTGGATCTCGGAAAGCTAAAGCCCTTGATTTGTCCTCCTGAGGTCGTCAGGATCACAAATATAGTCAAAGTTTGCCGAAATAATGTTTTTGATTTCGGATCTCACTTGGCTTGAATTTTCCATAGCATGTATGTAAAAACATTTTGCTGCAATTATACGATTTAATTGTGTTGTAATCCAACTACGTCACCGCAAAGTATGACGCCTGATGGAATTAACCATTCCTAACAGTTTCATTTTTCGAACTTAACCTTCTCAAAAATGTATATATTTTTCTTCAAAATTCACATTCTATATGTTAAGAAAAGTCGATTAAAGAGAAAATAACGTTTATTAAACCTATTTTAAGTGGTAAAATTTGAGTTTAAACTTAAGTTTCTTCCTATTTTAGTCTAATTTAGGGATACATTACAATGAAAAATAAACTATAACACACGTGTAAACTAATTATTAACAGTTTATAAAAGCTGAACCATAAACTAAGTAACAACGTGCCAAATAAACTGGATATAGACATGACAATAATAAACCACACGCGTCACAAGATGTCAAACTCAGCTGATTCAGTTTCTAGTCGTCTACAACGTCGCAATTTTAATACAATTTAACTAAATGGCTTACCCTTCTCGAAAAACTAAATGGCTTTAATTTTTTACCCTTCTCGAGCGTTTGATGTAATATATACACCAACGATGCTGATCACTTGTGAGCCTTTTCCATATACATTGTGGCAGTTAGCCACATTCTTATAATAACCAATTCGGTGTACGTGGGATATAGTCGTCCGTGTCACAGTTATAACTACTGGCAACCTGTAGCTTCTCTTGCTTCATGCGGCATCCTTCCTTGATCACCGACGAAAATTTTCACTGGCAGCCTGCGTCCAAGTAATCCGGATAAATTAACCTGTAAATAGTAGAATTAGGGTTAATTAGTTAAGGATAAGTTGGGGCAATGTAGGGGTCAGTAGGAACAGGGGATGCCGCCAATTAGTTAGAAATTTAAATTAGCAAGGTATGCAGGGACTTCTTTCACATTCATGTGTTGACCAAATGACATTCATTTATAGTAATTATTTTATACCCATAATTACCCAGATAGGTTAGCCTAGATAAGTGTTAAATTTGCCACGCCATCAAAGCTAGCTTGGTTTAGGGCTGTGTGGCTACGATTGGGCTCAAGGTAATATTCCCAGTACCTTCCACTTAGTTTTCATTGTAGAGCTAGTATTATTTCAGTTAAACCATATCTTTAGCAACCATCAAATCAATCTCAGAATTTGTTTCCTGAAGTTAAATCAATCTATACATACACTTACACATATTGTTTCAGCATACACCTTCCACTCTCTAATTCAGTATATACATCTCACACATAATAGACAGCAATCAATATTCCAAGGTTAACCCACACACGCACCCCCCCCCTAAATATTCACTGTATTCACCTTTAAAATACCCCATAAACACCACTACAATATATACAGTATACACAACTCTATCGGGAATTCATGAGCGTTTGGCGTACATAAGTCAAAAAGATAAAACACTGTTTAGGTATTTTAAAATGGTTTCTTGGCTGTCTATAGTCATAGATAAATATTATTGTTATAATAATTTATTTATTCCTTTGGTAAATTTCTGTTTTGTGGGTTGGCATCACTGATCTCAAAACATCTGTTCTACCGGCCGGCCGAGTCATCCTCGTGTTATTATTTCGCGCGCTTGGACAGTAGCCTATTGTTTACGTCTAGTTAGATAAAGGTTAGAGTAAACAGCACGAAAGTAGTCCAATGGGGCCTAGGACAGCTGGTTCCCCCCCTCACCCCTTCTTTCCCAGCGGTGTTGCCATTTTTCAATTAGCCTATCAGCTGACGTAATCATATGCTATAATAGAATAGGGTGATTTGGCAACACCACACTGACTCTCATCGGACTACTTTAATGCGGTTTACTATAGTGAAATATATTCAATGGATTAGACTGTGATGTGATGTTTAGTGGAAATGACCTTTAGGTTGAATGATCCGAATTTTAAAGAAGACATAATAGAACTGCTGGTTCTTAATCCGTTGAGGTAGTAGTTGTATCAAGCATTGGCGGACCCTGAGGTTGCAATTAAAATGGCCTATAGTGTTTTTAAGTTGCATAAAATTATTTATTTATAAGACTAGTAAACTTTTTTTGCTGGTAATATATGCAAGATTAGTATTATTTTATTTTTATTTTCCAAAAACCGTTTTTAATACTTTAAAAAAATTTCTAAAGTTCATAAAAATATTTAATATTTTTTATTTAAAAAAATAGGGTTTATATTTTATTGTGACATTCTTTAAAACCATCTAAATCTTACATTTCCTTAGACTTCAAAGTAAGTTTTACTTAGGAATTGGAAACCATGCATTTATAATAGAAAATGTCTATTATAAAAAAAATTTAAAAAACTCAACTCATGAACCGTCGACCTACCGCTATGATTAATAAAAACATTGCCAAATGGCAACAAGACTGGATATTCACTGATCATGAGTCGGTCTTGTGACGCAGAATTTAGTCTGCATTCGGCTTCACCGATCAGGCTTGTGTATCTATCTACCCCAATAATTAAGATGTTAATAAGGTCATAAAACATAAAAAAATTATTTTTATGAACAAAGTTTGTATAATCAACCTCAACCATAAGATGGAGTGAAATAACATAAAAATTAAAAAATCTATCTTTTGACATGGGACATAAAAAATATGTGCCAATATTCTCTTACATTTTTATACTGTCAGAAATTTTGACGTCTGGTTCAGCCAGAGAAGTTCAATAATATCATTCCATCTCGAAAATCTATATTTTTACTTTCTTCCCTTATACATAGTTTATGGAAAAAGTATTATTTTCGTCAAAATTTTCGAATTTAAGCTGAGAGTGGATATATCCGTTTTGGGGTCCCCTGAATCCAAAAAGTGGGTTTTGACGTGATGTCTGTGTGTATGTGTCTGGATGTGTACAGAACCACAGCATACCCCTGATGGGGGGTTGTTAATAATACTATACTTATCTAATATGCACAACACCAAAACTATATCGATAAAAAAAACAAATAACCACAAAACTCCGCCTCCGAGCTACCGGGGCGACACGAGATGGCGTGCGCTTAGAACAATAGTTGGAGCACGAATGTGTAGTTAACGTTGTGTATTTAAGAGCTAAGATATATCCATGTCAATATATTGAATAATGACTATTACAGAAGAAAAATTTCTCGCTGGAATGAGTGAGGAAAACTCATCTCTTCATGTAAGTAATGTTTATATTTTATTATTATATTTGTCACTGAATTATTATTAGCAAACTAGCGAAAGTACCAGTTCCTTGCATGGGTATAACTGGGACTAAGAAATCAACTAATTAATAAGAATACAATGATTTGGTAACAGAACATATTATTTAGTTTGCCATTACATTTAAATGAACAACAATTATTGTAATTTTGTTCTTATTTGATGAACCACTGCGCATCTGCTCCCAGACGGGTCTCACGCTAGTAGCCATTTCAGACGCTCACCTTAAATTATTTGCCAGCAAGCTACTTCCCATTCATGTGGCATTTCATTCTGGTGAGTCTCGTCTAATCTTCTGGCTTTTTTATATTTGAGAGAGGTTACTTTTTCTCTTCAGTATGAAATAAATATTGTACAGCATAAAATTTTGATTTTTGCCAGAAAATTTTTTTTTTCTATATACTGTATGTATATTTTTTTTTTCTGAGGTAAAATATTCATATAAACACGTTCTGGACAGCAGTGAAAATGCCAACTTTGGTTCTTGGTTCTTTTATACTATATATAAAGATGACTAAAAACCGTACTAAGGGGTTTTAAAATCTTCACTTTGTTTTGATGAAAATTGTACGTTGTTATGATTGTTTCTGTCCAAAATTTTTTTTTAAATATTTTTATTGAGTATACCCAAAATTTTAATTTTATCAATTTTAATGCCCTAAAAAATGTATGCATAACCAGATACACACTTAGTAAAGGTCTTCTGCTATTCAGTGTGACACGGAGCGAGTGTACTCAGTCGGGCGCACCACACGCTTTAGTAACGTACTGTGTGTACCCCATCGGATACACTGCCACCATTTAAAGAAGCACCTGTGCACCTGATCGGGTGCACTACATCTCCAACTTGTTAAAAGAGGTGTTTAAAAATAGCATTTTATTTTTATACTAAAAATTATTAACAATAAATTAAGTTATATTCCAGTTTTATTTGAGGTAAGATACTGTTCACATTAAAAGAGGTATTTACTAATACTATACTAAACATGATAAAATACCCCCGTCGCAGCAGACCTGCGTACTCAGCGAATTTCCAAATCAATAATATAAAAATAATATATGACAAGTTTAAAAAAATCTGTCCATAAGCATGAGAATTATTTGCCTATTCTCCATAAGATTAACATGACAAAGAGTGTGCAGGTTTGCTGCTGTGAGGAACGCTGAAATTAGGCATTTCTACCATAAATAACTTTTATCTTAACATTTATACCAACTTTCATCAACATCTGTCCATAAATAAAGGAGTTTGCCTTTTCCCTATATGATTATTATGGGAAAAGAGTATGCAGGTTTGCTGCCATGATAAACACATAAACTATGATTTTTAAGCATGAATGGATAGATCTCAACCACATGAAGCTAAATATCAAGTTTTATCCAAAAATATTGATTAATATGGGAAATATTAATTTTTCCCCATCCTCCAAAAGATTAACATTGGAGCCCCACAATACAACGTACTGTGTTTAGATTTTTTAATATCTCGGTAACCGTTGGAGATAGAGAAAAACTTTAAGGAACTTAATTGTGTAGTTTTTTAAGCTGATTCCAATGGTGAAATATAAAATTAGAAATTTTTAAAAATTACATGTGAAAAACGCAAAAAAACCCATTTTGGGGTACAAAACCCCCCCAAACTACCCGTTCCCATTGACCGATATGTCTGGTTTACGAACTCGTCTGAGCACTTGTAGAAATACACGTCTCTACCAAATTTGGTCTTGATTGGACCATTTTTACGAGAGTTATCGTGTTCACAGACACACACATATATATATATATATATATATATATATATATAAAAATTTTAACGACTATTGTTTTTGGACTCTGGGCACCTAAAGAAGAAAAAATAACATGGTTCCGGGCTTAAGTCTCACCATGAGACCTACGGTAATAGCTTCTTCCCTATGGGAAATTCGCTAAAACATGATTGTTTACAAAATGACAAAACACTAGTTTCTACAATTTCACAAAGTAACACCTGTTAAGTAATATTGGAAATGGATAAGGAATAACGATGCAATAGAGACAGGCATAAAACTTACCATGTTGAGAAAGTATACCAATTCAGCAACACTAAATTTTGACCCAGTAGTTGATCGGTAAAAATGAAATTTCTTTTTTTCTTATTCTTGAACAAAAACATTATTGTAAATAGATGTTGAAATTAGAAAATAAAAATATTGAAACCTAGGACTTTCACGGAGCGTAGCCTGAGGTGTTTAAGTTTAAACCCGTACCATGCAAAAGGCATTATTAAAGACTAGCCTTATCTCCTTTTTTTGGCAAGTGGTAACTCTATGTGGTGACTCAAAAAGTTACACCGCCTAGCGGTGTATACCCAAACTAAACCCACCTTTCCCCATTCGTTCAGACATGTATGAGCAACTTACATACAGACAAATGGACTTCATTTGTGTGAATAACAGCATTAGCTTTTCAGCTGTAGTTGCTGGATTATCTCTTGGAGTGACTAGAACAATCAAATCAGGACAGGACCGGAGCAAGTAAAGTAACAGATGTTAATCAAAGTATGTTAAACATAAGTATGAACCTCCTATGGTGGTTCATCCAGGATGGCGAAGGGCATGGGCCTCCAGACCTCTGCGACGTCATGCCGTCTACAGAGCTACCTGATGTTCTAGGGTAGACTCGGCTGCTTTGTGAAACAGTCCAGAGCTTTTGTTGTGTTAAATAGATCAAGAGTTGGGACTCCCAACGTGTCCATGATTACGGAGTTTATGACGAACCACAGTTGTCATGTGATCTGTCTGCTTAGACAGATCACTTTGAATGACCTCTAGGCATTTCCTGTTGGTCTTGCTGGTCAGAATCCACCATACTTCTGAAGCATACATGATACAAGAGCGTATAACTAGTAGGAATATCTTCGTACCGACCAGGATTGGGCTCCTCGCAGCAAGAAGTGGCCACACCAGCACCAGGATTGACGTTGCATCAGCGACTTTCCTGTCAACATGCTGTTTGAAACACAGACAAGAGTCTAGGGTAAAACCCAAGTACTTCACGGACATCTTCCAAGGTATTCCCACTCCGTTTATCCATTTATCCATTACTTTTATCCTTTGATCCTTATATACTTTGATGCGCCACTGGCGAAGCCATGGTGACAGGGTGTCCACCTGTGTCTGCCTCATTCTCACAGCATGGATGTAGTGCAGCAGTGCTTCATCAGCGTAAAGCGACAATGTTACTCCTGGAACAGTTGGCATGTCATTTGTGTAAACAAGGTAGAGGACTGGACTCAGGACACTGCCCTGGGATACCCCAGCCTCCACCGGACGAGTCGTAGATAGCGCCCTCTCGACACATCTGGAATTGGCAACCCTCTTAGTAAGACTTGAGGAGATGAACTAACTGCTGCTGCGTGGAGAGGGGTCTCGCTGACCTTGGAGAAGACCCTCGTGCCAGACCTTGTCGAACGCCTTGCTGACATCCAGTAGCACTGCAACAGAGCACAAGTTAATGTTATGGTTGACGACCAGCTTCCTAACGACCCGTACCAGCTGTTACGTGGTAGTGTCCGCGACAAAACTAAAACTGGTCCGGCCTTATGTATCCATCCAGGAAGGAGGATATACTGGAAAGGAACAGGCGTTCAAAAATCTTCGAGATCGCTGAGAGTAGGGAAATGGAGCAATGGTTTTCAGGGAACAAGTGATTCTTGCCTGGTTTGAATGAATGAATGAATCGGTTTATTTCCATAAAAAGAATACAAGAAATACAAAGCATTGCTAAAAATATACCTAGTATGTACACTTACAATCACCTGAATCACCCAACATCCACACCTGGGCAGGTGTGAGTACACTTACCCACATATAAACACCCACACACTCACAACACTCGCACGTACACACTCAACAACACCTACACACGCATGCACACAGCACACACACGTTTCGGGATCAGGATTATCTTCGCGGACTTCCACATGGCCGTGAAATAATATAACCGAAGGGCAGCATTGAAAATTAGTAAAAAATATGCAAATATGGGGGCCGGGGCGGACCGTAGGGGTGATGTGCTGGTCGAGGCCAGGGGCTTTAAACCTTAGAATCGCTGCTTCCAGCTCCCATTGTGAAGGGATCTATCTATCTCCCGGAGGTTCTAGAAAGGAGTTCTCCATGAAATGATTGATCCTCTCCCCTTGGAGTTCGTTGTAGATATTTTGGTTTGTCTGAAACTGAGCATGCATTGTGTTAGCAAGAGTTTCCGCCTTGTCCTCTGATGTGTGTAGACTAGGCCGTGATCGCCGTGGAGGGAGCGGGCCGCTGGTTTGGCCCCCCTGATCTGCTTAGCTGTCCTCAACACGTTGTTAATAAAAGAGCCATGGGGGAGCAGCACCCGGGTCCCCGCTGTCACAGGTGTCCATCTCCGAACAAGTAAAAACAACAGTGTTAGTAGTCTTTTTGTGGTCCTTCCGCTTCTTATACCGTTTCTGGATGCGCAACTTCGGCTGTGCGGTTTCAGAGACCTGGCGCAGCTGGTGGAGCGACCTGCTTTGATACGGGGGGGGGCACAGGGAGGCTGCGCTACAGTTGAAGTGGGGGCTGCTGTTCCCGTCGCAGCGGCCTTGCTACCACCTGAAACAAACGCGTACGTCTCCTTAGTAATACCAGAAGACGAGACATAAGCCTTCTCCTTGGGTGCAGCGGCTGCCTTCGCGAGCTCGCAGAACAGCTCCGAGTTGTCAGCTGATTTGGTGTTGCGCTGCTTTCTGGTCACCATGGCGTCTCGGTATACTTTGCAGCCCCTGTAGTTTGCTGTGTGGGCGCTGCCACAATGCGTCGTGCTATGTGTGAGCTGCGCGAGTTATGAGTCATTAAAAATATGTTTGCGAGATCTAAAATTCAAATTCTAGGCTTAATTAATTTTGTAATTCCAATAAATATAGCTGTAAACCATGCCACAAACCTCGATGTGGAATTTGAAAATTATGTGTGAATTTATTTAATAAATCAAATCAAATCTTTATTGCTGTAAGACATTTTTACAAATGTATAGCAAGAGTCAGAAATTTAAAATTATTAACAGCTAACCTTATCATTCACTCTCTCAATTTCACTACAATAGTAACATTCTCGCAACAATATTCACCATTCATACTTCTCATTTACACAAGAACTCTCCCCCTGCTTAAATTCAATGGCCGATAAATTCTCCCACCGAGTAACATTCGGAAGCCACTAGGTAGCCTTTCAATCGAGCCTTAAATTTTTTTAAATTTTGTTCAGACCTCAGGTTTTCAGGAAGGGCGTTTAGGAATTTCACACCCATCTGTGAGGGGAGGTGCTCGAAAGAGGTTGTTCGATGTTGAGCTACACGATAAGCGTGTCTTGATCTTGTCCCATATTGATGAATATCGCTGCCCTGTGTCAATGCAACATTTTTCTGGCAATACAATATTGTTTCAAATATGTATATGCCAGCGAGGGTCAGCAACCCTAAATTCCTGAAGGTTTGCCTGCACGACTCTCTATAAATTAATTTCCCGATAATTCTGACGGCTTCCTTTTGAAGTCGAAAAACCCGCTTAAAATTTGCAATTGCACAGCAACCCCATAACCGAATTCCATAAGAGAGGTGTGGGTAAATAAGGCCAAAGTAGGCCATGAGCTGCACTTCTGTGTTGCAGTATTTTGAAATACTGCGTAAAGCAAATAATCCAGAAGAAATCTTTCCGCAAATTTTGTCGATGTGAACACTCCACGACAAACACCTGTCCAAGTGAATTCCCAGAAACTTGACGGATTCTGCTTCCTCAATGGTAACGTCATCCACAAGCACCGAGAGACTCGACTCAGGGCTCAGGTTTTTCAACGAGAACTTCAAGTAATTCGTCTTGGAGTGGTTTGTCATTAAATTGTCGGCTTGGAAGTATTGAATGCAAGAATTTAGATCTTCGTATGCTGAGATCTCAAGTGCTCTAAGAGACTGAGATCTAAAGCAGAGAGTCGTGTCATCTGCATATTGAATAATTTGTCCCTGTGAAATGGATGATGGGACGTTGTTTACGTAAATCAAAAAGAGGACAGGGCCGAGGATCGAACCCTGGGGTACTCCAAGTTGAATCACAGTCTGGTCCGATACTGAGCCTGATATTTGAACGACTTGGCTTCGACCATTTATGTATGACTTTAGCCAATTTAAGGGAGTGCCACGTACCCCATAGCACTCTAACCTGTTAAGCAAGACTGTATGTTCCACGCAGTCAAAAGCTTTTGACAGGTCAATGAAAACGCTGAGCGTTTGTTTTTTATTTTCCAAGCCTTCCACAACCATATCAACAAGTTCTGTGACTGCATCAATGGTTGATTTTCCTGATCTAAAGCCAAATTGGCTCTCCGACAAAATTTTGTGTTTTTCTAGGAATGCAAGGAGTCTTTCCAGAAAAACCTTTTCGAAAACTTTACTCAGTACCGGTAAGATCGAAATTGGGCGGTAGTTGCTAGCTACCGTAGGGTCATCTTTTTTGAAAATTGGAACTACCTTCGCTTTTTTCAGTTCCATTGGGAAAATGCCACTTGCAAAAGACAGATTGATTATTTTAGTCAAAGGGCAAACAATGCTCTCCGAGCATTGTTTTATTAACCACATTGACACGCCATTGACATCTTCTGACAATTTTGAGGGGAAATTTTGGATCACGCGAGCCACCTCATCAACACTAACCGGAGATAGCATCATAGAGGACACTGGTCCAAGAATACTATTATTACTATTGTTTGCCTTTAATTTTGAAAATCGACTGGGAGCAGCTACAGACGAGAAGAATTTATTGAATTCAATAAAGTTAGGGAGTAATAAAGTTAAAGTTAGGGAGACAAATAAAGTTTACCCGATAGTTGGTGGATCAACTTTGTGAAACCCACAATGTGGTTTACCAACTATTTATCGTGTAAACATTGTCAAAATACCAAAATTCTAACTCCTTAAAATGACAAATAAAATGAAATGAGTTAAAATGACAGGCCTCCGTTTTGACGTGGTTCATAAATATTTTCATTCACGCAGCTCACAACAACCACGTCTATGTGCATTCTTTCGTTTACTGGTAGCCTTTACCACTAGTAAACGATGTAGAAACAAGACATTCTGAATAGCACGTCGCCTTTTAAGGACGGTAGGAATAGCATGGATGGAAACCTTATTCAACAACGACAACAAAGTAGGCTAGGCGTAACCTAGGAGGTGCCAAAGACTGGGACGGTGGCGACGTCCTGGTAATCCAGCTATTTGGAGGTCACGAATTGTGGATTGTTGTGATATACGGTCTGTGGATATAGCGTTCACTTGTGTGCATTAATATCCGCACTAGTGAATCCTACATTAATCCACAAATACCATCCTCATAATTAGATCAATTTGTAATTCATAGGCCGTGGTTCGGATTCCATGTTAAACTGCAGGACCCTTAGTTGCCATCGGCTATTGATTAACAGTACTGTTAAATGAACATGTGAGCCTTATTCAGTAACAAGACTACAAGATCGCGTCACAATCATCTTACACTAAATCCTCATTCATACTTGGCTTAAAATACCTTCATTTTAGTATGGTTGCCATTTAAATGGTCTAATCTAATCTAATTATTAAGACGCAATAATCTATGCTGAACTCTCTCCAGTTCAAACCTTCAATATAGTTGGTGTGGTGACCAGACCATACTATATTTTAAATTGTTTCCTAAATTTTATTAGTAAACTGGTGTAAATACTTATACAGTATTGACTAATAAAAGGTATTACTCCTCTTTCGCTGGTCTTTGGTTAGCCAGCTGTTTACAACAATCTCATGGAATCTCGTTCAGAACCTTGAGCAGACGTCTCGTCTCGTTTTCTCCGAGAAAACTTTTCAGTTCGGTAACGAATCAGGGAAGTGCCGTGTTGTGCGTGTGATTTTTCATTTAATTGTGTCTTTTTAGTATTGGTAAGTGTATATTTACTCTTTCCAGAAATTGTCCACCAATACTAATTTGAATCGTAGTAGTTAAGCATGAAAGCCTTATATATTTTGTAGACCAGATTCTTTTAACACATGAATTTTATGATCGATCAAAGATGGCAGTAAGCTGTGCCCCTTGTCACAACAGGCGAAATTAAATCTATGTATTATCAAATACGAAATTGGTTGATTTAATTTAAGTCACTTGTTATTTACCCATTTGCAAAAAAATGTTTTTTTCCATATTCCTTAATGAGGGGGTTCACAACTGAAATTGAAATGTCAGTCTGCTCAATGCCTCAGTCTGACAGTCAGGGAAAATTGCCAACATTATTTACACGTAATAACATGTAACAACACTACACAATTATAAGAACTTATAATATTTATATAAACTTAATTGTATTCAATGTTAACATTTAAATCCTTCCAGTGCCTTTCAGGTTATAGGCTTAGTTTTTTAAAATTTTCAACATCAATAAATTTTTTGGCTCAGTTGCTTTTGCCTAGCAATTAATCATTATTAAATTTACATCAATAGTTATTGGTTGTCATAGTGATACTTTATTGTAGCCTAACTGGGGAGAGTTGGGTGTCGAAGTTAGACATTTATTTATTAATTAATTTACATCTTCCCACCATTATAGGTTGCTTAAAAACAAAGAATACTTTTACAAACATTTTTTCTTAATTATATAAATGATATTTGAGGATGATCACTGATTGTTTTACTACCAATAGTATTTAGGCCTACTTCCTTGTGGGAAATAGGTTAGATCATGGATATGTCTTAAAGGAATGTTTACAGTTCATTTCAACATCTGTTCTAATTCTTTTATATTAAAAATTCAGTACAATACCTCTGGTAGTTTCTATGGAAACCTGTTACATATTTTCCATCTTAAAAATCACTAACGCCCCCCCCCCAGAGCTAAGACATATCCATTTCAAAATCACCAATACCCCCAATACCTTGGAGGAAAATTAATAAAAGCAGTTTATTTTTCATGCAGCCAACAAATTATCTATGCCTTCTTAGTTGTAATTAGAACACTTATAAGAAACAGGGAATCATGAGCAGCAAGAATTAGTGACCAAGAAAGTTATAATTAGGGTGAGTGCCTACTCTTACAGTCTGTACAGTCAAGTCTCGGTACAGACTTGTACCGACTGTAACTGTCAGTCCTGTCACCTTAACCTATTCATTTCTTCCTACCTCGCTTCTTATATGTTACACATACTGGAACAGCATTGTTGCTGTTTTGAATACCACCTTCAAAGTACAAAATTAGATTAAATATTCATGAATGGATTATCTTAAAAAAAATGTACAGTATATCCTGTTGTGTAGTTTAAATATCGAAAAGAGGTGAAAGAAAAAGTATATGACATTGTGAAGACATTTTTAAACTACTATCAATAACAAGGTTCGCTTAGTTATATTTTCTGAGATATGATGAGAAGGTCCGACTCTTAACTGTTATAAAGGTCATGTTGCCTACTTTCAGTGTTCCTCAAAGCAGCAAACCTACATAGCCTACACTTTCCCATATTAATGTTACAGAGAATAGGAAAATACTCTAATTTATCAACAGGTATTGATTGATCAATCTTGTCATACCTACTTGTATTATTATTGCCATACTATTGAGGTGGAAATTCACTGAGTACGCAGGTCTGCTGCGACGGGGGTATTTTACACTTAACATCCCATAACTTCTGAGCCATTAGTTCTACAGAAATATGGGTAGTCTAATATTATTTGGGACCTTAATACCTATGCTCCATGAAATTTTAATCAAAATCGTTAGAGCAGATTAATAATAAAAGGCGTTAATAAAAGAATCATCAGGTTTTAATTGCATGTGCCTCACCCAATTCTTTTCTCACATTAATATTTAAAACGTAAGCTTGAAATCATTTTTCCAAGTTTTAGAATCAACTAAACAAAATAGCCAGTCTCGTTTTTTCTTAGACGTGTTTGCATTTATTTCAATATGATTGCAATTTAAGAAAAAACATTTTGTGTTTTTCATTATGACTCAAGTTTTAATAAGCGTGCAGCGTGAGTTTTGAAGGCATTTTAGACAGACTCATTCTACATACCAAAGGATTTTAAGGTGGTATCGCCAGTTAAAGAACTCTGGAAGTGTATTGAAACGTAAAAGTTGTGGTAGCGTAAGAGTTCCCTTAGAAACAATGGCTAGGGTTAAACAGTGCTTTGATCAAAAATCCCAACAATCCATAAACAGTGCAGGGAGTGACTTTGGCCTTCATTATGGAAGATTTTACAAAAATCCTTATCATTGAAACCATACAGACTACAAACACTTCAGAAGTCAACAATGTGATTTTGATCAACGTAAGGAGCAAACACGTTTGCTCCTTACATTTGACAAACTAATGGACCGTATGCAAGATAATAACTTTTCCAGTCATCTTGTATTTTTAGTGATGAGGCTACATTTCATTTGAATGGAATGGCAAACAAATATAATGTGCGAATTTAGACATCTGAGCTTCCACATGGTTTTGTAGAACATGAAAGGGATACTCTGAAGTGTAATGTTTTCTGCGCCGTAACGTAAGCCAAAGTTTATGGACCATTTTTATTTGCGGAAAAACCATTACTGGAGTTTCCTATTTTGATATGTTGGAACACTGTCTTATTCCTCAATCCAGAAAAGACTCAGAAGGGTTTGTATTCCAGCGAGACGGGCCCCACGTCACTGGCACTGTGATTTTTGTAACTTCTTAAATGAGAAGCTACCTCAGAGTTGGATTGGCAGATGTAACGATAATGACTTGACCCTTCTCAGCCCCCTCTATCTCCTGATCTGACTGTTTGATCTGATGTGTCTGATTGTTTTTCTATTGGGCTATGTAAAAGACAAAGTTTATACCACCAATACCTAAAATGCTTCAAGAGTTCCGGGGGCAAATTCACAATGCTGTAGAATCAATCAACCTGCAATGCTACCCGGTGTATGAGACAATTTATAGCATTGATTGAAAACTTGCTTCACAGCTAATGAACACCACATTGAGTACTTGTAGGGGTATTTACGAAAATATTAAGAGTTCTCCTTTCTATTGATATAGGCTATTGTATATTTGTATTTGTTTGACATTATTATCAATGGTTAAAATGTTTAAGAACCTGATGATTCTTTTATAATCATCCTGTATAAAGACTGCAAAATAAAAAAATAAGGATTTTTATTTAGATATCATAGTTTATAATGCTTGAAGTCTCAAAAAATGCAACCCACACGTTAGCTTAAAAGTTTTTATTTTTTATTTTTTCCTGAAACAATTAATTTATAAATTAATTTTACTAATTAATAGACCCAAAGTTACTGAAAAATTCAAAAATTTTAACCGAAAAGAATGACTTTCCCCTTGTATTATTGCATGAGCTTGAATTATTTCATCGCACGGTCTAATTTATAGGTTACAAGTAGTAATTTGTTATAGAATAGTGAACAATTATAGTTTAATACTTTTTTGAAATAGCAATAGGCCTAGCGTAGTTAGAAGTATTTTTAATAACATGTTAATTGTTCATTTTTGTAATGTAAGTACGGTAATGAAAGTTTGATGTTGGAGAAAAATATCAGAATAGTTGATCTAATCAAATATTCCCCTCTCTCTTCCTCAGACATTGATTCTCTCTCCCTTCCCTCTGTGACGCCACCTGCACACTCACCCACTGACATTGCTTGTCACCCGATAATGCAGATTCAACTAAACAATTCCGTCTAAATTAATTCACCAGAGTTCACCACCAGTCTGCAAGTGAACCAATCAAATTTAATAACTATTTCTTAAATCTTTCTTTATATACAAAACTTTTTCTTAAAACCTTTTTAATTCTTAAAATTTTAGGAAATCATTAACAAATTTTCATAATTTAAGGTCTTTTAAATACCACAAAGATAGGCCCAATGAGTTTTAACGATATCAACTTTAGTTAGCCTATAGGAGTTACAGAATGTTTTTATTTTTTTATACCGTACTTAAAAATTTGAACATTTAATGTTATTATTATTATTTTTTCCCAGCTAGCTTAATAGTTTCAACACCCCCATCGCAGCAGACCTGCGTACTCAGTGAATTTCCAATTCAACATAATAATAATATATGACAAATGTTATCAAAATCTGTCAATAAACATGAGAATTATTTGTCTATTCTCCATAAGATTAGTATGGGAAAGAGTGTGCAGCTTTGCTGCCATGATAAACACATAAACTATGATTTTTAAGCATAAGATCTCTACCACATGTAGGTAAATACCAAATGTAATCCAATAATATTGATTGATATGGGAAATATTAATTTTTCTTTATTCTCCGTTAGATTAACATTGGAGCTCCAAAATACAACATACAGTACTGTGTTTAGATATTTTAATATCTCGGTAACCGTTGGAGATAGAGAAAAGTTTTTAGGAACAAAATTCTATAGTTTTTAAGCTGATTCCAAAGGTGAAATATAAAATTAGAAATTTTTAAATTACGCGTGAAAAACGCAAAAAATCCCATTTTGGGGTACAAAACCCCCAAACTACCCGTTCCCATTGACTGATATGTCTGGTTTACGAACTCATCCGAGCAAATCTAGGAATACACATCTCTACCAAATTCGGTCTCGATTGAACCATTTTTACGAGAGTTATCGTGTTCACAGAAACACACACACACACCCACACACATGCATATATATTCTTATTATGAAATTAAATAAACTTGAGGTAGCGTGTCGGCCTCAAGAACTATAGGCCGCGAGTTCCATACCCACCAGGGGCGATACTTTGTGTTCAGTGCTATATTAATTATGGTGTATAAAATCGGTTTTATTTCAACCACATAAATGTTTTCATTGAGTAATAGATGTGTTTTAATTTTTCTAATTAATTTTTATAATACATGTCTTATTCTATACGAGCAAAGCTCGGTCACCAGGTACTAATAGCCTATACAATGTGTGTTTCGAAACTAAGTTCATTTTCACTTAAAGGGTGCTCAAGTTTATTTAATTTAAAAATAACAATATTATTAGAAGCCCTAAGTTGTGAATTACACAATCTAATATATACATATATGTATATATATAAAATTTTAACGACTATTATTTTTGCCTCTGGGCACCTACAGACGAAAAATAACATGTTCTCGGGTTTAAGTCCTGCCATGAGACCTACGGTAATAGGTTTTCCCTATGGAAAATTCGCTAAACATACTGTTTGATGAGAAAATATTTTATTTCTATATGAAATAGGTTAACCCATAGGCCATAACGATATAGGCTAAACCTAGTGTTAGCCAATGTTAGTTATGTCATTTATTAGAACAGGGGATTTTCGTGTCACAATTTGGATCTTGTAAACTATACACCTGACTGTAAGCTGTAAGGAAAGAATATACCTCACTTAGATAGTCTTTCCTTTATTTTTGTTGAGGTTTAATTTTAAGACTTTATGCTTTATGAGTAATTTTTACTTGCTTCCCTTAAATGGAGAACGTATTGTTTTTGTCAAAATTTTTTAATTTTGAGCTGAGATTGAATATTAATATCGTTATATCCGTTATCCACAGATGTCCTTTATGGACAGATGTTGATGAAAGTTGGTATAAATGTTAAGATAAAAATTATTTATGGTAGAAATTACTACTTTCAGTGTTCCTCACAGCAGCTAACCTGCACACTCTTGCCCATGTTAATCTTATGGAGAATAGGCAAATAATTATCATGTTTATGGACAGATTTTTATAAAACTTGTCACTTTTATAAAACACGTACTTGCTGAGTACGCAAGTCTGCTACGACTGGGGTATTTTAATATTAAAAGCATCAAACTGGTAATGTACGGCGTACAATAGGCTAGATGACGAGAATCGAACTATGACCCCAGATAATTTTCCCGCCAACCGCAGCCCTGGAACAGCTGTCAATGACTCATTACTGCCAACACAGCTGATCACAATGTGTGTGTGTGTCTCTCTCTCTCTCCCTGTCGCTCCCGCTCTCCAACTCAAAGCCAATTTTAATAGCACAGTCAGAATCTTATTCTAGCAATTCTTATTCTAGCCAAGCACATAAGTTATTTTATTTTTTATACAATACAAGTATGCTCTAGATTCTGTACGGTATACAATAAGGTGTTTTTGTCAGTTTGTACAGTACAGTTTGTTACTTCATTCACAAAATTGAAACTGTTTTTAAATAATGAATTCTGAATGGATTCTAGTGTAGTAGTTTGAATATAAAATATTACACTTCAACAAGTTGTAAACAGGGACACTCGTGGGCGTAGTTCGTGGTTGAGCTGTCGTCCAGTTGAGCACGTGGTCGCAGTGTGGTGTGGAATGTGCGGAACATCTCGGACATGTGACATGCGTGGTCGTGGTAGGCCTGGGACATCCGGTATCGTCTTATTACCAACCTACAAGTCTGGGATGGTGGCTTGTCCTGTAATCCAGTTACTTAGTGGTCACGAATTGTGGATGGTTATGAGCGATGGTCGGTGAGGATTAACATCCGCACTATAGAATACTGTCCGTCTGCAAATACAGTACCATCCTCATAATTACACCAGTTCATCATTCAGAGGCAGAGGTTCGGACTCCACGTTAATCTGTAGGTCCCTTTGATATGTCATTGATTGTTGGGCTAGTATAGTAATTAACAGCTCTGTCAAAGGAACATGTTCCTTAGACTGACATGTTCAGATAGAACATGTTAGACAGAACATTTTCATGTTCATTAGTCAGTAAAATGACTACAAGATCGCTCCACAATCATCCTATACTAATTACTCATTCATACTTGGCTTAAAATACCTGGACAGGCTGACATTTTAAGTAACTAACTAACTAACTACCAATCATTGAACTGGGGCTTTATATTGCTGGACGAATCATGATCTGTACTTTGACCATGATAGGTCAAATAAAAAATCGAATAAAAATTGAAGACATTCTATAGGAGAGGTACTGGAGGAGTTGTCAAAATACTGGCCTTATTAATTAATATTTAGACATAGGCCGCACAAACCCTACGACGTAGACTCTATAGGATTCTAGGAATTTATAGTATTACAGTTAGGTTATATTTCAAACAACGTCTTAATCAGAAATTTTAATAAATGGGGGTTATTGATCATGTTTTGAAAAGCGTAAATGTGAATGGACACTCTACAGGACGCGCTGTCAAAGTTATGTTACTCTTGGCGAGCGTCGAACATCCTCTACAACATGTACCTTATTGTTTTCTTGTTCGTATTTGCCGTTTACGTCATCTGCAGAGTCGTGTCGTGAAGATGCTCGTCGGACGGGAAATGTCAAACCTGTTAGCTTATTATTGCAGCCCGCTAGCTAACAAGCGGTGCGGCGCGGCGCGGCGCCACGTGGGGTTTGGATTCTCCAGTCGTAGAAAGGTGTTCGACCACTTTCTAATTCAATGTTTATGTTTTCACACTTCAACAGTTGTTAGAGTATTGTTAATGGTCGTCGGGTCTTCTTGAGGGTATATAGAAAATGAATATTAGGGACTTAAAATTATTGTAACTTAGTAAATTTTAAATTTAATATCAAGTCTAATTTCAGACTATTTAGTCAGAACAAGCTCTTTACATACGGTAAACGGTATTCAACAAAGCCAAATATTTCAGCAAATCCTTGATTTGTTCGAGACGGCTGTGTAAGCCTTTGTAGGCCTATATGCTACGTATTGGTATGCTGCGAGGCGGCACCCCTCCGACCACCTTCGTTTATGGTAGGCCTACTGAGAAATGACTTGTATGATGTCCGAGGACTCAATTTCCCAATCCGAGGACCGGCGTCGCGGCGTTTTCATAGATAAACATCTCTTACGCTAACTGAATTTTATTAAGAACTAGCTGACCCGGCGAACTTCGAAACGCCTAACAGTCAATATATATTAACTTTTAAGATTGACCATGTTCTGATGTCTAATAGCTAACCCAAACCAAAACTAACTGTAAATACGGCTTTTATAGGAAAGATTAAATTTGGAGTATAAATAATATAAATATAAAACTATAATTTCAGGGCAGAGACGAATAAAAAAATCAATGATCATTTAAATCTGTCCAGCCGTCCTCGAGTTATAAATAGTGTAACACGACTTCATATACGAGGATATACAACAGCTGATTATTATAATAAATGTAATATGTATAAACATTGTAATTATTTTTATTTGGCCACGTAACCTTTAATCGGAAAGAAAATAGAAAATATAATTACATAATCCACAAAAACCGTAAACTATTAACTTGACGAATAAAGCTGTTCATTTTGTACAGCACATATTTACTTCATAATTTTACATTAATGAATGATTCAGATGGCATTGAATGGTACAAATATTGCTAATGAAAAGTAAAGCAACAGCTGTAGCTTAATAAATCAAATGTTTTGATTGTAGAAAATTTGTAAACAAACGTACTCTCCATAACGTTAACATTATAAATTGTAAACGCCATAGAATGGAAACTAATGTAGTTTTCGAACATTTAGACATGGATATGTCTTAGCTCTGGGGGGGATGTTGGTTATTATTGTAATGAATTTTTAATATGAAATAATAAGAACAGCTGTTTAGATGAACTGGAAATATTCCCTTTAGACACATCCATGATCTAACATATTTTCCACAGGGAAGTAAATACAAAATTTGTTATATTCACTAAAACCTTCCCGGACACATATATAGAGCAACTTCATAAAATTTCATGGCGATCGGATAAGTAGTTTTGCAACGCATTAAGGATATACATGAATTTTTACTTTCTCCCCTTATACTACGTAGTATATGGAGAAAGTATTGTTTTCGTCAAAATTTTCGAATTTGAGTTGAGGGTGGATATATCCGTTTTGGGGTCCCCTGAATCCAAAAAAGTGGGTTTTGACGTGATGTCTGTCCGTCCGTGTGTCCGTGTGTGTGTGTGTCTGGATGTGTACAGTGCCACAGCCTACCCCGTTTGTCCGATTTAGATGAAATTTGGCATGTATGTATATATTCACGGTATCTCCAGGCGTTTTTTTCATTTTTTTGAATTTTTGATTTTTAAGGGTAGTTCACCCCTAAAAACCCTTAAAAAACGTGAAAAATCCAAATTTCTCAAAAACGGCTCTTACGATTTTTATTAAAATTTGACAGTTTATAGTGTACAGAGTACTAAATAATTTGACATCACCCGCATATCTGTAAAAATGACGGTTCAAAAGTTATGGGCTTTTAAATGTCAAAAAAATCAAATTTTTATATTTCAGCGAAAACAATAAAAGTAAAGTATAACTTGACTGGTACCATTGAAACCAGCTTAAAAAACTAAACAAATTAGTATCTAGAATTATTTGTCTACGACTAACGGTTCCAGAGAAAAGTTAAATTTACTGTCCATGATAAACACAGTACGTTGTCTGAAAGCGTCCAATGTTATTCTTATGGAGAATATTAAAAAATCAATTTCTTCCTTATTTTTTAACCGTTTTCCATGAAACTTGGTATGAAGTGTAAGGCCAAATCACCCAAAAGAACCAACTCAAAAAAGCTTGGTATTACCGGGGGGGGGGTGTTTCCCCCCATACAATTCAAACAATTAATTTAACTTTGTCTCTCTTGTTTTTATTTTCAGAAATGGGATGATTATTTTTGAAACAATAAATTATTAAATGATATTTATTTAGATGAACTTTGGAGAACATGATAGTTTTATTATAGATTGTCTTTCTTGAACTTACTTAAGGGAGAAAGTATGTGTCAGTTCACTGGTACCGTTTATTATATAGAGAGATAGATATCGCATAGGGTGTTTGATGTTTCTATTTGGAAAATGGAAATCTGTTCTAAAACTGTAAATTACCACAAGTATTTCCAATCACAAGGAACGCGGTTTCGATTTTAATTAATCGTATGATTTAATTTTTTTTAATCTAGCGCTTAAATACCTAATATTGAGGAGTTGTGCTATTTGATCGAACGCTTGATCAGTGGTCTTACCGTTATTGCCTCGGAGGCTGCGAAGATCGAGCCCTTGACCTACTACACCAATCAGTCAACGTTACGCAGTGCAAATTCCATCAATGAAACTTCAAATCATATCACCAGTATGTGTTTGCTTAGGAAAGATTTACACCGAAATATATTGTTATGTTCGCTTTACTACCACTACTCTAAATTCCAATTAGATAAAAATCTAAATTACCATCTTTAAAATCTACTACCCCGAATTTACCTCTCTACCTTTTTGTGTTTCTTCTACTTTTTAAGATCTACAACTTAAGTTAAGTAACATTTTGTCGCATTTCGCCACCTTCGCCCTCAAATAGCGCTAAATTTGTGCAAATTTAATTTTAATGTAGTTTTTTTTGCTGGATTAAGTGTATATTGTACATATACATGTGTGGTCAGAGATGTTATTCTTGCCTTGAGCATTTTTGTAACAGAAACGTAATGTACAATTACTGGTATACGTCATTGGGATTAAGGACACGAAGACTTCTGTGGTACAAGATATCCTATGACACAAAAGTCCTAAGATACCATAACTCCTTAGACTCTAGGACATATACTACAATGGAAACCAAGTGTATAGTAATCCTTCTACCACACTAACAATAGGGGCTGAGGGTAAATTTTGAGACACCAGAAATTCAAGGTAACCAGAATATCGGCGAGACAAAACAACGTGTGCCCGGAATGAGTCATAAGACTCACGAAATTTAATTAATTATATCTTAACCGATGCTAGAACCTTATTTATACCAACGATGGTGGCCTTGGGTGAATTATCTAATAAACTAAAATTGAACCATTGCCAGGACTTCTAACATACCAACAATAGGAGCTTATGGTAAATTGTAAGACACCAGAAATTAGAAGTGACAAGGTCTTCTACCATACAAACAATGAGCCAAGACCAACTACTCGAAGCGAGTTTACATTCTATATAGTGCATTGTGGAGTGTAGGTTACAAGCTTTAGAGAATGAAGCTTGAGGAAAAGTAGCTCGTGGGCTAGGTGCGTCTGCCGTCTGTCACAGCAAAGCAACATGCAGTACTCGTGTTAGGCTAAAGTAGCAATGAAAGGTCACTAGTGTCTCTTGGCAGTGAAGAATCAATCAAGAAGCTACGTCGTGATATGTCCACGGCAAGTAAGCATGAATACACAGTATTATTTGTCGGTCCCTGTACACGAAATGTCAACATTCGTCTCGATTGAGGATTTTCTCTGGTCATGATTTACAGTATGCATCATATTATGTTGGAACCACATAAATTGTCAGAAGTGTCAGCAGTGTTGTACAGTTTATTTGACTTTTTTAGAGCTGAATATTTAGATGTTTTGATTTTCATAAAAATGTGGTGAAAAATGTATCCGAAAAATATCGCAAACTTTGAAAATGCTTCGAGGAACAAGAAAATTTGTCCTGTAAATTGTTTTTAGTTTTTGTTGTTACAAATAATGTGAGTATAATTTTTTTGAAACTAGTATTATATATCCGTTTGCGCCAACGTAGCATGAACTTGAACTGCATTACCGTACTGTAGGGGTTTCCAATCAATATTTAGTTTAAGGTCCATAAATCATGCTACTTAAAAGGTCTTAGGGTCTAGTGCGAATTTGACCAAGATATCCATCTGTTTTCTACAATAGACTTTATACTAACAATGCGCCACTCCTCAGTTTCACCTTGAAGCTAGTGTTCCTCGCTCTTTACGTGATTGTCTCTGGACAATCATAAAGTAGCCTACTCTTAAAATTTATACCCAGTTTTATCTTGTTATCTGTCAGCTGGAAAGACCGGCTTTCTTGTTCGCTCTGTGCCGTGTGCCGGTGGCTGCGGTCGCGGTCGGAGTTTACGGACAATGGTGGGAGCGCTTTCACCTCCCGTGTTGGCTCATTACGAGTAGCCGTAGTCGTGTAGCTCGCTTATCTCCCCACTCGTACACCGTAAACCGTACACACTGCGCCTGCGCCGTAGAATGTCTTCATGCTGCCGCCACCATTCAACCAGCGATACGTATTTGCTATTGTTCTGTCCCTGTGGTGGAATGTTGCACTACCGCGTCGCGTGCCGCGCAATGTCGTGTTCGCGGGTTTCAAATAGCTTATCAATATTCAATGATCATTGTTCAAATAAGGAAGTTTACACCATCAGTAATCTGTTTTAAATTCATAAACTAACATAAATTTTATGACAAAGACGAAATAGTGACTAAATGAAATATGTAATACAGGGTTTTCTATACAATGTCTGTTTTTTATTCATGAAATTTAAGACGAGCGTTTATTACCTATTTTGCAGGTTACTTCTGTCACTGTCAGTCTGCCGACTTTGATAAATAAAAATAGCTATGTATATTTGTGAAAGGCACTTGATTGGAGTTGAGTTGAGTACGAATATATTTTCGCGGGTGTGTTTTTCGAATAACTTACTGTTACCATGATTTAGAAAGTTGTGCGGATCGGTTTGGACCCATTCAAGAGCTGAGTTGAACGTTCAGACTGATTGCCATTGCCTCCTTCAGTAGCTAATTTTGTGAAAATATTAGAAATTTAATTTAATCATATTTATAGTAGTATAATTCCGGTATTATGACTGTAGATATGAGACGTGATCCTATAAAATGGTTTCCTTCACCATAGTCATGATGGTTTGCAATGACAATATTGGACACCTGAGGGCTGGGGCAACGTCAGGCGGACCGCGCACGTTATCAGTTGACCTCGCCAACAGCCTTCCTTATCAGGCGATCGCCGAGGTCGGGGCGGCTACATCAGGAAACATTAATATTCATGATCCCGCTCTAGCCTCAACACACATATTTGCCTAATACGTACTCCGTCTTTGACTAAACATTAGAAAAAAGCTTATAATCATCAAATTTAATTAAAACACCTTAAACGTTTAAATGAAATTATTGGAATAGATAAATTCATAGCTATTTTGAATATTTAAAACAAAATTAAGTTCAAAACTGTGTATTGCGCTTCTACTCACGCATATAAAAGTCATTTTAGTCCAGTTTCTAACTGAAGGGATGTCAGTAGTTTCTAGGTATCTCTGACGCAACTTTATTGCGCCAAATTTTAATCCCTAATTACCGACTTATGAAATATCCAATTTGTATGGTTTTACATAACTAGCCAGTGTTATACAGTATGTCTTGTTATTGTACACGTGATGAAGTAAAGAATAAGTAGCCGCACTCGACAATGAATATGCAATCTTCTGGTCAAAGTACACAAGGAAGACGTAACTACAGTAATAAGTAAGGGTGCCGTGTCGCCATCTAAACTTACTGGCTTGTCCTCATCAGGCTTGGAAATAATAATAATGATGAAAATGGTTTATTTTTTATTCTTTGATAAATGTCACGAAATTTAGGCCTCTCGAGTATTTTCTAACTAAACTGATTTTTTGACATTGAAATAGGAGTTGAATAAGAATTAGTTACTCGCTAGGCGTATATATTGTTTGGGTCTCTAGAAAATGTTATCTATCCTTAAAACAGGTTTACTCAAACCATTTCTCCGGTCTCGACACAGTTGCTTTGCCACAAAACACAAAGAGATGACGTCATTATATGTCCCCAATGACTGATTTATCTGTAGTAGTTTTAAACAACTAATTTAATTTACCAAGCAATTAGCTGATAACCAAAGAGTGGTAAGTCTGATACAGATAAAATCGTATTTTAAATATTGTAGGATTCTGTTTAAACAGAAGCGCTTGTTCTATTTAAACGATCAAATTGTAAGTGTTCAGATTTAATAACTCTCTGCAGCACTTCTTCTAGTGCAATAAATTGTTTTAGTGGGGCATCGAATTGGGATAGATTACGGGACAACGATAACGAGCTCTTTAATCTTAGGTCGTGTTCAAATCTACAAAGTGATTTTTAACAAGCAAAACGTATTGTTCCCAATTTTAATTATTTATATTGAGTTTTTGATCTGTTGTTTGGAGAAAAATAAAATACGGTACTATTTTATTGTTGATTTATTTACACATTTTCCAATCACAATTTTATTTATTGCACTCAGTAGGTCTATTGCATTGTTTAAACTCATGTAACGTAAATATGCCCATGTACACATAACACTAAAGTTAGATTTTGTTCGTGCTCCCAGTTCATAGGTACCCGGTGACATTTTCTACGACATTCAATTGACCTTTTCGTTCAATGGGAGTGGAACATTTGTAAATACAGAAGGTATAATATCAATGGTGTGAGTTGTGATATCTATATATAAACTTTCAGGGGTTTTCGTGATATTTATTGTAAAATCCACATTTGTTTTTCAAAATGTATTTTCTATTTTTGTCACAATGTATGTAACAAAGGTGGCATTTGGCATTTGTGTCTATAGTTTTAGTTTCAAGCGTAACGATCAAATAATTGTTAATAATTGTTGCTTTCTGTGCAGAGTGTTTGACGTTAGAATAATTTGACACTTGGATAATCGTCTATTTGTGGTTCATGTTGGTTTTGTATGTCATAATATTAATGACATACATCATTTTTACCAGTAAAGGCCAATGTCTCAGATTAGTCTGTAATCAAATTTATTTTAATATGATGCATATTTATTGATAAAATGTATTGGAGCAATAAAAGGTATTTTCCCTTAGGAGGCAACGAAACCAAAAATACCTTCTCTTTATAAATGGCTTATAATTATTTTAATTGGTAAAAAATGTTGACCAATTAAACAAATTGTACTAGGGTGCATTGAATACATCCTAGTATAAAACACTATTGATCACAATATTGCAATCAGTACTAATAAATACTGACACTAGCAACTTGTAGACTTGTATTTTTATGAAACAGGCCCCTGTCGTTAAGAATAATCAAACAATAATTAATAAAAAATATGATATGCTTTCATCCATAATCGAGTCTCTCCTTGTGATAATGGCATGTCTGTTCTGTTCCAGTGATGGCCGGCCGGCTGTAGACTTCCTCGTCGTCGCCGACTCTCAAGACACGCGGGAGAAATGAAAATGGTGTTGTCGCAGCGTCAGCGGGAGGAGTTGTAAGTATAAACCTGTAAGGAGATACCAATGGCAGGGCTTGTAACATTTTTAATTTTTTGCTCTTGGTTGTATTTTATTATTTTAGTGAATTTCCCATTGGGAAGAAGCTATTACCTTAGGTCTCATGGCAAGACTTAAGCCCGGACAATGTTACTTTTTCGGTTTGAGGTGCCTAGAGACCAAAAAATCGTATTTAACAATTATATATATATATATATATATATATATATTTAACGATATTAACTATTACTTTGGTTAAAATTAACCCCATACACACCTTTTTCAATCCCTGTGATTTGGTTTCCAAATTTTATGACTTTACTCGTATGTGTGTTAATTGAATGTTTCAAATTCTATAGGATTTTGAGTATGAAAAATTTTTTAAATTTTGCGGCGATACAAGAAAACAATAAAATAATTTACTTATTTTACTTAAATCAGCTCAAACTTCCTAAAGAAGAACTATATTTTCTTGTAGATTGGAACCACTTTAGATATTTTTAGTGATTCTGGGAATTCCGCGGATTGGAGACACTGATTAACACAAGCTGTAAGAGGGACAAGTATGGATGGTAATTCTTTTCTTATCAAATATGAACTGATGCCATATGTATCTTTACTATGGCTGGACTTCAGATCACACACAAAGCCCTCCACTTGTTCACTTGACACTGGCTTCCATCAAAATTGAGGTGCCTGTCCCAGGTTGTTGGTCAGGAGATCAATTGCTGTAGCTAGGGACTGTCCAACTTGGTTAGTGATGTCTGCCACTGAAGAGGTGAAGTATGGATTGAAGTTCTCCGCAGTTAAAAGCAGTTCGTTGTCTTAAAGAGTGTCTGTCCAACGTTATTCTAATGGTTAATACTAAAAATCAGTTTCTTCCCTTTTTTCCAACACCACATTACTCACACAAAACGTTTGTTGATCTCACCGTGGCACGGCGGATGGTTTGGGTATTTCGCCCAACTTTTAAATCTTTTGGTAAAGGGTATTGAACAATACTAAGGCTTCTTTTGAAATAAACGGTACCAGTGGACTGACACATACTTTCTCCCTTAAGTAAATTTAAAAAAGACAATCTGTAATAAAACTATCATGTTCTACAAAGTTATTCTAAATATCATTTAATAATTTATTGTTCAAATTGTATGGGGGGAAACCTCCCCGGTAATACCAAGCTTTTTTGAGCTGGTTTTGTTCGGCGATTTGAACTTACTCTTCATACCAAGTTTCATGGAAAATGGTTGGACAGTAAGGAAGAAATTGATTTTTTTATATTCTCCATAAGAATAACATTGGGCGCTTTTAGACAACGTACTGCGTTTATCGTGGACAGTAAATTTAACTTTCCTCTGGAACCGTTAGTCGTAGAAAAATAATTCAAAATACTAATTTGTTTAGTTTTTTAAGCTGGTTTCAATAGTACCAGCCAAGTTATACTTTACTTTTATTATTTTTGCTGAAAATTTAAAAATTTAATTTTTTTGACATTTAAAAGCCCATAACTTTTGAACCGTCATTTTTACAGACATGCGGGTGGTGTCAAATTATTTAGTACTCTGTGCACTATAAACTATCAAATTTTAATCAAAATCGTTAGAGCCGTTTTTGAGAAAATTGAATTTTTCACGTTTTTAAGGGTTTTTAGGGGTGAACTACCCTTAAAAATTAAAAATTCAAAAAAATGAAAAAACGGTTGGAGATACGGTGACTATATATATACATGCCAAATTTCATCCAAATCGGACCAATGGGGTAGGCTGTGGCACTGTACACATCCAGACACACACACAGACACACGGACGGACAGACATCACGTCAAAACCCACTTTTTTGGATTCAGGGGACCCCAAAACGGATATATCCACCCTCAACTCAAATTCGAAAATTTTGATGAAAACAATACTTTCTCCATATAGTATGTATAAGGGGAGAAAGTAAAAAGTAAATTATGTGTTAATGAACGTTTTAATAACACGTACCTCGTATTAATGCATTAAATTATAAAGGTGAAAGTGCCATTTTACTGATACAGTTTATATATTTTTTGGCTGTTGTTCCAATATGCGCGAGGTTTACTATTGATCAGTGAATACGATTGCTCATGTTACGATTAGTCCAATCAAGAAGTTGTGTCCGTTGTGTTGATAACTTCTTCTTTTACCGTGGAATATTTGTCAGTTATTTGTAGTGTTGGTCGCGGCAGGTAACTGACACTCATCTCATCATCACAGTTTGGCGTCATGAGAGCGCCTAGCGCCGCGGGCGGGACCCTACCTACCGACCGAGTACAGTATTAATATTCATCACCAATTGGCCAATTGCTGTTGAACGAGCCTCGATCGAGGGCACGTTGTCGTTGTTTGCCGCCGAAACACTAAATTTGATTTCTATCGTGCCGTCACAACCGGGTTCATACGTTGCGTAAGCGTAACACAGACGGTAGTGGGCGATTACTCTACTCTGCCGAGCCTGAGATACCTCCGCCATTTTGGAATTTAGTCTTATAAGTACAATGTTAATTTTGTAACAACAATATTGACCACTCGGTAGTCGTAAAAAGTTGATTGGGGTGTAAATTGCGTGGCCATTAGATTTATATCTTACTGGAAAATAAAATTAAAATTGTTAATGTAATTTTCTATATAACTACCATAAATTTAATTTTAAATCTCAACCATCTATTAACTGCTATTGTAACTATCGTTTGAAAATTAACATTTGTTGGGCCTAAAACGAAATATTTCGCCAGTAAGGCAGACTCATAAATTACTGTATGTCGCCATTCTATGAAGGTTATCTTGGTAACTTGTATGTGCGTGTGTGTGTGAACGTTCTTTTCGTGTTTATTGTAATTTTCACCCGAGCGAATCTTTTTTTGTTAATTTTTTAACGAGTAAAGTTATTAAGAGATAATAATATATGTATATAAGTTATTATATTGATGACTGTGAATATTTAGTATTCTCACTATTCACCTTGTTATAAAATATTTCGAGGAGAACTTGGACGTATCAATTACTTAGTTTACAGAAACATTTATTAATCTTGTTTAAGATAACAAGGAACGGATTTTTGTTGTTGTGCGTGCAATGTGTGACTTGTGTGTATTTATTTTGCTTCTGATGACAACCATGTTCTGGAAATTTTACTGCGCTCTTCAGAAAGACATTCACCTTTTTTTCTTTGTGATTTGAAACCTCACTCTTAATTCTAGCCGTTTTAAAAGTAATTCTTTTTTAATATTATAAATTCTTGTATGAATTCTTAATAGATTAAGAATTTATATTTACCTTATCAAAATCTACAATCAAATCTTGCTATTTTAAATGCTACTTAAATTCATTATTTATATCACATACAACAGGATGTACCAGGTCTTCGTCACGTACGCCCGCGAGTGTGTTGTAACGCCACATCATATACCGTATGTCTGCGATTTAGCGTGTGCCATTTGTAGTATCGTACATTCGTGTATTGTGCGAGCGTGTATCTAGTCAGTGCTTCCATATCATATATCTAGTGCCGTGTGACCGTGTTTGTAGTGTAGTACGTCTGTATATCACGTATCAAGTGTCGTGCGTGCATGTATCCTGTGTCGTGCGTCCATGTATCGTATGCCGTGTAACCGTGTTTGTAGTGTAGTGCGTCTGTATATCACGTATCTAGTGCCGTGCGTCCATGTATCGTGTGTCGTGCGTCCATGTATCGTGTGCCGTGTAACCGTGTTTGTAGTGTAGTGCGTCTGTATATCACGTATCTAGTGCCGTGCGTCCATGTATCGTGTGTCGTGCGTTCATGTATCGTGTGCCGTGTGACCGTGTTTGTAGTGTAGTGCGTCTGTATATCACGTATCGTGTGTCGTGCGTCCATGTATCGTGTGTCGTGCGTCCATGTGTCCATGTATCGTGTGCCGTGTGACCGTGTTTGTAGTGTAGTGCGTCTGTATATCACGAATCGTGTGTCGTGCGTCCATGTATCGTGTGTCGTGCGTCCATGTATCATGAGCCGTGTGACCGTGTTTGTAGTGTAGTGCGTCTGTATATCACGTATCGTGTGTCGTGCGTCCATGTATCGTGTGTCGTGCGTCCATGTATCATGAGCCGTGTGACCGTGTTTGTAGTGTAGTGCGTCTGTATATCACGTATCGTGTGTCGTGCGTCCATGTATCGTGTGTCGTGCGTCCATGTATCATGAGCCGTGTGACCGTGTTTGTAGTGTAGTGCGTCTGTATATCACGTATCTAGTGCCGTGCGTCCATGTATCGTGTGTCGTGCGTCCACGTATCATGAGCCGTGTGACCGTGTTTGTAGTGTAGTGCGTCTGTATATCACGTATCTAGTGCCGTGCGTCCATGTATCGTGTGCCGTGCGTCCATGTATCGTGTGCCGTGTGACCGTGTATCGCGTGCCGTGTGACCGTTTTTGTAGTGTAGTGCGTCTGTATATCACGTATCTAGTGCCGTGCGTCCATGTATCGTGTATCATGTGCCGTGTGACCGTGACTTAAGCCATATCGATCCTCCACCACTAATCACCCTGTCCCCT
This sequence comes from Nephotettix cincticeps, assembly GCA_023375725.1. Lineage (NCBI taxonomy): Eukaryota > Metazoa > Arthropoda > Insecta > Hemiptera > Cicadellidae > Nephotettix > Nephotettix cincticeps. Next base: position 44,287,158 of record CM041791.1, read on the forward strand.
CGGCAAGGCTCCTCTTCGTATTTGTGTAGTTTTTTTCTAGGACCCTTTTAATATCAGACCACCTTTACTTAACTTAATCTAAACAACCTCTTGCGATATTGCCTTGTGAGATGAGTTATTACATTGCTGTATTTAGTCCTTCTGTCATCAACCCAACGCCCGCCTACACTTGTCGCGCTAGCGTGAGCCAGGTTCCCAGAGAATACAGTAGAAAGCTGTTCTCGTGCTGTTAAATTGCATTCTTATACTATAGATGAACTTTTTTAAAATATTGTATTATGATTAACGAAATTCATTTTAACTTGTATGCACGACTTATTTTTTAATTGAAAACGAAAATCCCTGCATGAGATTTATAACCTTTTTGGTTTTGGTGTGCCATTATCTTTTGCATCATGGTATCCTGCAGCTGTAGAGTTGATCCGCGGCGTGGGATGTGGACGGGGAAAGTGAAACGCAGTGAAAGGTCCGTGGTGGCCCCGGGCTGCGTCCGTAGACTATGCTAATGCTGGTGTGGTGCATAGCGCCGCGGTCACGTGACCACCTCACATCCCACAAGCAATCAGGAACAGGTGTGTTTTTAAGTTTTAGTTATACGTGCTACAGATTATAAACCTCGTGCTAGAAGATTCACGTTTTGCATTTTTTTATGAATGGTTTTGGGTTGACATTTGAACAGTCATACCGAATGACGGCAATGAATGTATTATTTCTCGTAATTACGAGCTCGTCATAGATGTACGTGCCACAGAAGCCTGGTACGGTCATCAGGAGCATCATTTATAAGTTACAGTAATATTGTGGTGTACCTATGAACCCTGATCCACCGTTTGTACCAAAAATTAAATAAACGTTTCCTTTAGTCATACTTATATCACATAAATATCAAAAAGTGACCGTCTACCTCACGGATAAAATATCCATCGTTGCTACTAAATAACATTACTAAGCTAGTGAAAACGAGCGTTGCAGAGGTTTCAGAAAGGAATTTTTAATGTACGGTATTAATTATGCTAGCTATTCACAGTAAATTAGAGTATAGAAAATTATAGTCATGCTGTCATGTCCCGTTTGAATCAAACATTTGAGTTAGGCATAAACCATAGGCAGTTAGGCAGTTTAATAAATAACCACTATTAAAACAGTTATAAGACATTTAAAGAGCGTTTAAAGATTTTTCGTATACAATTTCAGTACGTAACGTGCAAACATGAGTATAATTTTCCATCCTCTATATAATATTGTTTACTGCGAGATACTAATGAAATTAACGCGTTCAAAAATATAGGATACCTGGAAACCTGGTTTAACTGAAACTCGTCCCATTAGTCAATTATAAGACGCGAGAGCCACAACTCGATTGCTTCAGGAGGTTTGACGCGTAATGTTAAAGAGAACGCACTTGAACACATTTGAAAGACGTCGATAGTGAAATACGGTGTAAGGAGGCCGGATTAGCAGGCGGCGCGTCGCGGTGCGGCGACAATACCACGGTGTTACTCTGGGGCTTCTGCGGTCGTCGTTATGTCACGCTCGGCTCACGCCCCATGGCTCGTGGGAATCTTACACATCTATCTTAACTGCCTGTGTGTATGCTGTATTTATAAAATCCGTTTCAATACTGTATGTGTATTTTAGTGTACTTGCACCCACAACTTGTATGCTTACTCGGTGATTAAGCCTTATTGAGACAGAGCCAATACTCACAAGTACAAGAATTCATGAAGTTTGATAGGTATATTAGTGAACTGTCCATCCGACCTTTACCTTTCCTACAATATCACACCTCACCTCCGGCCACACGCCACACGAATGTCGGTTGACAGTCCTATTCACGACGGAGACACTTGTCACGATGACGTGTCTCTCGGCCGCGAGATGCGCGGGCGACCTTGGCTTCAAACTGCTGTTCGACGTCATCGCTAAACATTGTCACCTGCACGACAACGAGTACACACACAACTGTGGCCACCACGTCTGACCAAGCGAATTTTTAAGAACTTTTGATGGTTCTACTCACAAATTTTCTCTATATTTTGCCCCTTAAATAACTGAGTAAGTATTTAGCTTTACTAAATGTTATGAGATTGTATAGCCAGATTTTAGTTTTAAATAAATATTAATTACTCCCAGATTTCAGGCATCAGCAATATTGTTAATAAGTAATAATTAGTAGGCCTATATATTTTGCGTCGTGTTGTATTAGTTTCCTAATTTATGAAAATCTATGAATTGTTTCCTGCAATTAACGTTTTTTGGCTGAAGAATGTCACACATTCAATCAATGTTCTTCCTTTGTTGCCGACTGATGGTGTCGGATTGCGGAACTAACGGAGGCGTCCTTGCAACGCGTGGTAGGCCTACATACTGTATTGTATTGACTGTTATGGTTCTGCTCGCTCACATTACCCTCTCCCATCTCCGTTGCGCTTTGTTGTAACAAGTCAACTATGAGATGCACCATTATTCGTTGTATATTTAGTTTCAGGTTCAAGTTTATGACATTTTATTGGATAATAATCATGATAGAGAAGAAATTATTTTAAAACCTATAATTCCATATTACCACATATTACTTTTCAAAATAGAGGCGTATGTGGATGTACGAGTATTGTGGAATATCGAAATTCGATCACAATCACGTTCACTGGCTCAACGCTGACTTCAAATACCTGCGGTATTTGATTGCTGGGAGATGCGTTGGCTTTTTGGAGGATTCATTAGGCTCTTGTTTGTTATATGGTAACACTCGACGTGTTTGAAGAAAAATCCCGCGGGCGCGTCAACCGAAGCTTATTCTACCTACCACTAGAATGAAAGACAGCGCCCTTTATCGACTTGCCTCCAGTGGGTCCACGATAATAGGAGTGAGATAGGAAGACGCATATGAGTTAGGTGGGTGAAAACGGTTTCAGTCGCCTTACCTTAACTAGTTGAGTGTATGGCTCCCACCCTATTTACATTCTTTAAAAACCTTTTAACTTAGAGGAAAAATAGCAATAGTTTTCCTTTGATTTAAATTCGCTTTCATTATCAAATTTACGGGGTCTTATGGTGGAAAATGATTTCCAAGATCTTGGAAATCACCCTTGTGCATTTTATACATGTGCGTGGCCACTGCGCCGCCGGGCACTGAGTTTCTGACGGCGATATTTGGTTGAAGCAATACGACGTTAGGCGGTAACAATTTACTATTTTATTTATGAATGTTAGTCAAGAGAAACTGTATAAGTCGAACGAATTGCAAGGCGATGGCGATTCAAACGGAGTGAGTCAAGTAACCGAGCTGAACGCAGCCAATGAGACAAAGAAATTGTATAATTCATTGGTCGCTCGTATAATGACCCAATTACTCGGTCGCTGATTGGGACACAGTTCCTCTGTTGAACTGGATCCTGATTTCTGTAATTAGCAATGTTACGAGTGGAAAGTTTAAAATCTGTCGCTTCTATGAACACAACTAGACAATAATCGTCATCGTTCGATGTTAACGGTATCGTTAACTGTTGGATACTCGTCACAGACGCAGATATTTCGCTCAGCGGTAAGCGAGAGCTCAGCAGGTAGCCACTCTGTGGTCTGAAGTCACGCCAACCTGTTGTAAGTTGCCAGTCCCCAACGTCTTTGGAAATCCTTGCTGTGTGTGGCATAAAAAACAATCAAGACTCGTGTCCAATTAAATGTCATTTTTAAAAATTACATTTAATATATAAAACAAAGTCATGTTAGTTACAAAATTTATAACTCGAGAACGGCTGGACCGATTCTAATGATCTTTGATGTCTTATAGTTTGAGTAATGTTATTAACTATACCACGACCCAGAAAACCTAGTCTTTCACAACGAAGCTGTAATGCTATTCGACTTCAGAACATGGCCAATACACATATATATACATATATTCATCTCTCATTTTATATAATGTCCCTTGACTTATAATTTGATTGTCCCTTGACGGGACAATCAATTGCGACAATTAATAATATAGCCCCCTCTTTGAGATACGGGGTCCCACAGGGATCAATTCTCAGCCTCTTGCGTTTTCTTCTTTACGTCAATGACGTTGGCTCAGCGATTGAAGAAGGATACCACGTCCAATACGCTGATAATACTACTCTCTGCCTTCACGAAAATACTTTTGAATCTCTTTAAGTAAACACTTTTATAAACTTGAAAAGATACATTTAACATTATTGCTGTTTAAACATAAAAACCAATGCCTCAAAATCGCCAAAAATTTTTTTTTTCAAATTCCGCCTTCGAGAATCGAACACACAACCCTACCCCACAGTAATGGTGGACGAGACAGAGGTAAATAAAGTAAGCAGTACCAAAATCTTTTGGCGTTTACGTTGTCAGAGGTCTAACCTGGGAAGACCACATTGACAAAGTTTGTAAGCGCGTGTCATCTGGCATTTACGTGCTTAGGTACCTTTCCATGTACTTCGTATCGTTCCATGTAACGTCATGTACTTCTGACGGCTTACTACTCATTTATCCTCATCTCAACTATGGCATAGTTGTGTGGGGTGGCTTTGCAAACAAAAATTTCATTCGGCTGTTTATACTTCAGAAAAAAACATCGAATAATGACAAATTTAAATAGCATAGAGTCGAGCAAGGAGGCCTTTAAGCAGTTTGGTTTGCTGACCTTGCCCTGCCTGTATATTATGGAAACTTCTTTGTTCTTTTTAACAAAGTGCGCTCTGACAAGAGGATATGACATTCACACGTATGACACTAGAGGCAGGGAAAACTACCGAACAGGGAGATACCGGACGGTAGTGCACGAACGATTGCCTTCACAGGCAGGTGTTCACTTTGTAAACAATTTGCCACGCAATTTTAACAAGGCTGTTAAAATCCAGAACTCAAAACAAGGCTGAAGCGCCTTCTGGTGTCCGAAGCTCTTTACCCGGTGTGTGAGTACTTAAACCACAGATGGGACTAGATCTGGGACATCGCTAGGCTATAAAATGCAGCTCCCCTGTATACAGTATTATTGCTGCATTGCTGGAACGGATTTTTTACATTGTTTTTATTGTCCCCTGACTGTCCTCATTACTTTCATTGTGTAAACATGTTTTGTAAATTGACGCATTCTATGCAATGTTACATTGTTAAACAGAATAAAGAATATATTATTATTATTATTAACTGAATGTCAGTCTCGTTATCTCGTACTCACATAAGGTATGAGTACAGTATCGCGTCGTGTCATGTTTTATGCTCGGGATTAGCATACAAAGAGGGCCAGGCCAGCAGTGTAGCATCGCTAGCGCTACTGGCCGCGCGAGTCAGTGAACCTGATCCTCCGACACCGGTGAATGTTACATGTTTTGCGTTAACTACTAGTAGAAGTTACTTATAGGTCTACAATTTTTAGATACGTAACATGGTGTAACTTTTTTACATACTATTCACATCTAACCCTCAGATCCATGGGTTATTACAGTAATTAATAAAATATAAGCGAATGGCGGTACAGTAGTCAAATCAATAGCTAGTTTTAGCGTATCCCTCATACATATCCACGTTAAAACAGTCATCAGGCTGTGACGGTTGTAACAAGTAACAAAAACATGATCCAATTTAATATAGTAGGCTACATGCAGTCATCATATCCCAAATGTTATCAGTATTAATATAGTTACTGTACTGTACTTTTAGTGGTGAAGCCTGAATGTCGCCCTCTCGCCGACGCGGTAGCGACAAGGGCTTTTCACCTCATTTTATCTTAATTGCAGTCGTTGTGGCGTAGGCCGCAGTGGAGTGTCCAGTCTGCATTATTTATTGAGAGCACCCGTTGAGATGTACTTTGCAGCGTACTTCTCGTTAACCCAGACGATTTCATGTCCTTACACCTTCTCGATCTCAACTTTTTCACTCTGCAATAACTACAATACCAACATTAAGGGTTTTATCGCACTTACAATACTAACAAGTAATGTTAATGTACAGTTGTACATTATTTCATTTGGGTTAACAGCCACTACACTAAACAGATTATTAGGGAATTTTCGAAGGAAAAGTGAGCTAGTTCACATAACCCTGTCACAGTTAAACCCGGGAGTAACAAGTTCATAATTCAACCCCCTGAACTCGTCGGGGGTTGATTCAAAATTATTTTATATATGTATAGGATTTATGATTTACATTGGTCATTGGACCAATGTATATTGATACATACATCGGTCCTATATCCACCATAACAAGTAATTACCCTTTACCTGCTTCCGGCTTGAAATAACAAGTAATTACCCTCTCAAAAATATATATGTGTCACGACGGCCGAAATTATTGCCGATTGTTATAAAATTAGGTGAAGTTAGGTCACCCGATGCTGGTCACACATCAGTACAGGCTGCACCACGTCACTTGACACTCTTCTTCATTAAAGAGTGGAATGTCCTGAATCAAACAAATTTTTACTGACATAAGTTTTTCTCTATCTCCAACGGTCACCGAGATATTAAAAACTCTAAACACAGTACATTCTATTTTGGGGCTCAAATGTTAATCTTTTGGAGGATAAGGAAAAATTAATATTGCCCATAGCAATCAATATTTTTTGATTAAACTTGGTGTTTACCTTCATGTGGTTGAGATCTATCCATTTATGCTTAAAAATCATAGTTCATGTGTTTATCATGGCAGCAAACCTGCATACTCTTTTCCCATGTTAATCATATAGGGAATAGGCAAACTCCTTTATTTATGGACAGATGTTGATGAAAGTTGGTATAAATGTTAAAAATAAAAATTGTTTATGGTAAAATTGCCTACTTTCAGTGTTCCTCACAGTAGCAAACCTGCACACTCTTTCCTATGTTAATCTTATGAAGAAGAGGCAAATAATTCGTGGACAGATTTTTATAAAACTTGTCATGTATTATTATTATTAAATTATTTATTTGTAATTTCGCTGAGTAAGCAGGTCTGCTGTGACGGGAGTATTATTATACTTCTAGAGGGTGAGGGTACGCGTCACTTCACTGATACAGTTCAATTTACTATGGACATTAAAATTTAATTCTCTCACTCAAATGAAGACTGCGTGTCAAATTTTTTGTAATGCTTGTTTAATCGAATGTCCTTCTAAGATATACTGCACTTTTAGTTCATTTCAGTTTTACTACACTATTGTCGTGCCCAGTCATGAAACAATGCGTTTTTTATTCACCACGACACTTAAAGATTTCTTGAAATCTTTCTTGAAGCTAACCTTGCATTACTCAATGCATTTTGTGCTCTGCACTTGCACTGCGGTGGAGATAAATTAATGGAAGGCGTCGGCGACACTGCTGTGTTGTAATGTTGGCACACCTTGCAGTGACGTCACCAACACATGTGCCACTGTTTCTGTGCTTGCAGAGATAACACTTAATGTGCATTAATTTATGTCAATCAAAATGTCGTGTTTATAACGGCGCAGTTCAAAGGAGATGATCGGTGTAGGCCGATACCTGGTGAAGAGAGTACGGCGTGTTTATTTTCATTCTTTTCGAAGGAAATTTGTGTCTTTATGGAGGACACAGTACTGTAGTGTATTTTGAATTCATTAAATCAAAATTGTTGATTTTCATTACAATGCTGTACAGGGTGATTCATGAAGAAACGGGAAGAATGTAAGGACTTGTTCTACTAGTGAAAATGATTAACAAAGTTTATATAAGCATAAACATATGTTCGGAAATACCTCGTTAGCGAGTTACGGCTAGTGAAAGATTTCGTCTGGATTTCAGTACTCCGGTTAAAATGAGACCTTACTTATTTTTAGGCATTTATTTATAGTATCAAATGCTGTGTATTTTATGTAAAATGAACTGAAAAGTTGGATAAAACTGGTCTCAGAACTACAAGCTGATTTTTTTTAGAGCAGGGCGTAAAACTCAAAACCCGTGGTCGAAATTAAACGCTTGTTACATTTGGTATACAATAACTCCGTGAACGAAACAATGAACGAAAAACTTTTTACATGTGGATATTTTAGTTCTGAACAAAATTCTGTATATAAAGTCAACATTAACAAAATTTTCAATGAAAAGAAAATTTAATTGACAGTAAAATTTTCGAAATGTTTAAAATACTTTAATTTTTGACGGAGGTTCTGAAACCTTTCGCTAGCCCGCCGTTGGTCGAAGCAAAGACAATTTTATTATGAAATAAAGTTGAAATATAATTTATAATAGGGTAAAATATTATAGGTTATTATTATTAACCTATAATATAAAATATAATATAATATAACATATGGAAATATAAATTGTATGTATTAATGATGTCGATTCATATTTTTCCGTTACCAAAAACTAGTGCTGATCTTATCCCATTAAAAAAATCATTGCCACTTTCCAATCCGTTGTATTTATTATGTTCTTATTACATGTTCTGATATCGAGTTCTCTACTAATTTTCACTCACAAGAAGTGGTGGCATCCACCTCCAAGGAATAAGCAGCCCCCTACACGGTATATTTTAAAATAGAGGGTAATTAGAACCTAAATCCAAATGTTTTTGAAAATCGGTGCTGTATAGGATAAATATGCAGTTAACACATTTCTACCGTCACAATGGATGAGTGGCGCCAACCCATTTATAGTTGTTAATAGTTACCTTTGATACGTCAATGCTCGTCAATTGCCCGGTATACCGACCGCCGACCGCAACAGACGAGGCATTGTGCAGCCAGCATCGCGGTTCAAGGTCCGGTCCGTTCCTCGTTCCTACGATTCGGATTCGACCCGCTCAAGACAAACGGGGCAGCCGTGCCGTGAATATTACCGTGGATAGCGAATCGATCCGAGAAGGAGCGGTCGACTAGCAGGCGTGCGTCACACTGTGCGAACGCACTTGGGCCTAGAGACTGGACGGCGGACACAAACGATTGAGATTATAGATATCGGTATCTAAGGTATTCGACGTCGATGCGGTAGGCAATGAGGTTCCTTCTCTTCACATTACGGAACATTGCGGGAGAAACAGTTGCTTCCGCAATTGTTGCTTATTTATGGTTTACGACTTTTACAAACACAACACTTGTCTTCATTGGTGACTGATTTCTTAACTTATGGGGGTCACAAACAATAAATTATTCTGAGAATCGCTTAACGTTCGACCGCCACAAGTCAAGTAAGCCTACTGTAAGTCGATCGCATGCACCATTCCTTCTAGTGCAAAGATATTTCATAATAAGGGTAGAGGAAAGCTGAGTCTAATAAACTCATGCGTCAGCAGTTTCGTCAACAGTACACTTGACTGACAAACTAAAATCATCAAGAGGCAAGATCAATATTCCCCAGTTCTTAATCTTCTAGAATTGAAAATAGAGCATATCGTTGTAACTGTGAGGAACCAATTGTAAGCGTTGAGATATTTTAAAATGCGTTTGAAGGCGCGCGTGCTCGGCCAAGGTGAGCCTATGTTTTCAAGAGCATCAGCTGAGCGGGTGACCGATGACGTCACCGCCGCCTCCGTGTCGTCGCCGCGCCGTGTATTGATTCCTTGCACGGGCCGTTGCCATGGCGACCACTATTGCCCTCCTGAAAACATTGATCGCAGCATCCCACCTCACCAACCATCTGCCTGGACCAGACGAAATAATATATTTTATCACGTAAATTACTCCTTAAATGAGATACCTATCCAGTCTCTTTCTATCCATCCTGCTGAATTAACAAAAATTCAAAGCAAAACCTAAGATTTTTACTTTATATGTAGTAGCTTTGATCTTGGTAATTTCGAAATAGCACTCAACGATCTGATTTGACAATGCTATTGTCCGAATTGTTGACAGTGCGTCAATTATGAGGCTATTGTTCAATCGGCAAAAAGTAGGGTCCTGGGACCAGTGCATTTACGGACCAGTCCTTCTATACTATACTAATTAAATACCCCCGTCGCAGTAGACCTGCGTACTCAGCCAATTTACAAATCAATAATAATAATATGATAGGTTTGATCAATATATATATGTCAATAAATATGAGTTATTTGCCTATTCTCCATAAGATTAACATGGAAAAAAATATGCAGGTTTTCTAATGTGAGGAACACAGATAGTAGGCATACTCTTTTCCCATAAAATATCTATATGGTTAATCATATAGATATTACACTCCTTTATTTGTGGACAGAAGTTGATGAAACTAGGTATAAATGGTCAAAATATAAATTTTTACGCTAGAAACACCTACTTTCAGCATTTCTCACAGCAGCAAACCTGCATACTCTTTACCAAGTTAATCTTATGGAGAATAGCCAAATAACTCTCATATTTATTGACAGATAATGATAAAACTTGTCATATATTATTATTATGTTATTGATTTGGAAATTCACTGAGTACACAGGTCTGCTGCGACGGGGGTATTTAATTTTCTAACTTTATCTTTTACCATTAGATTCAGCTAAAAAACTAAACAAATTAGTTCTTCAAAGTCTTTCTCTATCTCAAACGGTTACCAAGATATTAGAAAAACTAAACACAGTACATTGTATTTTGGGGCTTCAATGTTAATCTTATGGAGGATGAGAAAAGGATAATATTTCACTTATTAACCTATGTTTTTGGATGAATCTTGGTAATTAGCTTCATGTGTGTTTCACGTTTTGAAATAAAATAAATCCTAAGATCACACATTCCATTTTATGAACTACAAGTGAGTTTGTTTACAAAAACAACAATATAATAATAATTAACAACCATATGACTTTATAGTCATATGTCATCTCCCTTCTTCACTTATAAGTCTTTTGGGAGGATTAACTCTTTGTGATGACTTTCTTCTATCTTCGTCCTTAACTCCATTTCCAGCTTTACTTCCGTTCACTTTACTTGCTCCTGCCGGTTTTTCAACATCATAAAATCGTTTCTTCAAAAACGAAGCGTTCCTTCGATAAACATTCCCATCTCTGAGTTTCTATAAGGTACGATCTGGGCTCAGGAATTTTCCTTATGACTGCAGCTGGCTGCCAGTCTCTGTATTCTTTTCTATATAGTACTTTTTTAGGTTCAGTTACAGGTTTAATAACACCTAACTCTACCATGTAATCAAGCTCACGCTTAAAATGTTGTCTGAATGCTAAAGGAATTCACCTAGCTGGATAGATTTTAAGTGAAGGATTGTCAACTATATCAATGTCATATTCATAATCGTTCAAACACCCTATCCCATTGAATAGGTTTTCATCAAGATTGCTAGCGTGTAATTCATGTATCCTTTTAACAAATCCCAATGTTTGACATGAATCTCGACCTAAAATTGTCGGATAATTTCCATCAACTACAATAAATTAGACTTTTTGACATAGTTTGTTAATTGTTTCTACAGTTGCAGTACATTCACCAAGCACCGGTAGCTTGTTATTTGTGTATGAAATCAAATGTTTAATCTTAGAACCAATTATTCCTAAATTACTATATAATGCAACAGTTTTACCTATTACATTACATTTTGCTCCTGTATCTAATTTGAAAAATACCTTTTGGTTCTTAGGAAGTATAAGGAGTTCAGTCCAATCTCCTGCTTCTTTTTTTCTTTCGTTAGATAAGGAACTAATTAATGTTACCTGGTCTGAGTGTTGAATCGAATATACTTCACCATGTTTATCGGAATTCTCAGTTTTTAATGATTTCACTCGATTACTTGGTTTTGAGTGGCATACCTTAGAGAAGTGGTCAAGGATACCACAGTTTTGGTAAGCAGGACAAGCTCAAGGGCCATGGCGATATCCGCATCGACTCCAAGCGGAGGTGTTATCCTCTTGTTTTTGCTTAATGTTTTTTCCTCTTGCTTCTCACCTAAAGTTTCTTTTCCTCTAACTGCATAAACATTGCAGCATTTCTTTTCAGACATTTTAGATAGCTGAAATTCTACTTCTTCAAAAGTCTAACAGATGTTTATTGTCAAATTTTCTTCATGTAATAGTTTTTTGCGAGTGTTGTCATGTTTGATTCCGCTAACCAGCCTGTCTCGTAATAAGCTATCTTTCATTGTTCCGTACGAGCACTTGTTCGCTTGGTTAGACGCTTTAGTGAAGAAATCATTTAACGTTTCTCCTTTACCCTGATTTAGATTGTTAAAGACAAACCGTTCATATATGACATTTGATTTCTTTTCAAAATACGAATCAAATTTTTCAATTATATCATCCAAGCTAGTAGATTTTTCATCAATATCAAAAGACTCAAAGAGTTCAATTCCATCTTCTCCAAGTAGCCTACTGTCATAAAAGTAGCTATCTGTTTCTCTAATGTCCTCTTCTTCAAATTAACAGCAGTAGCATACCACTGAAATTGTTTCCGCCATAAGTTCCACTTCTTTGTCATTTCACCACCATTGATAACTAACAGTGGCTTTGGTGGTTTTAGGTTCATTGGTAAGTCTTGATTATTCATCTCACCATTATCATAATCAGTGTTGTCTGTATTAACCTCTCTGAATGGAAAACATTATCTTTCTTTATTATTATTTCTGGTTCTTCGTTTCGGCACCATGTTTCACGTTTTAAAATAAAATAAATCTTTAGATCACAATGTGGCTGGGATCCATACATTAATGCTAAAAAACTATAGTGTATGTGTTCCTCAAAGTAGCAAATCTGCATATTCTTTCCCATGTTAATCTTATGGAGAATAGGCAAACTCCTTTATTGATGGACAGATTTTGATCAAACTTGGTACAGTATATGGACAAAATTAAAATAGTTTATTGTAAAAATGCCTACTTTCAGTGTTCCTCACAACAGGTATACTCTTTCCCATGTTAATCTTATGGAAAATAGGCCAAGTCTCTTATGTATTTATTACAGATACGTATTGAGAAAACCTGTTATATATTATAATTGATTTGGAATTTCGCTGAGTATGCAGGTCTGCTGCGACAGAGGTTTATTATCATTTTGTGCAAAAATATTAAAAAGACTAATGACAGTACTCACAAGAACACTATTAAACATTAACCATTTATAATATTTTGTTGCATTATTCCAACACCTTCAAACTTTTGGATTATGGTTGCACTCAAGAGTTTTTATCATCAATTTTAAAATTTTATCACAAGAACATTATTAAAAATTAACCATTTGTAATATTTTGTTGCATGATTCCCAGGAATAAAGCAGTGGCGGATTATCTGAGCAGCAATGGGTACTTAACGGCGTTGGAAGGACTCAAGAAGGATGCAGATATGCCTGGAGAGGTGGAGCGAAAATATGGCGGCTTGTTGGAAAAGAAATGGACCTCAGTCATCCGGCTTCAGAAGAAGGTGATCACATTGTCTTTGTTGGGAAGGGATTGGTCAGTAATTAAAGCCTTCAAAAAAGAGCAGGTGAAGGTTTGCTTAGGACAGTTTACTGTGCTTTGCATTTTCTAGTAAATGAAGGTAATTCAACAAGTAACAAGATAAATTACCTTACCTAAAAAACTGCCAAATCAATAAAATAGTTTGGTTACTTTTCACCATTTATATATTTTTTTAATTTCTAAATGTCCATCCTAAAACAAACATTTAGTTGATCTCAAAGCCAATTTTGTAAATTTTTTTAATTTTAATTTTAATTTGTAACGTAATTCTTACATTTTAAATGACTATATAATTCCTTAAATCTCTTATGAGTTAATTTGTAAAAATATGCAAATACAGTATATTTATCTTACCTTATATCAATGATTATAGGTTTGTTCTGTTCTCCAGGTTCTCGAACTAGAATCAAAACTGTCAGAAGCTGAGAAGGAGTACATCGAAGGTGCACCGACACGAACGAAACGATCACCCTCGGAATGGGTGCCCCGTCCTCCGGAGAAATTCTGTCTGTCTGGTCACCGAGGACCAGTAACCAAGGTAAGGCAAAGGTTCATATATGCAATGTTACCTTTTATCCTTTGTTTTATTATAGTACGTTTTATTTTGTTTCAGATTCAGTTTTAGCTCTAATGTTTCATGACAAAAGGAAACTGTTAGATTAAGTCCTTTGCTTGTACCATTAATATATTGTGTTCAATGTCAAATTGCTGGGGGTTGAATCACCTTACTTTAATTAAAAGTTTAATCTTCAAAAAATATTACAGCTTTGGAAAAGAGTGAAATAACAGTAGCAGCCTTCTGGAGAAAGTCAAATTGCTGTCATCTTCTCCAAACTGTTAGTCCCGTAATTATGGGACTAACAGCTTCTTTCAGGGGACTTTCAGTTTCAGTGTCCTAATATAATTTCAAAATTCATCTTCACTTTCTTCCTTGTTTCTTAGTGAGATTTTCAAAATTGCTTCGTTGCTAATTCCTTAAATCCCTTTCCCGAATTCCCTAATACCTTTTGTAACTATCATCAGCATTAGATTCATTGGATTAACAATTTTGCACTCACAACCCTCTAGAAGGTGTCCAAAATAATGGAAATATGATGGGGAGATGAGGATTGAACTTTCCACTCCAATTTCAGTTTCTTTCCTGTCAGCTGAGCTGTATGTGATCATGTGATGTAAAATACCCGGGTATTTAAAACTAGGGGTAAATACCATAGGTATTTACCCGGATAAATGCCCAAAATCCATAAATACCCAGGTTTTTGGGTATTTATGAAATCGATTGAAATTAATTTATATTTATCCCTAAATATGTCATCATTACATGATAAATTAGGATAGCCTATAACATCTTCTACAGTAACTTGAAGCTTTGCTAGTACCTTTCATTTAATGATTTTGCACTTTTTGTAAAATAATACATTAAGTTTGTAAATAAGCATGGGGTTTAGTGTTTTAAATCTACCGTTATTAAATTATGATAGTTGAAATTTTTATTGTATAAATGGCTTGGAAGGCTAGACAGACATAAGACCTGATTGACAAAGGCAGAGTACTAAAAGTAATTGAACTTTTCTGTGTTACCGCTTAGTTGAAAAAAATTATATATTTGGATTAACCTACTAAAAAAATGTATCTCCTGTTTTTTGGTCTAACTTAATTAATTTTTTAAGATTTATTGTGCTATAGATTCAAATGTTTTGTATCACAAGTTTATGAAATTAGTTTTTATTTTTATATAGTATATGGAGTAAGTATTGTTTTCGTCAAAATTTTCGAATTTGAGTTGATTATATCCTTTTGGTGAAATCCAAAAAAGTGGGTTTTGACGTGATGTCTGTCCGTCCGTTCCAATTTGTAACTATGTGTACAGTGCCACAGCCTACCCCGTTGGTCCGATTTAGATGAAATTTGACATGTATGTATATATTCACGGTATCTCCAGGCGTTTTTTTCATTTTTTTGAATTTTTTATTTTAAGGGTAGTTCACCCCTAAAACCCTTAAAAAACGTGAAAAATCCAAATTTCTCAAAAACGGCTCTAACGATTTTTATTAAAATTTGACAGTTTATAGTGTACAGAGTACTAAATAATTTGACACCACCCGCATATCTGTAAAAATGACGGTTCAAAAGTTATGGGCTTTTAAATGTCTAAAAAATCAAATTTTTAAATTTTCAGCGAAAACAATAAAAGTAAAGTATAACTTGACTGGCACCATTAAAACCAGCTTAAAAAACTAAACAAATTAGAATTTTGAATTATTTGTCTACGACTAACGGTTCCAGAGAAAAGTTAAATTTACTGTCCACGATAAACGCAGTACGTTGTCTGAAAGCGCCCAATGTTATTCTTATGGAGAATATAAAAAAAATCAATTTCTTCCTTACTTTCCAACCGTTTTCCATGAAACTTGGTATGAAGCGTAAGGTCAAATCACCGAACAAAACCAGCTCAAAAAAGCTTGGTGTTACGGGGGGGGGGGGTTGTCCCCCCCATACAATTTGAACAATTAATTTAACTTTGTCTCTCGTGTTTTTATTTTTAGAAATTGGATGATTATTTTTGAAACAATAAAAAAATGTATCTCCTGTTTTTTGGTCTAACTTAATTAATTTTTTAAGATTTATTGTGCTATAGATTCAAATGTTTTGTATCACAAGTTTATGAAATTAGTTTTTTTATTTTGATACCAACAAAAGATCTAGAACTAAAATAATAATTAAATCCTGCCATCCTAGAATTTTATTTATTTTCTTCAGTTTTTTACACATAGGCCACTACTAGGTTAAATTTTCCTGTCTTTCTAAATAATAATTATTACTTTACAAATTATTTTTCTTCACTTTCAATCAAATAAATTCATATATCTATCATATAAATTAAAAAATCATTAGTCAGGACCAGTGCAACCAAGTGACCAGGGTATTTATGCCGACTATGCTTTATGCTCAGAAGAAAAATGTTAAAAGGGACTATATGAAATTAAGTTGACACATTTTACTAAGGGAGTCCCTACTGACCATTTGTCAACTTACAGTCTCCGTCACCTCCTCACAGTGGTTCAACAGTTAAGGTCCCTCAACAGTAACCCGGTGCTCACTGTATCTCTCACTACTGCTTCGGTGGCGTTTCCGAAGGCGACCTTGTCTTTCGTCCTCCTCACAGAGCTATTGACAGCCTACGGTTTTTGGCTTCATGTCCTTTCGTATACATGACAGGACCTCCCTCACCTTCAGCCGACTTGGTGAACACAGCGTCGGGATTCCTTTGGACTCTCCTCCCTACAGTCGGATGTTTTGGGGGGACCTTCCGGGAGGACATATTGGGTCGGGGCCTCTGTCTTTCTTCTTTCATCCGTTTCCACCCCTCGACTCAACCTTTTTGAAGGGAGTTTCTTTGCTGATTGTCAGCTTTGTCAGTCAGGATATTCTTGAGCCAGCAACACACCAATCGAAGGCATAGTTGGCTGCTCCTTTTGAGGGAGCTGCGGCTTAAGAAGGTTGCTGAGCAGTAGAGTAAGAATGATTAATATTGAGATTTTTAACAAATATTTATGTGCAGAGATCAGGCACCCATAATAAATTTATTCATGAGTTCTTGATCTACAGTAGAACCTCGATTAACCGTCACCCTCGGGACCGGGACCATGACGGATAACCGAATAGATGGATAACAGAAATAATAATAGCGCCGATACAACTTAACACCTAGACAGTGTTTGGCGTGGCAACATCGCAATTCACTGCCTTGCATGTTATAACGGCGGTATTGTAAGTCCTAAATAATTTTCTTGATTGCTACTTAATGTGAATTTATTTCAAATGAGAAAAAGCAAAACTACGCCAGTTCAAGTGAAAAATACTTTATTAAGAAAACAATTAAATATCAACTGTACATGTACGTACTTTCACTCTCAAAACTTCCGTAACCGGTATTTAGTTTTTAAATTAATCCGTCATTTTCTTTTGTTTCTTTTCCCATCGAGCTTTTCAGGCGGTCATGTTTCTAATTTTCCCGAGAAGAAGCACCGGCGTTTAATAATTAATTGTTTATTGTCGATTCCCAAAACTACACGTTTCCGTTTCTCAGCCATAACAGAAGAGCATGCACTACGTATAAACAGCACTGTCAACAATAAACAATAAAGCACGTAAAACGCTAGTAGGCATTGCACTCGAAATCAGCAATAACTTCAGTTCACTGTTGTAAGCCAAGCACCACATTGAACTGAAATGAAACAGTAGCAGTGGAATGCAGAAGACAGTGTAAGGGATTAACCAGCTGGGCCACTACCGTTGCCGCCAATGATTCACGCACATTGCAGGTGTGCAGACAGTCGTCACTACTCATTATAGAGCATCAACAGACGATCCGGCTCAGCGCTGACGCATAATTCTTTTTGCGCTAGTGGGGTGGCGGTTAATAGAGACTGACGGTTAAAAGGGTGACGGTTAATCGAGGTTCTACTGTATTGCAGAAGCCAATACCCCCGTCGCAGGATACCTGCGTACTTAGCGAATTTCCAAATCAATAACATAATAATAATATATGACAAGTTTTATCATTATCTGTCAATAAATATGAGATTTATTTGGCTATTCTCCATAAGATTAACATGGTAAAGAGTATGCAGGTTTCTGCTGTGAGTAATACTGAAAGTAGGTGTTTCTAACGTTAACAATTTATATTTTGACCATTTATACCAAGTTTCATCAACATCTGTCCATAAATAAATGAGATTTATGATAAGATATATGATTAACATGGGGAAAGAGTATGCAGGTTAGCTGCTGTGATAAACACATAAACTATGATTTTTATGCATAAATGGTTGGATATCAACCACATGAAGCTAAAATCAAGTTTCATTCAAAAATATTGGCTAATAAGTGAAATATTAATTTTGCCTTATCCTCCATAAGATTAACATTGGATCCCCAAAATACAACGTTCTTTGTTTAGATTTTTTTAATATCTCGGTAACCGTTTGAGATAGAGAAAAACTTCAAGGAACTTAATTGTGTAGTTTTTTAAGCTGATTCTAATGGTAGATAAAATTAGAAATTTTTTTTATTACATGGGAAAACACAATAAACCCATTTTTGGGGTACAAACCCCCCCCCCACAACTACCTGTTCCGATTGGCGGTTATGTCTGATTTACGAACTCGTCCAAGCAAATGTAGGAATACACGTCTCTACCAAATTTGGTCTCGATCAGACCATTCCTACGAGAGTTATCGTGTTCACAGTAATTTACTATAAACAGTAATTTTCTGAGTGTCTCGGAGCGATACACCGACATTTCTCGCACGGGCATGACCGTCCCGATCCGAAACGCTTGACACCCAAGCTACAGTAACGGCGCGTCTCGAACCGAGACGCTCAGCATAAAATAGGATTAAATGGATTTTGACTGTTGGATGCTATTTTAAATCAAATAGCTGAAAAATGATCTTTAAGCAGAAGCAAATTATATCATTTTATGTACATTTTTCTGTAATGTGGCAGGTGATATTTCACCCTATGTTCAATGTGGCTGTGTCAGCTAGTGAAGATGCCACCATCAAGGTGTGGGACTTTGAGTCAGGGGAGTATGAGAGGTCGCTGCGTGGACACACAGACTCTGTCCAGGACATCGCCTTTGACTCCAGTGGAAAACTGCTCGGTATGTCATAGGAATAAATCAATATTCCGATGGGCCAAAATTTTACAGTTTATATTCTAAAACTTAGTTTTTAAATTTTTTCTAGTAAACTTAACGTCCACAACTATATATTTTGGTAAAATCATATAATACACTTAAACAATGAGGTCCAATTGTTTCCCATGCAAAAATATTTATTATTTGATTATGTATTCAAATAAATTAGTTGTAAAGCTTAGCAGCCTTTAGTTTGGTTCAATTTGCCATTTAATGGTCCTTTTACGGCTTTCCGCACTGTAATTTTCATAATTCAATTTCATAATTAAATGTTCTCTTTCCACATTAGCTAATAATATATGTTTTAGTAAAACTATAAAATGGCCATATTCACAATATTTACACTCGGGTATATTTATTACAGTAGAACTCTTATTATCTGTATGTTGATTATCTGAATAGATTTTTATGAGTTTTACATGCTGAAATTAAATTATGAGTGTGATGCAACACAAACACAGCAGATGAATCAGTTGATACGATTGTACGGTGTGTGCCAAGCCAACAGTGGTTGCTTGGCTATTATTATTGAAATAAAATATGTATTGGAAATCATATTTTTCCATTTATATTAACAAATTTTGATTATAACAAACTAATGTATAAATCCAATTGTCTGCATTTTAACAACTATCTTAATTGATGAAATAATCGAAATTCTATTGTATTTACTATTTTGCTAGTACGTATTTAAAGAAATAGTATTAAAAACCTAAATCTACTTTAATTATTATTTTATTTTCTAAAAAATAACTTTGAAACTGTAAAAAATTTCTACTGTGCTTCAAAATGGTTGGAAAATGAATTTTAAAGCCATCTTACTGATAACTATGCAAGTACGTTGGCTCAGAACTTGAATTTAAAGAATCTGTCCGTCTTGTAATTCAATGTTCAACCCGACTTGATGAATAGTATAACTGAAATCAATTTTTTTTCTCTAAATCAAATTTTATAAACCTTCTTTATTTCAAAATTTCAAGTGTCATGGAAGTGATGTTTGGTTCAAGAGGGACATTTACTAAACAATACATCTTCTTTAGAAAGAAAGGCCATAGACATAATATTGGTTTAAAATATTTAAAAAAATTCTGTATATACATCCTTCGAAATCACCTGTACTCAAACTATCATATATAAACTAGGGGTCTGCGGTACAGAAAATTATGAGGTCGGTAGGGTACGCGAGAATAATGCCGCGAGTAACATTGACTGACCTCAACCTTTTATTCATAAGTATTTTCCAGAACTTAATTACTGAAAATATAGAGAAAGGAGTTAAAAAATATATACAATGACAGAAGAAATATTTTATTGTACCAATTTTGAAACTGTAATATAATATATTATATATTAAATCCATTCTTTAAAAAACATATGACATTAAAAATATTAATTAATCATTACATAAAGTACAATTAGATGGAAACAAAAATAGGAAGGATCTAAAATGTATTACCTCTTAAAAATAACTTGAAAAATTTTTGAGTAATAAATAGTTAAGTACCTGGTGACCGAGCTTTGCTCGACATGTTTTTACAAGTTAATTAGCAAAATTAAACAAATTTACTGCCCAATGAAAACATTTATGTGGTTGAAATAAAACCGATTTAATACACCATAGTTAATATAGCACTGAAGAAAAAGTATCGCCCCTGGTGGGAATGGAACTCGCGGCCTATAGTTCTTGAGGCCGACACGCTACAACTCGGCTACGACGTTAGTCAATTGAGCAAAGCCGTTTAACGTCTTTTAGCCAAAGCCGATCATTTACTGTCTAATTATCCATACCGTTATTATTAGCCTGTGATCAACTGATTTTGTTATAAACGGAATGAGGATTGAAAAGCAAAAGAGAAATTTAATTTACATAAATTAATTGGTTTGTTACAGTGGCTTCAAGCAATACAACGAATACGTTTTCTATCAAAACACAGAAGATTTTGGAAATACTTTTTTCTGCTCTTGCTTTTATTTCGCACAGCTATGTTATCCTTAAGTTTTTACAAATTGTTTAGTAACCTGATAATTTTGCATTTATTTAATTCATAAAATAAATATTAATGCATAACCTCTATATTGTTCCCCGCAGTCTTCAATCGAGAACTGTCAAACGGTTATAAACAGCTGTTTTGGTTTCTATTGTTTATATTTTATTCTCCATAAGCGTAATGTTAAATTTTTAGATTTTAAACTTAATATTACAGTAAAACACGAATTTTCCTGGACATTAGACCTATCTAGAACTTATTTTCTACTCGGAAATTAGTTATTTCCAAAATTTAAAGAAATTCCTTGGTGCCGTTTTCGAGATCCGTGTGCAAATATATATATATACAAACCTTGCTCGTATTATAGTATTGGATTATCTTAAATAGGAATGATTAATCAAAACTTAATGCATAAAATAATGTGGAAATAAATAGTAAGATAAACTAATCTTAAAATTTTAAATAACAAAACACATACAACATTATTGAATTATAAATAGTGTAGTAGTGTAAAATACAATAAAATACAATAGGTTATATTTTATTTTATAGCTTAGGTAGAACGTAGAACCATGTTCTTTTTTCAAGATTTTCCCACATGTTTTGCATTTGGAACTTTTCACATCTTTCACATACAATTATTATTGAATTACTACAATAATAATTCAAAGTGTAATGTACTTTTTTACTTTAGCTAGCCATTGGAGCCTCCAAAGTGCTTTGAGTAGGGCTTTCAGATGCGTTGCTAAATGATGTGGATGGCATCTCCGTAGGATCATCAGGATTTTTTCACTCGCTTTTAAAACTTAATTAAACCTACAAATAAAAAACTTCTCTAAAGATAAAACATATTCAGAACGTAAAACTTTTGAAATTTAGTGCTATCGGTTATCATGATAAACAATTGCCATTACCTTGAACTACGTCACAAGTATCAAAAACAAAGAGAATACCGAAAACCAACATACCAAAGAGAAATTATGTAAAAACTGGGAATCCGTGGTATATGTATAACATTACAGTACAAAGTCACGTGGTGGTTTCTAAACTTGAAATATTTTTACTGCCTCTCTAAAAGATGTGGTTATATCCACTCTCAACTCAAATTCGAAAATTTTGACGTAAACAATACTTTTCCATATAGGTACAGTAAACTCTCTCATATCCGCTACTAACCGGCCTACAAACTTCGTTTGTATTCTTTCAAAATCACGTCCGGATATCGGATGGTCCGGATATGAGAGGGTTTACTGTACTATCGTGTAAGAGGAGAAAGTATTTAACCAATAATTGTTATTTGGAACTTGAGCAAAGTGGGCAATTGCATTTTGCACTCAATTTGCACAATATTTCATCTACAGTTACCATGAAACATAGAAATTGGTAAAGAAAGTTACATATTAACAAAAGTGATTTTTTTCATGATTTACTTCATGAAGTAAATTGCGTATTTGAGTTTGTTGCTAATCGTAAATTGCTTTTTTCGTATTTGAGTTTAGATTTCTCTTGTAAAGATCTAAACACATTCCCTTAATTCTTGCAATTGTTCTGGTGTAGAAGAATAATCACATTTCACTGTCAACATGTATTTGAATACAATGCAACAAATTTAAATGCTAATAAATTGTCAAATCAATAGCATTCGGTCTCGGCCGAAGCTCAGCAGAGAAACAGCTGGCCGGCTGATTTAGAGCCAGTGCTGTCAACTTATTTTGCACACATACAGCTTTTCTGCATGTTTCTGCATGCTATTTCGTGCTTTCATGCTACTAATCTGGAGTGAGATAAAGTATAGATTTGCTTCCTCAAATCAGTGAGGTAAAGGTACACTGTGTCGTAAATGGCAAACCATGTATGCATGGTCAGTAAAACAGTTTCTGTTTTTCAATCTTCAATTTATTTTGAAGGGATTGTTTCTAAGACTTACTATTAAGTAAAAAAAAAACTGTTTAAAGCAAAAAATACTTTGATTTCAGTTATACCTTTACTGTATGAAGGAGATTGGAATGACTGCTATTGGTGTTGTCTTTTATTTTATTTAGATATTATCTGTTTATAGTGTCGTGCAGTGCGGATCTAAGTATCAAGCTGTGGGACTTTCAGCAGACGTACCAGTGTATCAAGACGATGCATGGCCATGACCACAATGTCAGTGGTGTCACATTTGTGCCCAATGGGGACTTTATTGTCTCTTCGTCAAGGGACAAGAGTATCAAGATGTGGGAAGTTGCTACCGGGTAAGCAAGTCTCCTTTATCAGTACAGCAAAACCTGACTAACTCAACACTTTGTGGACCCAGAGGTTGTCAAATTACGTAGTTGTCAAGTTATCCAGAACATTGTAATTTTTCGTGGGTTTTAGTTAATTAATACACAATATACTCAAGTTAGACACATAAATTTATTACAATATGTGAGTATTTTTACAAATTAAACTACATGTTTTAAAAAAGCTTCTTTGAGCATTGTGTATTTTTACACCTTCCTCATGATATTGCCAAAGGAATAAAATGTCCATCGCCAATGATCTTCTTCTCTTTCAATGATCTTTTGCAAAAATGTAATGTCTCTTTGATGCATTTCTAAGAATAAGTGAACAATAGCTATCCCACCCCATCCAAGCCAAGGCGTGCAATAGCTCGACGGTCTGTCTCGGCTCGTTACAGCCATTCTGAGACCTTGAAAAGTCTAAAGCACTATCACTATATATTCACCTTATCTCCAGGCGTTTTTTTTCATTTTTTTAAAATTTTTGATTTTTAAGGGTAGTTCCCCTAAAACCCTTAAAAACGTGTGAAATCTCAAATTTCTCAAAAACGGCTCTAACGATTTTGTTATTAAAATAAAAGCCATATTAAAATTTTATGGCTTATAGTGCACAGAGTGTTAGAAAATATTATGTGTTAAAAATACTAAATAATTTGACACCACCCGCATGTCTGTAAAAATCACGGTTCAAAAGTTATGCGCTTTTAAATGTCAGAAAAATCAACTTTTTAAATTTTCAGCGAAAATAATAAAAATAAAGTATAGTTTGACTGGCACCATTGAAACCAGCTTAAAAAACTAAACAAATTAGTATTTTGAATTATTTGTCTACGACTAACGGTTCCAGAGAAAAGTTAAATTTACTGTCCATGATAAACGCAGTACGTTGTCTGAAAGCGCCCAATGTTATTCTTATGGAGAATATTAAAAAATCAATTTCTTCCTTATTTTCCAACCGTTTTCCATGAAACTTGGTATGAAGCGTAAGGTCAAATCACCCAACAGAACCAACTCAAAAAAGCTTTGTATTATCGGGGGGGGGGATGTTTCCCCCCATACAATTCGAACAATTAATTTAACTTGTCTCTCTTGTTTTTATTTTCAGAAATGGGATGATTATTTTTGAAACAATAAATTATTAAATAATATTTAGATAAACTTTGAAGAATATGATAGTTTTATTACAGATTTTCTTTTTTAAATTGATTAAGGGAGAAAGTATGTGTCAGTCCACTGATACCATTTATTTCAATTTTTAATAGTTCAATAACCTCTCAATAGTTCATGGTAAATGAACTATAGAAATTAGGTTTGTATTTTTTAAGAGTATTAATTTTTGTTCTTGTCTATTTCCATCCAATCAACATCTATCAATATAAATAACCAAACTATATTTGTTGATATAACTTTCGCTAAATTTTGTTCTCTCATACTTTCTCATTTGTCATCTTTTCTAATTTAATGCATATCTTAAACATTTATATTTTTGTCTGACATCTTCAAAAATACAGGCAGTAGAGGTGTGCCGATAGTGAAATTTTTTTTGGATCAGATTCGGATTGGATAGATCAAGATCGGATCAGATTGTTAGGGTTTGGATCGGATACTCGTAAACACAGTGTAATCACACTTATTAATATATTAGAAAAAATCAATAAAAATTTTATCAAAGCTATTAATTGGACATTCAAAGTCATAAATTCCTGATAGCTTAAACAATAAAACTAAAATATACACTCCACTGTATTTAAAAGTAACAAATTTTAAATGGTGTAATTCATAAATAAAATCAATAAAAACCTTATAATTCGCCAATAAATTACGTCAACAGATGGATTGATAAATAATAGTTCCCAATTTTATTTTATGATTGAACTATTTTATTTATTAGTCATAGTCATAGTCAAACTTCTTTATTCATATTTCATGTACATGGGTGGTACAGAGAATAGTGTCATAAATGTATTACAGTTAAAACTTAAACAAAAAACTTATAAATTAAAATTGCTTCTATAATTTCCTCCCTCCAGCTGCCCATCATTTCACTCTGGAATGCCACCTCATTTTTGGCCATTTTTCAGGTTATGTTTAAAAAACCATAACAATTTAAGATACTATACAAAGTATAGCATATTATGTATTTTCGTGTTCAGTATAAAACAGGCTACAAGGAAAAAATACTAATTTACATGTAACAGAAAAAAATTATTTATGTAAAAAAAATGTATTAATATAAAAAAAAATTTTTCATCATGTTTGCGCTCCCTCAAATTGCTCAAATAATTTTTTTAAAAAAATCTGAAATAGCCATTTTGTTTGAAATTTCATAACAAATAAGAATATACATACTTATATAGCTATATAAAAATAAATAAAAGTATCCGTGTTCAAAAACCTTTATATGTACTCGAAACCCTTACTGCCGAGTCCGGGGCCTATGAGGATAATCGCCAAATAAATTATAAAAATATTGTAAAGAATGACATTAGGACTACATATATTTATCACACTAAGTACAAGGAGAAAGGTGTTATGAATAATTCATATGTTATTATAGAAAATTCACGCAAAATACACAACAAAACACTAACCCAATAGCGCGACTCTAACACAATGCAAAGCATACGGCTGGAACAGCTGTTGGCGCGAAGTCGTAACACCAGTAAATAAATGTAATCATACAATGTAATGCATAGAGTATAAAAATTGCAAATAGTACTAAGGACGTAGATTATGATTTCCTCTTTACAATGGTATACATAAAAGTACATTTGCGATGTACCATGAGTGGCTACGAGAAGATTAAGTCGCGGCGGTTTTATCGCCGGATTCCGGCGATTGGCAGTGTAGGGGGTGTAAAAATTCGCCGGAATCCGGCGAATGGCAGCTGGAGGGTTAAAGGAGGTGGAAAACTCATCCAATGAATAAACGGCCAAGTTTATTATATATTCTTTTAACACTTTTTTAAACTTTGACAAATTATGTTCTTTTTTAATGTTTTCGGGCACACACCTGAGAAAGTGTTTGCCTGCATATGAGGGTTTTTTCAAAAAATTTTAATTTATGAGGTTGAATAGTTTCATTTCTTTTTCTTAAGTCGTACTGGTGGGTTGATTGAACTAAATTTGTGTCTATCTCCTGGTTTCTGGCGATGAGAATGGTTTCAAATATATATTACCCATATACTGTAAGAATTTTCAAATTTTTGAAATGTTCTTTGGCCGAATCATCATATTTAAGCTTAAGCAAAATTCTTATAGCCCTTTTTTGTTGCTTCAAAATGCTATCCATATTTATTTTTGTTGTTGAACCGTATTACGCTATACCAAATGAGAGATGAGAATGAACATGAGCAAAATATATACTTTTTAAAGTTTCTAAATTACAATAGTAAGACATATTTGATAATGCATAGATTCCAGAATTAATTTTGGTTAAGATTTTCTGAACGTGTTTGTCCCAGTTTAAATTTTCATCCATTGTTAATCCTAAAAAGTTAATTTCCTTTTCTTTTCCGATTGGGTTTGAATTATACGTTACTATACGTAATTATACGTTATTACAATAATAAAAACTATTCGCCATGAACAAAGAACCAAGATTTGACAGTCAACGTTGGCTCGTCATCATTGCCTATCAGTATATCGGACTGCCTTGTTACAGTATTAAACCCATGAAATTATGTTACCTTGCAGTAATCTAGTTGATAAAATCTAAAAATGCACCATTTTAAAGCTAATGGCGCGTAAAATAATCCAACAAAGAGGAAATGTAGAAAATGAGTGGAAAATTTGTTTGTGATGTAAAGATGGACCGATAAAATAGGCCAAATGTAAATTTGGCAACATTTTGTTGTATTGCTCTAAACCGGAGAACGTGAGAATGGGAACGAAAAATAGTCCATTATACCAAAATGATTAAAGTTTTTGAGACGCTCAAAATAAAGTAGTACTATATTTTTCCTGCAAATATTGTCACAAGATGAGCTATTTTGATGACTGAGCTTTGTTACCAAATATTAGATCAACGATTCAAGGGAATAATATGAGACTCATATTATATAACTTGATTATAAACAAAGTTCAGCATAGTTCTGAATCGGAAATCTATGAACCAAACGAAAAGAAAATGATAAAATGAATGAACTTCAAAATCATCCACAATTTTTTAGCATTGTTGGAATACAAAATGCTAGGGACCATGAGAAATATTCTAAATAAAGTTCAAGCTATCAAGTTCCACTGTATTAGGAATTATGATTTTTTTTATTTTATGTAGTTTGAGCAAAAATTTTTCGTTTTCATTTTAGAAATCAAATAATTTGTATTTTGTCACAGGTACTGTGTGAAGACTTTTACGGGTCACAGGGAGTGGGTGAGGATGGTGAGGGTGTCGCCCGATGGTACCTATATTGCCTCATGCTCCAACGACCACACAGTCAGGGTCTGGCTCACCGCATCTAAGGAGTGCAAGGTAAGTAAAACCCATATGGTCTGTAGAATGATACATCTCGTCTGAGAGAGTGATATTATGTTCTTTGATGCAACTGTAGGGTTAGTCGAAAACACAAAATTTTTGAGTGTCACGTTCTAACAGGGCTCAAAGTTGTGTATCTTTGTGGTGATTAAAGGAAAAATTAATTATAAAATTCTTAATCAAAATCTTGAGTTTGCACAATGGGTTCAAAGCTTTTAAAAAAAGTACATTTTTGGTATCAACCCATTCATTACCGAGTTTTTTTAATCTAACGTTTCGAGAAAACAATCAGCTTTGTTCAGCGACTAACGCAACCAGGCAGTGGCATCTATCAAGAACTTAGTAAACTACATTTCGTGCTGCCCCTTATGATCTAATCTTAGAACTATTTCACAGAGTTCACTATTTTCCCATTAGAGTATGCTTTATAGCCAAGTAATCACTTTCTCCGACCACACACGGTGGCCAAAGTAGTTAGAGCGTGTCGCTGACGAGCGAAACGTTTGAAACCATTTGGAAGTGTAAGTGCTAGAGTTTTGTTCGAACTTGATCACACAGCTGACATTTGATTCCATTTTTATTCCAAACCATAAATTTAAGACGAGACTGATAGGAGTAATTACAGAGAATAATGATTCCGCTCTGTGTATATATGAGCTAGAATAGAAACATTCCGAATTCTTGACCATAGTGAAAATTAACTTGACTCATCCATTACCTTACCTTACCTATGTGTCCACTCAAACCGTAAAAGGTTTTTGGCCTCGCCAACAGCTGCACGCCATCCGTCTCGATCCTGCATGAGGTCTGGTGCAACATCAAGCTTCTGCATGTCCTTCTGCACTTGATTCCACCACCTTAGTCTTGGGCGCTCCAGTGGTCGTTTGCCTCGTGGAAGATGCTCTAAAGCTATTATTAATGTGGAGTCCAGCTCCCTTCTATTAACGTGACCAGCCCATCTCAGTCTTCTGCTTTTGATTAGAGCAATGATGTCAGGATCTTGATAGAGAGTTCTTAATTCCCTTTTGGTCCTTATCCTCCATGTACCTTGATCATAAACTGGTCCAAGTATTGAACGAAAGACTTTGTTCTCAAACACTATAAGTTTTTTTCCCGATTTCTTGGTAAGTGACCAGATCTCAGATCCAAATAATACTATAGGTAGAATCATACTCTTGTACAGCCTTAATTTAGTATTTTTAGAGAGTATCTTATTCTTGATCAGTTTCTGAAGGGCCCAATAGCATCTATTCCCCTGCAGTAGTCTAATTTTAATTTCGGTCTCTTCATTATTCTTTTCGTCTATGGTTACACCGAGGTATTTGAAGTCTTGGCATCTTTGGAAGGAATAACCATTAAGCGTCAAGGTGTTTCTTTGAATATCTGGACTTCTACTAACAACTAAGTATTTGGTTTTTTCTTCACTTACTTTAAGTCCAACTTTCTCTGCATGTTTTAAAAGTGATTCCGCCAGGGATTTCAAACTCATCCATTAAAGATTTAATATTCACATTCCGTATAGCTGGTGCTATTTTAATATCAATATTTTGCATAGGTCAAATGATGAAAAAGGGATAGTCAATATTTGTATCACAGACTTATTTAATATATCATAGAAAAGGATTTATGAAACTTGTTCAAAATGATAGATATGTGTGATGTGGAAGGTGGAGCTGAGAGACCACGACCATGTAGTCGAGTGTGTGGCCTGGGCACCAGAGAGCGCTCATGCAGCCATAAACGATGCAGCTGGGACTGACAACAAGCGGGCCACCGAGGGGCCTTTCCTTGTCTCCGGCTCCAGAGACAAGACTATCAAGGCAAGTGATGTGGTAGTAAGGTGTAAAACACATCAATGAAAAAAGTTACAACACTAATTGGGGTTTAAAAAATAAATATTTTTATTTAGGAATTAAGATTAAGATATTGGGTTGATAAAAACTAAATGGGCTGTTGAGTTTACTTTTTTTAGTTCACCGTACCATAAAACCTGAGGTACCCAATTTTGTTCAATGTATATAATTATTATGACTAGTTGAATAAGTAGATAGCTGAGTAAAAAAAAAATAATAAATTTTCTTTAATAAGCATAAATTAAACCACAAGTTTAGAAGCTGGATCCTTTTAGATAATATATTAAATAATACAGTCAAGAAAATCGAAGGACCTCCAAAACTTAGTGATATAAAAGTAGTGATATAAAATACCCGAGTATTTAAAGTATTTAAAACTCGGGGTAAATACCCATAATCCATAAATACCCGGGTATTTTGGGTATTTATGAAATCGATTGAAATTAGTTTATATTTACTAGAGGTGTGCGGATATCCGAAAAGTCGGATTGGTTTCGGATCGGATGGGATATCCGAATCTGATCCAATTGCAAAACAAGTATCCGGTAAAGTCCAATAAATATCCGAACTTTCGGATAGACCATATAAAATGAGCATTAAAACCAAAAGCAAAACTTTCCATTTGAGAAGTCGGCAATATGGAACATCTTTGATCGAAAGAAAATGTTGAAACAGATGACGAAATTACACAATTCATATCCAATCGGAATGTAAGAACATTTGGCGGTCCGAGGATGCGGTATGACTATTCGATTCTTCAACTACACATTTAAGTAACCGTAAGTTCAACACGATATTGCATTTTGAAATGCAAAGCATAGCGTCATTGATAGTTGCACCGAGTATCAGATTGCGGTTTGATATTGTTCCGTATAAAATATCATTTCGGCTACAAAAAAATTTTAATTGTTGATTTAATGTTATTGGTAATAAATCATCATAATAACTCGTTTTGCGACGGTTTTTCTAGCAAAAATAATACTACTTCATTCTGATTGGCTACATAGACGATCAAATGTTTAGTTATCACATTCTCAAGTACTCCGGGTTTGAGCAATACGATAAAGTGTTGCCAAATTTACATTTGGCCTATTTCGTCTTTCGGTGATAATAACTAACTAGATTACGACGAGGTACCATTTTTTCACGGGTTTCAATATTGTTACACAGACGATCGGGGTATTATATCTGCCAAATATTCCAACTCTGCGCCTGCGCACAGGCCTTTGTTTGATAGCAGCTGCGATGTCACTGCCTTTTCTAGTTCCTTGTCACTGGTACAGAAATATCGCATATCCCTGCCGATACGCAGATAGCCGATGGCATCGAGCCAACGTCATCTGTCAAACCTTGGTTCTTTGTTAATGGTGATTTGTATTTATCATTGTAATAAATAAAATAGTTGAATCGTGAAATAAAATTGAGAAGTAGTTGATAATTAGTAGAATGAATTGATGAATTACTAGAAAGTTGATGTCATTTAATGGCGAATTGTAAGGTTTCTGTTGATTTTAATTTGTGAATTACAACATATTAAAATTTGTTACTGGTACTATTAAATGCAGTGAAGTAAAATTTTAGTTTTGTTGTTCATCCTATGAAGAATTTATGATTTTTTATGTACCATTTAATAATTTTGATAACATTTTATTGTTTTTTTTTCTAATTTATTCTTAGATAAGTGTGATTACACTTAGTTATTGCGAGTATCCGAATCCGAAAACTATCTGATCCGAAAAAATAATTCACTATCCGCACACCTCTAATATTTACCCTTAAATATGTTATTTTTATCATTAAATGATAAATTAGGATAGTCTATAACACCTTTTACAGTAACTTGAAGCTTTGCTAGTGCCTTTTATTTAATGATTTAGCACTTTTTTTTAAATAATACATTAACCCATCAACTGGCAATTAAAACACCTCTATTGGCAGGCCATATTTTGATGTTTTGCAAGGGTTTTTTTAAAAAAATCATGAAATATAGTAAATATGGTCAAAATCTACATTGTGATATATCATTTTCTTCAGAATTAACTCTACTTTAGAATGAAATGTATTTTATAATTATATTTTTAATTTTATTTTTATATTCATAGTTTATAAGTGAAAAAAAACATTTTTTTTCAAAAAGTAAAGGGGGGAGACCATCCCCCCTGAATAGTTAATATGGTATAAATTGTATTTCCAAAATATACAAACTGTTATAAATTTTATCTAGTTTTTAAAAATATACAGTTTGATTGACTTTTACACATCTATATGTCTATAATAACACCATAACCGAGAATTGGCAATTTTTTCAAAATCGGTATCACCATAGTAACACTATAATAGTTGGCAAATTTACTCAATTTTTCACTCTCAAATAATATTTCTCTAATGTCCCTATATCGATCTACATAGTCTCTATCTATTTCAAAACATTTATATAAAAACAAGAAATTTAATTATAAAATATGATAGGCCTACGTATTCAAAAACACAACAGACTATTTTTATTTCAGGAAGGTCCCACCCCTTTCTAATTACATAACTAAATATAGATTGTTTTACAGCAAAACGAAGCTAAAACTTCATAAATATAATAGTCAAAACATATATTTACTTATTCCAAGAAATAAGTAAGCAATTATCACTCATAACCAAACTGAAACATTAACCTCGGCGAACGTAAACAGAGATCTCATTGACGAACGACGCATTTGAAAAGTAGCATTGTTTTCTTTTTCTCTTCTCCAGCTGAACAAAATTTAATCCCTATTGAATGGTATATATCGATAGATCGTTTCATCCGTAATCGAATGATACCAATATATCGTCGACCATACATTTATTTTACTATGAAAAGTCGATAATACGTAGCGATGTTTGACCGTCGCAAAAGCGACGGTCACCAGTTGTTGAGAGTGATAGACCGTCGCTTTTGCGACGGTCACCAGTTGATGGGTTAAGTTTGTATTTACAAACTTAATTAACAAACAAACTTACAAACACAAACACTTACATTACAAACTTAATTTATAAACTAGCATATGTGTTATTAGCTTCGATGTCGGTCCGCAGGTGTGGGACGTAGATATCAGTGTGTGCCTGTTCACACTAGTAGGTCATGGCAACTGAGTTGTAATGTGTATGTTGTCAGTCCGCAGGTGTGGGATGAAGGCATCTGTGTGTGCAGTTCACGCTAGTAGGTCGTGACAACTGAGTTGTAATGTATGTGTATGTTGTAGGTCCGCAGGTGTGGGACGTAGACATGGGTGTGCGCCTGTTCACGCTAGTAGGTCATGAAAACTTAGTTGTAATGTGTATGTTGTCGGTCTGCAGGTGTGGGACGTAGACATCAGTGTGCGCCTGTTCACACTAGTAGGTCATGACAACTGAGTTGTAATGTGTATGTTGTCGGTCCGCAGGTGTGTGACGTAGTCATCAGTGTGCGCCTGATTACACTAGTAGGTCATGACAACTGAGTTGTAATATGTATGTTGTCAGTCCGCTGGTGTGGGACGCAGGCATCTGTGTATGCCAGTTCACGCTAGTAGGTCATGACAACTGAGTTTGTAATGTGTATGTTGTCGGTCCGCAGGTGTGGGATGTAGGCATTGGTGTGTGCCTGTTCACGCTAGTGGGTCATGACAACTGGGTGCGAGGTGTTCTGTTCCATCCTGGTGGCAAGTATCTAGTGTCTGTGTCAGACGACAAGACCATGCGAGTATGGGACGTGCGCAACCGCCGCTGCTGCAAGACGATAGAGGCACACACACACTTCTGCACCTCACTAGGTAAGAACAATTCTAATCATAATTTTAACAGTTTTCAGCCTCACATATCTTAAAAGATTTTATGTAATTTAAGACAACCTGACAAGAGGCACAATAGACAAACATGTTATTTTATTTTAAAACATGTTACAAGAAGGTACTTAAAGTGTCTTTTCATGTTCCAGATTTCCACAAGTCACAGCCGTTCGTGATCACTGGCAGTGTGGACCAGACTGTGAAGGTCTGGGAATGCCGCTAACCCATCCCCGCCCTCCTCATTCTCTTAAATTATTCCTTTTCAATCGAATGCCGACAATTGAAAAGCTTAAATCAGTGTCTCATCGAATACGTTTCGTAGTGTAGACTATTTTTGTTATGTTTGGAGGCCGCGATTAATTCAGCATTGAAGCTACAGTAATGTCGGTGATTTGCCAACTGAAATCAACTTGCTGCATAAGAATTGTATAGACGAATTTGATTTTTTCTGGTGTGAAATTGCTATAACTTATTATGGCTCAAATAAGATTAAAATGTGGATTTTAAATTCTTTGATTAGTTTGAAAAAACATATTAACTTATAGACGGTGTAAAATTTTGAATACTTTTGTAATGGAAGAAAAATACACCCATGTTAACATTTCTATAAAATATGAAGAATAATTATTTATTAAAAAATTTAAGTAATCGAAACTTTTATCAAATTTTTTAAAATCAATACTTTTTAATTTCTATATATGGTTAGATTTGATGGTAAATTTAATAGTAACATATATGCTAAAATAGCTAAAAAAGATTAATTCTATGTATGAGTTACCGTTTTAAAATTATCATATTCTGTACATGTCTCAATTTTTAATATTTTGGTCCATAATATTATCTCATAGCTATAAGCAATTTTGTTGTGTCCATTATAGTTTTATTGTTGCTGTTAATATAAATTTATTGAGATAAAGAATTTATTCTTTGATGTCTATGTTCCAATCAAATTATATGTATAATTTGTTTTAAAACTTGATTTATTTTGCCAAAGTAATGGATTATTATTTATCAGGAGACTAGCGACACTAAAATAATTCTGTTTTTACTAAATATA
Organism: Nephotettix cincticeps; assembly: GCA_023375725.1. Classification (NCBI taxonomy): domain Eukaryota; kingdom Metazoa; phylum Arthropoda; class Insecta; order Hemiptera; family Cicadellidae; genus Nephotettix; species Nephotettix cincticeps. The sequence goes on from CM041791.1 coordinate 44,321,609, forward strand.
AAGTTAGTAAAAACCAGATACAACCAATTAACAGCCATGAAAAATAGTTTCAGTTTTCAATATCTTTTGGGTAAATAGATAGATAATTCATCAATTTGTCATGAGTCTTAGGTTTATATTTTTGAATAGTTACAATTTTTTTTAAATATGTTTCCTGAACTCTTTGCCGTATGTGCAAAATTAATCCTATTTAAATGGCAAAAATAATAAGAACATGTCAAAAATAAAGATGATGGTATTTTAAAAAAATCTTTAGTACATTGGTTCGTTCTTATGTTATTGGGTGTAAATAAGTTTAGTGTGCGCCTTACCAGCTCAGTATATTATCTCGCGGTAGACGACATTTCGTATTTAGCTTTTGTATGTCGAGGCTTAAGTGTGCGCACGCATTCTAGCCCCGTTTGTTTGCTGTACAAAATGCATTCATCACAACTACATTGTTGTTTCAATTTTTATCATAAATAAATGCAATATTCGACATATTGTAGACAGCAATGCGATTGTGTTTTTCTTCTTTACCTAAACCCTGTATTTAGAAATGCATATTTTTTTACATGGTCTAACATGTATTAAAATCTACAAATTGTATAAACTTGGTTGTTCTAAAATAATAAAATAGATTCTGCTTGTTCTGCATCATGATGTAATGTTTCGACTACCTACCATTATCTTGAATATGTTCTAAGGTTAATGATTAATAGAAAACTAAGATTAAAATATAACACTTCTTAAAACTTATCTTTGGACTAAATATATATTTTTTTAAGACATCGAAAAGTGTATCTTAGTAAGAAAGAATAAAAGGATTGAATTTAGTTCAGTCAACTCCTGATTATCCGGGTTAATGACATGTTTAACACCCACAGTTTACACAACCGTAGATAATTAAGTCATGAATATAGTGGTGTGCGAATATTTGAAGTTCGAATATCGTGATATCCGGTTCGACTCGAGATTTCTGACAAATTTCTAGGTCGATTCTCGGAAAATGTAATCAAGTTGAAAAAATCATTCAAACAATAATCATTGTTAGTTTAGTTTTATTTTTGTTATCAACTGAAAGCTTACGTTTCCTTCCTTGCGCAGCAAAAAAGTAGTTCCATATTTTAGAACAGATTAACCCTTAATAGGTTGTGCAATTTATGTTACGTAATAGATCGTGTGGCTTACAAAGTTCCGCATACAGTAATTTGGACTTTGAAGACATGTTTAATTGAACTTTCTAGTCTAAAATTGTTGTTAAGTCGGCAAAATGGACAATTTGCTTTAAAAGTAGTAATAAGTATAGTAAGTATGATCACCCTACAGCAATTCATCTAAGGACTGATCCAATCCTTCTCGTTCAATTGTATCTTCTTGAGTAGGTTCAGTATTTTACTTGCATCGTCGCTATGAGTTAACAATTAATTGTCCTTTCAAAGGTCCCTCTACCAGACTTAGCAATTCTTTCCTCTTCTTGAAATGATTTTTTGACATTGTTGATCAAAGAAAGCTAACATTTTCATTCTTTACTTTCCATTGTAATGTAAATATACGTAATAAAATTAAAAAATTGTTATGTGTATGTATTGAAATAATTTCAATAAAATTATTATAGTAAATTACAATCACATAGCGACACAAAACAAGAGGATTTCAATAAAATTAATACCTAAAAATGGGAACGTTTCATAGGGTCCAATGTCATTCGATCCAAAACCTTAAAATAGAGAAATAAACTCAGTTTCATAGGCTCCAATGTCAATCGATCCAAAAGTATAGTCAAGTTAGTAAGTAATAGTCAGTGATGTTTTTGAACAGAGTGTATTCGAAATGCAAAACCCTAAAAGAGAGAAATAAATAAACGCTGTTTCATAGGTTCCAATGTCAAACGATCCAAAAGTGCTGTATTTGCGTCGGAGAAATTGAAGGAGTTTAAACGTACTGGGGTTGCTTCTTCAAGTTGAAGGCGTTCAGAATTGTTCGTACCATTCACTGCTGAATTCGCTGGTGAATTCAGAAGTGAACGGCGTTAATAAGTATAGTACTCGAAGTAATAACATTAAATTGTAAAAAATAAATGAAAAACAACTCAGTTCAACCATATTGTATTTTTTTCAATTAGACACTTAAACAGTTTCGTCACTAATTAGATTTGCTTACCAGTAGGTCTACTTGAGTTTACATAGTTTTTAATTAGATAAATTATATGAAATTTGTATCATTATTAAAATTTCTTACACTTTAAGACACTGTATGATTTCAATATAGTATAATTCTAAAATAGGTTTTTAATTTGTGATTTATGTATACGAACAAACATTGATTTTAATTTGACAGCAGCTGTTCGTTATTACTTTCTATTAAATTTAATGCATAATCATCTAAATATATAAATCAAAGTAGTGTTAGTTATACAGGCATTATAACTCGAGAACGGCTGGACCGATTTTAATGATCTTTGATTTTTTGGATTCGTCTCTGCTCCGGTCATGCTTTAGGCATATTCAGTTTCCATAAATTCAATTAGTTTCCATTTTATAGCGTTTTAAATTTCTAATTTTAACCTTATGGGGACTAAGTTTGTTTTCAATAATGTTCTACAATAAAAACATTTGATTTCTTAAGCTACAGCTGTTGTTTTACTTTCCATTAGCAATGTGCTTTACTATCCAATGCCATCTGAATCATTCAATAATGTAAAACTATGAAGTAAATGGGTACTGTACAAAATGAGTAGATTTATTCACCACGTTAATAGTTTACGATTTTTGGGAATTATATTATTTTGTGCATATTTTTTATTTTCTGTCTGATTAAAAGTCACGTGTTTATAATTATTTCGGCTAAATAAAAAATAATTACGGTGTTTATACATATTACGTTTGTTATAATAATCAGCTGTTGTATATCTTTCCTATAAAAGCCGTATTACAGTTAGGTTTTGTTTGGTTTTAGGTTGGATAAGAAAAATTGTGAATCAATCCACACAGATTTATTTGTTTTCAAGGAATGTTATTAATATGTCTTATCGTTTCAGTATTGTTATTAACTAAGCCGCGACCCAGAATATCTAATTTTTCACAACGAAGTCGTAATGCTATTCGACTTCAGAATCTGAAAGTTAACACGTATTTACTGTTAGGCGTTACGAAGTTCGCCGGGTCAGCTAGTGAAATATAAATCAAATAAAAAAAATAAACTTGAAATCTTAAACAAATAAATACGAAGAAAAAAGTAATTCTCAGCTTAATTACTTAGTACAAACTTACAATTAGATAATTTACATTAAATTAGATAATATTTATGCCAATATTATGAAATTGTCCTAACTAATGCCACTGAAGTCCTAAACGAATATGAATTGATAAATGCTGGTTTGAGATGATTTAATATGCAAAGAGGGGGAGTTCATCTTAAACTTTTTGAAAACTTTGTCTGAAACGATTTGCATTAGTTTACGTAAAAAACATCTTTGACACCGGATGCTCATAGAACATAAAATGGATTACTGGAAAGGTATACCGGCCTTGCAAGAAGGATCAGTTCTGAATGCGATTGTTTCATAAGCTAAAATGGATACAAAACTCTAATCCCCTTCAACAGTCGTCCCTCGTGAAAGATTCCAAGAACACTAGGCCGACAGGAAGTTACCCAGCCTTACTACCCTATTTGAAAATGAGAAATACTTTAGTTTTTTTTTTTTTTTTTTTTTTTTTGGGCAGGTGGTAACTCTTTATGAGTACCCCCGCTCCTGCGAGGGTTATGTGGAGACTCCACCGTTAAGCGGTGTTTACCCAAACTAAACCCACCTTCCCCATCCGTCCATACGTGTATGCGCAACTTACATACGGGCGTAAGGACTTCATTTGAGCGACCACAGCATTAGCGTTTACCGCTGTAGCTGCTGGATTACCTCTTGGAATGGCTAAAGATAATGGCTAGTACTATTAGTACTAGCCTACCTATTAGTACTGGCTAGTACTATTACCGGTACTTAATGTTAAGACAGTTATCATATACAGGGTGATTTAGATAAGTGTTTCAGCTGTTTTATTTGAAAACCATAAGAGCTTCTCTGACCATTGCAAAAAGTACCAATAAAGATACTGAAAGTAACATCATTAACGGGAGTTGAAGCGTCCATAAGAGCCCATGTTAATTTGCCTCATTTTAGGTACACTTTTCTCAGAAACCATTTAACCTAGAATAACCAAACTTTGTACACATGTTATTACATATAATATCAAGCTCCCGTAGCAAAACTATGCATCTCACTCAAAGCCTTGTATCTTTTTTAATTATCTTATAATTGTAACTTTTTTAAACACTTTTTTTACTAAATAATGATATACATCATGTGTTAAATATGAGCCAATTCAAAATATTTTGCTACAGTAGTTTAGTATAATATACCTGAGAATCCACAAAAAATCACAAAACTGTAGCTCACCCGGTTCATGAGATAAGTGTACCTAAAGTTCAAAAATTAAAATTTGCGGAAAACGAGTAAAAACAAAGAATTTACTGTTATTATTGATTGTATTCATTGTGAACAAACTTCTACTGCTACAAGTAAAGCAATAATAGAATCAGATGATTTAACAAATAGTATAATAATACAGGTTTACCAACACATATCTAACTAATAAAATAAAACCCATGGAAATTGATATAAAAGAGCTCAAAGTGTAATCACAACCAAGTTGTTGCCGGGCAACGCAACGAGCAAAGACTGTGTAATATATTTTTCGACAGATTATAAATAACGTTTTCAGTCAAAGGATCATAGTATATGTGGTATCAAATTACTCAGGAAGAACTGAACTAAACATTTAAGGAATAAAAAAAAATGTCAAATTTTGACTTGAACTCCCCTTAAGAGGCTCATTATAAACGGAAATAGAAAACCGTCGCATAATGAGTTCATAACGATGGAGGTTCATAATGATTTTGTTTGATATTTATGTAGGGAAATAAATTGGAAATATTTCGTTTATTATCTATGTTTTGCATTTTATGGTAATTTTTTAGATTTTTCATATGACCTTACTTTTGATATTTAGTTATCGACATATTATTCCTTAGTTTTTAATACATCGTTATCCTTTCTCATAATTTACATGGTTACATGCATAGACAAGTCAATTGGTATTTTACAGACTCTACAGAGTGTTCATTAAAGTCGGGAATAAACTTTGAGGGGTGATAGTATTCATCAAAATAAACCAAATATTTCCTATAAACATGTAAACTGTGATTTTGATTAATATAATTGACGAAGATTTAAACAGCAAATGAAGTTAAAAATTATAAAAAATTAAAAAGTAATTACGGAAAAACTTTGTTTTACCAGCAATCGTAGAAGTTTGTCTATACATAGGAAACAATTTCTACACCGCAAACTAATAATATGAATTTTTTTTAAATCGTCCAGTCTAAAACTAAAAAATATGAATCAATATACGTATTAGGTGTAAATAAAAACATACCATTAATATTTTAATTTCCATTTATAATTTTATCAAAACAGGTTACTAGAGAAATGCACATAAAGTAAACGTGTAATTTTGCCGTGGAGTGGCAGGAATAACCAATTTTCTTAGCCCAATTTACGTTTAGAAAGTGTTATTTTCGTGTTTAGAGTAATGAAATAATACAATATTATTACTACCATTGAAGTCAGCTTAAACATTTAAACAAACAAGTATTTTGAATCGTTTATCTACGACTACGGTTCCAGGGAAAGGTTAAATTTACTGTCCATGGTTAACGCAGTTCCTATATTGTCTGAGAGAGCGCAACATTATTCTTAGAGAGAATATTATAAAATCAATGTCTTCCTTATTTCCCAACTGTTTTTTCATGAAATTTGGTGTGCAGCGTAACAAGTATTAACTAATACTTCACTTATGTATCCAAACGTCCTCCGTATTAAAAAATGTCCTAAGTACTTACTCTGTTTACAGATTAACTCAATACTCGCACTCTGTCCTGAATATTTGGAAACATGTTTTAGTTTTAGTATTATGATAGTAAATTAAAGTCAAAATATACGATCTTATAGGCTATCTAAAAGATAAATAACCCAAACACTGACTGAGCAGTCTCTCACGGCGACACTACCTGTCTGCCAGGTTAGATTCCATCAGTACGTTTAAACTCCTTCAATTTCTCCGACGCAAATACAGCACTTTTGGATCGTTTGACATTGGAACCTATGAAACAGCGTTTATTTATTTCTCTCTTTTAGGGTTTTGCATTTCGAATACACTCTGTTCAAAAACATCACTGACTATTACTTACTAACTTGACTATACTTTTGGATCGATTGACATTGGAGCCTATGAAACAGAGTTTATTTCTCTATTTTAAGGTTTTGGATCGAATGACATTGGACCCTATGAAAGGGACCCCTAAAAATGTTGAAAACACTACAAGTTGGCCGCACAAATGCTGACACAATGGGGCGCATGGCGTACAAAAGACAACAGGCTCGTAAAAATGGTTAACATTGACAACAGAATGCAATTAACCGGTTCTGTTTATTACTATCTGTTCAAAACAAGTTATTTATTCCTCGCTAGTGAGAGAGAGTCATAAAACATGTAATTAAAAAATAATAAAATAATTTTATCACTTCAATGATAAAACATGAATTACATAGCTTAAAATAACTACTGTAAATATAACTACATTTATTTTCTAATGCTGTATCTTAAATAAATTAAAAAATATATGCTATGCAACTATTGAAAATTTTAATTTTTATAGATTATTTCTTTTACATCAGTATTTATATTTAATTTTATTGGTTCATCAATAAATTGATGAAGTAATAAAAATATTTAGGCCTAAAGTTTGAGCATAGTAAAATAATTAATATTTTAATATGTATTATTTTTTTAAATAGATTAATTTTTTATTTTAACAAAGGTTAAAACAGGGTTTGTATTTCTAATTGAGAGGATTGATTAGAAAATCATATATACAGGCCCTACATAATTTAAGGCATGCAATTACTACATTTTTTTAAATAAGGCTGTTTACACACCCATGTTTTGAAGATCATCTAATTGGATGAAAATAAACCCTTACGCTAATATTTGATTTAAAAATGTTCAATACAATATTCGGAATAATAAATATTCGGTTTTATCAAAACCCAAAATTCACTTTGCACATTCCTAAATGAATATATTTAGATTTTTGTTTTTTATTTGGGATAATAATATTATCATTTTATGACATTCATCCAAAGAAATTTTAATGGTACAGGCTGACACTTTACAATTTTCTACAATGCAAAATTAAATTTTTACAAGGAGTAAGTTCAACACGAAAAAATCCGCTGACACTCACCATGTTATAATGATGTCACAGTGTCTGTGTGGTAAAAATTCAAATCATGATCTGCTTTTCTCTGATCCATAACTTTCTTGTATAACCAACACCCCTTATAGTGGTGAAAAATTCTTTTGTCGGGTAAAAAATAAAGATAGTGAATGCCTGAATGGTGTCACTAGCTGTATAGGCCTATGATTCCTTATTACCAACTACAATTATATGGCCAAACAGTTAAACATCTGGTCCACTCTCAGATTCTGTGTGATGTTCATCACCCGTATTTTCAACTCCAAGAACAGGGAAAAGGCTTTAAACTTAGTAGGTATTAGCGAATTTCCCATTGGAAAAATAAGCTATTACCATAGGTCTCATGGCACGACTTAAGCCCAGGACCATGTTATTTTTTTCTCTCCTACATTCCTACATTTGCTCAGACGAGTTGGTAATCCAGACATTTCGGTGAACAGGAAGTTTACGGGGGTTTTGTACCCCAAAAATGTTTTTTTTTACGTTTTTCCATGTAACTTTTAAAATTTTATCTTTTACTGTTAGAATCAGCTCAAAAAACTACACAATTTAGTTTCTGAAAGTTTTTCTCTATCCCCGATGGTTACCGAGATATTAAAAAATCTAACAGAGTACATTGTATTTAGGGGCTTCAATGCTTATCTTATAGAGGATAAGGAAAAATTAATATTTCCTTACCGTACTAATACAATTTCGGATGAAACTTTGTATTTAGCTTCATGCGTTTGGGATCCATACGTTTATGTTAAAAAGTCATAGTTCATGTGTTTCCCACAGCAGCAAACCTGCATACTCTTTTGTGGAAAATAGGCAAACTCCTTTATTTATGTCCAGATAATGATAAAACTTGATATATGGTCAGAATAAAAATAGTTTATGGTAAAAATGCCTATTTTTACTGTTCCTCAAAGCAGCAAACCTGCATACTCCTTCCCATTTTAATGTTATGGAGAATAGGCAAATAATTTATCAACAGGTGTTGATTGATCAATCTTGTCACATACTTGTACTATTATTGTCATATTACTGATTTGGAAATTCGCTGAGTACGCAGGTCTGCTGCAACAGGGGTATTTTATAAGTTGTATTTTATACGTATAAATCACATCATGTTAATGACAGCTTAGGCATGAAATCAGATTAGTTAACCAGACATAATCTATGCAGTAACTAATGGCAACCTCATAGTGCCAGTTGAGCAGATATATACCTCCCTCCCTGCCCTAAAACTGAGACGTGTTGGTTTTGGATGTAAACAAAACACACACCAGAGTTCCGGTAATCCGAACTACCTGATGGGGAAAAAGGTTACTGAGTTTTAATTAAAAACAATGTAATCTCAATTATAACAATTTAAACTACAGTACGTTATCATTATTTATATATTACTACGTATAAAATGTTAAATAAATAAAATAACTTACTTTTTGGAACATAAGAATAGAGTTATCGTCCTTGGAAGTAACAAAGAGATCCTGTTAGCCAATACTAAGTTGTGCCATCATCTCATAAACATCAAGCATTTGGATGTAGCAGTACATTGTTGCTCAAGATAGCGATAGCGAAGGGTGATGTCTAGCTACAATCACAGTACATCACAATAGATTCGATTCTCATGGTCTCACTTTTTATCGGTGGATTACTTTTCAAATATTTAAGTTAATTTGCAGCAATTACCATGATGACGGAAAAAGTAGGCCTACAGACAGCACTGTTCGTTTTTATGTGTCAATGTGTGTGTCTTATTTTATATTTCTAATGAGAAGTCTTTAACAGTCTCTGCAGGAACACTTGATGCCGTTTAGGCAAAACATATAATGGACAACCCCATATGTGAACTTGGATAAGACATATTTGTTCTAAATACATAGTTCGGGTCTAAAATAATATGTCTTATCAGTACTTTAATGCAACTTTACACTGCATTTCTGGATAATCCGAATAGGGTTCGGCCCCAATTAGTTTGGATTACCGGGACTCTGGTGTATCATTACAAGGTTGTAGTTTGCCCAACTTATACAACTATTTTATGTAACAAGAGTGTGTAGCAGTATTATAATTAGATGATCGTAACATCCCTGCAGCTTGCATTTGTAAGGAATAATACCACTTGTGGGTCAATAACTGAGTTTTTTAAATGTAGCTTTAGTTTTTAGCTGGGTAGATGCCAACTATCTAAATATATAAAACAAAGTCGTGTTAGTTACGCACATTATAACTCAAGAACGGCGGGACCGATTTTAATGATCTTTGATTTTTTGGATTCGTCTCTGCTCCGGTCATGCTTTAGGCATATTCAATTTCCATAAATTCAATTAGTTTCCATTTTATAGCGTTTTAAATTTCTAATGTTAATCTTATGGGGACTAAGCTTTTTTACAAGTGTTTTACAATAAAAACATTTGATTTCTTAAGCTACAGCTGTTGTTTTACTTTCCATTAGTAATATGATTTACTATCCAATGCCATCTGATTCATTCATTAATGTAAAACTATGGAGTTAATGTGTACTGTACAAAATGAACAGATTTATTCACCATGTTAATAGTTAACGGTTTTGGGGGATTATGTATTTATATTTTTTATTTTCTGTCTGATTAAAACTCACGTGTTTAGAATTATGTTGGCCAAGTAAAAAATAATTACGGTGTTTATACCTATTACGTTTGTTATAATAATCAGCTGTTGTATATCTTTCCTATAAAAGCCATATTACAGTTAGGTTTTGTTTGGTTTTAGGTTGGATTAGAAAAATTGTGAATCAATCCACTCAGATTTATTTGTTTTGTGGGAATGTTACTAATGTCTTATCGGTCCAGTATTGTTATTAACTATGCCGCGACCCAGAATATCTAATTTTTCACAACGAAGTCGTAATGCTACTCGGCTTCAGAACATGGCCAATCTGAAAGTTAACACGTATTTACTGTTAGGCGTTACGAAGTTCGCCGGGTCAGCTAGTTGTACATAGAATCATTCTATGTAAGGTAAAGGTAATAATAAAACTGTGGGTTAAATTTATACCTAGTTCATTTTATAATACAGAATTATCACAATCAAAATACTTTATCTTCAAAATTACATACACAAAATTCAGGAAAAACTTATAATTTGGTAACCTATGTTAGTTTAAGACTTAAAATTGTTGCCTTAGAAAGCTATAAAACATTTTCTGATTTTTCCATTGAGGAAGACAAGATTTAAAATAACAAATGACAATCATCCTAAACTGAATAATATAAATTACAAAAAATTAAATTAATGTAGTTTTTAATTATTAACATTTTTTGTTTCTCCAAATACTTTTATCATAAGGTTGTAAGAGTTAACACTCTTACAACCTCAGAACTCTAAGTTACGGTACTTAAACGATTGTGTTCATTATAAAAAAATGTTGCTATGAATGTTTTTCTCAATTCAACATTATTACAGTTTTCCATACGAAACTAAACTACAAAAAGGAGGTGTTAAATGTTTGGCCTGACGTGTTTAAAAAGTTAACTGGTAAGGAAAAGCTTTTCACTACATAACTGATTTGTTTGAAAGAAATTAACAATAAGAACAAAATAAATAGACCTACCTTTAAAAAAATCCTACAAAGTTGAATCCTTAAACAAAATATCACTGGAGAACAACAAATGTCATTGAATAACATTATATATATTTGTTTGAAATTTGAAAAATATATAGGACGTATAGCTGGACTCATATTTATTAAATCAATAGTAAGGCAATATTCATAAGACATTATAAACCTATAAGAAAAGGGTGTTTAATTGGTTGATATATTTTGTTACTGTATTGTACTCTCATAGCCTCTAGCTTGCACTACAGAAACCTGCAATCGCAGCTGACTGCCCAGTGAACAAACAGGACAGCCAATATCTAAGTAAGGCGCTTATCAAGCTCTTACGTCAAAAACTAAGAAAAGAGCCATGCTATTATTAATTATCATGTATTACAACTGTACTTTTACTTGATACGTTTCACTGAAATGGTAACCTAAGCAGGTAGGTATTTTGAGACAAATATAAATGAGAAATGAGTGTTGGATTATAACAATAATATATCAATAATTCATGACCTCCATGTAACTGGATTACAGGACACACAACCACCAGGTTCTGTTAGCTCCACCAAAGAAGTGTTTAGTCTTCTGTTTACAATGTCTGACTACATCTCGAAAACAAGCTCAATAGTTAGGAAAGATGAATCCGTCATTGATTTAGCATTGAAATTCATTACTATTACTCAAATTAGTAAAACTCATTCTGTTCAAATAAACAAATTAATCCCAAGAATTACTGATTCAACTCGGTACACAATCCGCTTACTGTTGATAGTTGATATGAAAACAAAGTAATAACTAGTAAAACATATAACAGGCAATGAAGAAACCTATTTCTATTTCACACAATCCTTGTACATTTTTTTAACACTTTCCATAAACATATGCAACACAAATTGTGCAAAAGGTTATATAAACACTCCAACATTTAAGGCACTAACAGTGAAGTTGAGTTTTAAATAATAGTTTAAAAATAAGTATACTGATTAGGCATTTGTATTGATCCAAGGTTGGACCTCATCATTATGTTAGTGGAATGTACTAATGTCTTCAATAAAACCATATTAAATTTCTTTGGCACTTTGTTAAACATGAATTAATTGGCATAAACATTTTTATTAAAATACAACCTTAACAATATCATTATTAGATGACTTGATAAACATAAGCGTAATCTTCAGAGAATGATAAGTAGCCTAAAGTATAAATTATTGGTTAAGTACTTAAAAGCCATTCCACATAACACAATAAAAATCTTTGGATATGGGGGAAATATATACATTTCATGCACATATGACATAGGAAACATATTAAAAACCTCAGATTGATTTCATAGGCGAATCTTCAAAGGAATATTACGGGACCCATATTACACAAATTATGAACGATAGGATTGGAAAATATAGCATTCTACACAACTTTCAATCCTAGAACCATGCCAATAAACTGTTCGTAGTGAATGGTTATGTAACCATCTTGATCCGTATCATAGTGTCGAAACGCTGATGTAAGGGTCTGAAAACACAACATGCGGGTGAGAAGTACTGGATATCTAACTACAAATAACTAGCTAATTATGATAGTCTTCTAAATTTGGCTGAGGCGAAAATTACCACAAAATCAAGAGAGAAAAAAATCTATAAATCAGACAGTTTCCTCGACTCAGTCATTATCTTTAAAACGCCAATAAACTTAGTTAAGTACAACATGCAATTTATATGAATGAATGATTAGGTATTCAATTAACAAAGAAAATACGTGAAACGCACAAACACTTGTTCATGAAACACAGTAATCAACAGGTTAACGCTCACTAGACAGTAGACTGGCGCCGGACGCATCCCAGTAAGGGACGGGTTAGGGGGGAGAGTGATTTATTTTTAGCACAATCTCGCCTAGCAACAATGAAATGTCACCAGATTTGCATCCATTGACCGTTGCTAACTGCGATTACAGTGACAAAATAAGTGCTTGATATTATTTCCCGGCAAATCCAAACAGGCTTCAGCCCCTATTAGTTCGGATTTGAGGGGGTTCCACTGTACTCCATAATAATGCAAAAGTTTGGAGGAAATCATCAACACTTATTTAAAAGCTTGTTCTACCTATCTAGCTGCTCTACATAAAAAAATTTTCTAGTGTTCACAATCACCCCATAATTGAATGGCAAAAAAGAAACAACTAAAATAAGAAACTTACATGAAGAACAATGCAACACTGGATGAAATCATCAAATAAAATTGTTCCATTTCCATGTCTGTCAAATTTCCGCACCATCAGATCAATGATGTTCTCACTTAGCCGGTAACCAAAAGATGTTAAGGCTGTTCGTAGCTCGTATTTGTCAATATTTCCAGATCCATCTCTGTCAAATGATCGGAAACAGTTCTGCCAGTCCGTGACATACTTCCAAAGGGCACCAAAATCTTCAAATGAAACTGTTCCCCTGTTTTGCTTGTCAAACATTCCTATGTTAACAAAATTTAACATGTATTAAATAACCATAGATACCTTTTTTTCTTTAACCCTCCAACGGTTTTACCGTCGATTCATCGACGCCACCGCCGGTCGTCGAAGGTTCACCGTCGATCAATCGACGGTAGGTAAGCTTTTACAAAAAGCAATGGTGTGAATACATTTTCGGTTAAAACTACATTGAATATAGTATCGTTGTTTTCTACAGATCATACGCTTTCCGCCGAGGTATGTTTCGTTTTGCTTACTCTATGCGTCAGAATTCTATGTTAGTTAAAACATCGGTCTTCAGTTGCGCGGTTATGTCGCTTTGATTACAATGATGGCGTTACACGTTCTCGTCGCGTTTGTTTGGTGTTCTGATGTTAATTTCACCATTTTAAAATTGATAGCAGTGACTTATGTGTATAAAACTATATATTTTTATTTTACTTATTAAATTTTTAAAAACTTGGCTATCTTCAATTTTTGACTGGTATTTATTTTCTGTGTTTTGTGGGGGAGCAAACTTTGAAAAATCTTTTGAAAAGAATTTTTTAATCAATTTTAATTGGATACACCCATCAAAACCAAGATAAAAATAAAACATGTTACTTTTATCTTATGGATAATTTAATGTAGATTAAAATGGTGTATAATATGTTATAGTTACTATATTTTTACTATTTTATGTGGAATATTTAGTAAAAGCCTGCAAAAGCGCCAAAATGAGGTGAACCTCAAGGGGTCAAATAGTGAACCGTTGGAGGGGGTAACAACCGTTGGGTAACAAAAAAATATTTGTTGAATGTAAAGAGGAGGTAAAACTCCAAAAAAACAATTAACATGCATGATGTTCATTTTGGTTTCAGACAGTGCCCAAAAAGAATTAAGATTTTGTACAGAATCCTTGTGGGCTGTCCTAAGGAATGTAAAATTCCCGGGAATTTATGATCAGGGAATATTTCCCTGATTATCAAATACACCCGTCGCAGCAGACCTGCGTACTCAGAAAATTTCCAAATCAATAACATATTAATAATAATATATGACAAGTTTTATTATTATCTGTTAATAAATATGAGAGTTATTTGCCTATTCTCCACAAGAAATGTATTGATCTCAACCACATGAAGCTAAATATCAAGTTTCATCCAAAAATATTGGATGATAAGTGAAACATTAATTTTTCCTTATTTTCCATAAGATTAACATTGGAGCCCCAAAATACAACGTACTGTGTTTAGATTTTTTAATATCTCGGTAACCGTTGGAGATAGAGAAAAACTTTAAGGAACTAAATTGTGTAGTTTTTAAGGCGATTCTAATAATGAAAGATAAAATTTGAAATTTTTAAAAATTACAAAAATTAAATTTTAAAAATAAAAAAAATAAAAATGCAAAAAACCCATTTTTGGGGTACAAAACCCCCCTTAAACTACCCGTTCCGATTGACCTATATGTCTGGTTTACGAACTCGTCCGAGCAAATGCAGGAATACATGTCTCTACCAAATTTGGTCTCGATCAGACGATTTTTACGAGTTATCGTGTTCACAGACACACACACACACATATATATATATATATTATCTTGATGTTTGTAGAAATGTGTCAAATGACTGAATACAATTATTCAACTGGTTTGATAGAATAAATGAAAAATGAAAATGAAAAGTTATGCGAATTTTCGTTTAATAAATATATAAACGTTTTCAAGCATTTGAGAAAATAGAAATGAGAGAACAATAAACAGTGACTAAATATTTAAACAGGTGATTGATTGTCTTGGCAGTAAATTGTAAATATGGTACATATGATTTGGTACATTAATAAATAACCTCAAATAATAACCTCATTAATCAAATAACCTCTATATTTATTTATTTTAAAATGTAAATAACTTATCAAAGTTATTAATTATTTAAGATAATTTTGAAAAGTATAAATCATCACTATAAAACTAGAAATAGTAACATTAAAAAATTAATATTAGAATTATACATAACAAAATTAAAAATTTTAACCCTCCAAGTCAAGTGCTCAAACGACTTCAAAGTGCTAGGCCATTTTCGAGCACATGACGTGTTTTTTTAAGGAATTTTTACATACAAAAATTTGTTCAAATGGCATGAATTATATATGATATTTTTCACAAGAACATGATCTAGAAGATAAAGTAAAAAGAAAATTGTTTACCTTTTTAGCATTAAAATATCTGCTAAATCTTAAAGAAATAACATAAAAATATTACCAACTACAAAATCACTATTTTATTATGAAAGAACTGTGTGTAAACAAAAAACATGAAATTGAACAACAATAATATTAAACATATGATTGTAAATGAGGAAATAAACATATTACTGTAAATTGGGAAATATGTATCAATCTTCCCTCTCGAATCTTGAAGAAAGAACATTGTCAACATGTCACCTCCATATGGTACCATCATCCATTTTCAAAGACGACATCACCTTCTGTACCAATTATACGGCCAAAACTCCACTTTACTTCCCTCTCTCTGAAATTATAGGCCTGCAATCTGTCACCCACATGAAATCTATGAACAACTTTAGAGGGTGGTTTTACTTGTGTTTTAGGGTTTTCAGAATTCATTATATCCAATCTTGTTCTTATATTTCGCTGAAACATCAAAGAGTAAGCATCTGTTCCAGTTGAATTCTTTGATTTTCTCATTTGCATTAGAAATAGTTGTAATCTAGTAATCTAGTTGTAAATAGTTTCTTCTTGTATAGCCACCAGTTCCTTCTTCACTGTTTGGACAAACCTTTCTGCCTGACCAGTAGAGGAAGGATGGAAAGGAGCACTAGTTTTATGTGTAATTATAATATAATATATATAAATACATTGTAATTTTTTAATTGTTTTTGTCAAACATTTTGAATTTATGCCCAGTAAATTGTCTTCCGTTGTCAGAAACCATTGTGTACAGAATTCCGAAGGTGGTGAAAAGTTCTCTAAGTTTCTTGACGCACCATTTAGACGTGATTGTTTTTGTTTGAAAAGCCTTAACTTATTTACTATAGGCATCTACTACAATGAAGAAGTAGTTGTTTCCAAGACATGGTCCAGTAAAATCTATGTGCAATCGTTGCCATGGAGGTCCAGGTATTTGCCACGGATGTGTAAAAGTCTGAAGTGACGTGTTTTGTTTGAGGCAACATTGTTTACAAGTCTTTGCTAAGTTTTTTCTATCATAATCGATACCTTGCCAATAACAGTGACTTCTTGCCAAGGCTATCATTTTTACGATCCCTAAGCGACCAATGTGTAATTCTACCAAAAGCAAAACCCTTTGCTTCAAATTTTGTGGGATAACAACCCTGTTGCCTTTGAATAAACAATCATCTCATAAAGTAAATTCATAGTCTTTGTAGCCTAATTGTTCGAGACTTTTTCCTGTTTCCAAAATTGGAAAATATGTATCAAGATCTGGTCCTGTTAACAGTGAAAGTATTCTTTTGTTTTTTTCACTTTCCAAAATTCAGAAGGAATAAATTTTTTACAAAATGAATTAGTCCAAAATCCAAAATATACAAATTCTTCCAAATTTAATTGTGAACAACAAAAATATAACTTCACTGCCTTTTCCACAAAAAATCACATCACTAATTATTGACAAAAAAGAAAAAAAATTTCAGAAAATTTTTTTTAAAAAGTTTGCCAAATCAGCAAGTGTCAGTGGAAAGCTGGATATGGCATATTGATTCAAAATAAATCAAAACAACGAAGCAAAACAACAACGTTACGGTACACAGTAGTCTGCTGCAAGACGAATGAAACTGATTACGTCAGCTGACTTTTTTTCTCGCAAACTATTGAATTACATGGTTCTAACTACGTCAATAGGTAGAGAATTATTTTCTGCATGTAGCCATACAAATTACATCGTTATCGGTCGACCATTCATATGTAATATTGCGAAAACGAACATATCGCACAGTGCGATAGTAGCGTTTGGAGGGTTAAACAATACAAGCACTACACGTAACTAAAACACCGGTAAACCAATTGTTTACAACCTCTTACTAAACCAAAACACACCTCGATCTCATCTGCAGTGTTGTTACTGTATTACAGTAGGCTACTATTTATCAGCTGACACTGATACCAACATAAGAATATAAATGTAATAGAATAGTTTTGGTAAAGCAAACATTATAGATGTACCGTAACTCAAAAATCAGAGCGCCGCTAAAGCAGCACCTGTGGAAACCACGAAAACATTTAAAAATATACTATATATCTAACATTTATAGATATAATCGAATACAAAATAAACATTTATTAATAGAATACAATTGCAAATAGACACTATGATCTAGCGGGTTTTCTGGCAATTACGTCAAACTACGCAGAATACAGAATGTTGTTCACCAAAATACGAGTGATGGCTGTATGTCCAGGAACGGTCCCGAGTCTAGGCCAATGGGTTAACACGTTCACTGCTAAAATACATGAAATAGAGAATGGTATATGCTAAAAATGTTTTTTAAGTTTTACTCACCATTTGATGTGTTTTGATGGAAAACAATTAAGAAACACCATTCGGACCAATAAAACTGCATTTACGGCCATTTTATTTTGTGGTAATGATGGTGTACGCCGGCACCTGGTGATGTTCTTTAACCGATCCGCACACTTTATTTGTTCTTATATTTTAAAAAACTCAATCTTATAAATTTAAACACATTTATTTGAATTTAAATTATAAAAATATTACACTAAACAAAAATATATACTATTTACAACACCGCCAGCCCACTCTGATATGTTATGTTCACTTGTACTAGTCATCAAAACACACGTGATGCACAATCCCGGCTGGTCACTCTCAGCGCATTGCCAAATGACCCTTAAATGGATATTTTTCTTACTGCATTTATGGCACCCTTTAGTGATTAAAAAACAGTATTTACTACTGTATTTACAAATACACAATATTTACACAAACATATGTTTCCGTAGAAACGTGTGAATAAAAAAACTGACACCGCCAAAAATGAAAGAAATATATCTCGCCATAAGCGTAATAACAAATACAGGCACTGGAGAGGTGCTAGCATATGACTGACATATTTTTGCAACAATGGAATGGTGGCAATGATCGTGTACACGCGTACTTGGGGAGAGGCCGGCTCGGCAACAACCGTTGCTGCCCACAGTGAACATGTTAATTCCATGATTTATGTTATTGTATAATACAAAATACAAAACTCACCTATCATCAATCTGACTGTTTCTGGGTTAAATGGAGTCCAAGTACCATTGGATAAAGCAACTTGTAACTCATCAGCAGAAATATAACCACTTCGATCCGAGTCAACTCTAAAACAAATGCTTTTGAGTACATCCACACTTAATATACACCCAGCAATTATGTGTACCTGCACACACCCGTGCATGTATATGTTTCAAGTTTTAACACAAGTACAATAGTGAGAGATAGCTTGGGGGATACATACCACAGCTGTCCTGCTTATGAGACACGTTCACCATACATCACACCAACACACCAATACTTTTCAACTTTTAACCCTAGAAATGGCAAAGTCATAATTTACGACGCATTTACTTACATATTCAATAAGAATTGGCAGGTGGAGGCATCTGTGGTCAGTTTAGTGAATTTGTTAGACACTATCGCCTACGTGACCGTGTTGCCATCTGGGGGAAAACAACCGAAACTGCTCTCGCAGTACACTCGCCTGCCACCGGGCAGGTCTTATAACCAAGTAAGCACTTTCAATTCCTATGCACTGGTGGCCTAATCGGCTAAAGCGCTGCGCTGACGAGCGTAACGTTCTAGCCATTCGGAAGTGCTAGGGTTCAAATCCCGATCATGAGCAATCCCAATTTGGCTTGCAAATGTGTGGTGTAGCGGAGTGGAGGGCCCACCTTAAATAAACGGTGACCGGCTTGGGTGGAAATTGACAGCATTTGTAGGCTTAATTGGGATTGCAGTGGACACCTGTTTTGCTTTTGTGGTTAGTGGTTATAAGGGGGGGGGCATGTTTTAAGCTTTTTTTGTTTAAACTTTGATATTTCATGAAGATATTAGTAATTATATTTATGTTACAGAGTTAAGAGTAAAAAGCTTGCCACTTCTAGGGTTAAAATGGACTTGTAATCAAATTGTAAGTGTGGTTAGCAACATGAAAACTCACCATGGACTTGAAATAGATTGTATATCGTCTACATATTTTTCTTCAATGTTTATCCTTTTTGCCTAAACATCTCATAATTGTACCTGTATTTTTAAGAAGGGATGGTAGGACAAGCTTGGGAATTTCAGATTCACTTCACTGGTTCCTAACATATTTAAGATAGGGAGTCAGCAGCAATTGTTGTTTTTTCTTTGGTTATATTGATGACAATGATAAATGATCATACTGGGGGTGGCCTAGAGTAAACTCTAGGCCACCCCAATAAGTTTTGGGCTGGTATGACTTGATTTTATAGGAGAAAGTGCACGTTAATAGTGGAAATAGGTCATTTTTAAGGCTTTATCTGATTCAGTAAAACATATACCAAGGTAAAAGAGTATTTATTCACCTTGAATAACCTTAAAATTGTAATTTCTGTGAATCCACCAAGATATTCATCCGAGTGGAGTGTTATCTTACAACTTATTTTTATTTATATAATCTTCATCAGATCGTCTTTCACCTAAACATAATTAATTTAAAGGTTATACTAAAATATCCCGGGGATGATGATTGAGAGCAGTCTCACATGAAGTAAAGTCTCTAATCCAGAAGTTCAATACCACTGGATGCACATCCAGTAATTTGGTGCTGAGTTGCTGTCGTGGATTGAATATTACATTTCCATTAAATAAATTGATATTACATGTAATTTACATACCTATGTTTTAATAAATTAAATTAAAATTGAGGTCTCCACAATAACCTTAAATGGAACTTTTAATATTTTGTGGTCTTCTTAGTATAATTTTGGATTATTCATCCTTATGTTGAATATTTCCGAACAATTGGAAAACTATCGGGCCAAAATTCCCAAAATTATTATTTCTGATACAGACAGAAAAGTTTCATCACATGATTAGGCTTTTAGGATTAGCATAAATGAATAATTTGCACAAGGAAGTACTTGTTATGATATTCGCTCAGTAGGGCTAAATCCAATAATATTTAGAGTAAAAAATGTCATTAATTTATTCATTTTAACCCTTTAAAGAGTATTGTATTTTGCGTCAAAATAGTATTGACGTTTTAAAACGTCTTTTAATGGTTCCGCAAAAAAGGAGTAGTGACGTTTTAAAACGTCATTTGACAAAATTTGTTCTAATACATATATATATATACATATAACATGACACAGATTGATTCTTAAGCTATAAATCGATAATTAAACACGTAGATACGCAGAACATGTGTATTGGTGTATTCAGTAGGTTATGAGTAATCTGCTGAGGGTTTCTTAGGCGGTGTGGTCGGGGCGGGGAGTTTCAGCGGAAAAAGTGGCAGCGCGGCATGAAGTTTTATTAGACCTGTTATTTATAGCACTGAAGGTTCAGCGGGTGATAAAAGTGAAAGTGTTCTAATCAAATCAAATAAAATCAAGGACTTGATATAACAGCTTAACATCCTTAACAGCTCTCATATAATGACGTTTTAAAGTCCTTGAAAGTTAGTGATGCTGCTGAATGGTTTTCAGCTAATAGCTTATTGTTAAATGAAGATAAGACACAGACTGTAGTTTTTGGTTTAAGAAACCTAAATAATGTTGATCAACTTGATAAGGGCAGCTCTACAGTTAAATTTCTTGGGATACATATTGACAGTAAATTGACTTGGGCATGCCACATAGAAAATCTTTGCACTAAATTGAGCAGACTTACTTTTCTTTTTCGAAGACTGGTGGATGTTTTACCACAAAATTATCTAAGGTCAGTCTACTTTGCCCTCTGCCAATCAGTTTTGAATTATGGCATAATTTTCTGGGGCAATAGCTCTCATGTTGGAGATGTCCTAGTAATACAAAAAAAGATTCTACGTCTCATGGCAGGAACTAAACCTTTAGATCACTGTCGACCCATTTTTATAAAATTTAATGTTCTCACAGTTGTTAATTTATACATATTTAATATATTGTTATTTAGTTATAAAAATCTTGAAGCACAAGCCATTAGAGGTAATTTTCACAATTTTAATACTAGGAATAGGGATAGAATCAATGTACCTTTTGTTAGGCTGAGCAAAACGAAAAATAATTATAAAGTATTAGGCTTAAAATGTTTGAACAAATTGCCAAAGGAGACCCTCCAGCTACATTTCAAAGCCTTTAAAACTCAAATATATCGCTGGCTGGTTCTCCACCCTTATTACAGTATTGACAAGTTTTTAAGCCTCCCTACCCCTGTTTCTATTTATTAGTCATTGTCTCTATTTATTAGATATTGTTCCTGCCGTCTCTCTTGTTGATTATTGGTTAAGTGTATTTATTATTTTATATATTTATTATTTGTTGATCTTTATGTATTTTGCGATTGATGAACTGACAACTGTTTGACTTTCAGCATGCCATTTGTTGACTATACTCAATATAACTTGTTTATCAATGAGTAATAAACGATTTGATTTGATTTGACTTACTCCTAATTCATAAAATTATTCCAGAATTTTTGATTATCCAGCCCTTCTACTCCACAGGCAGAACCAGATTAACCTAATCCCACTAACTCATGCCCTTCCTTATGAAGGGGTTAAAGTTTGAGTTTATGACAAAAAATAATATTTTATTGACCTAACCCGAATTTTCTGTATTTACAGTATTATGTCGTTAAAAAAGACCTTTGAAATCTAAACTTCTGCAGTGATGAATGAGCTCTAAAAATGTATGGTGAGACTTATATTATAAAAATACTGTTTTATGTTTCATGAAAGGCGGGAATAAAATTGATGAAACTTAACTGAGCTACCAGCTAACCTCAACAAAGTATTCTTAATTATTATTTTTACCTTTGAAAAACATCCCATAGGAATTGACTTGTAGGCATTGGAGATGAAAAATATGTCATTTTAGAATAATTATGATAAGAATAAAAAATGTAAAGCTAATTTTTATATGTTGTGCAACTTATCACTGTCAACATTTAACGACAGCGACAGCACACCAGCCAATCAGAATCAGCTCTCCAATCTCAAATAATTCGTTATCTTTTCACTTCTTTTAATCAGCAGACACAGCTGACTCAACGCTGTTTGTTATCCGTCTGCTAGCTAGTGATGGTGATGGGATGGGAATGGGAGATTGGACCGAGAAGATGGGAGATGGCATGACATATCCATGTATCATAAATATCGATATTTCAAAGAAAAATATTGATATTTTTGCATCGATATTATCGGCATGGATACTTTGCTCCGATATTATCGAAAAAAAATGTTTTTACTGTATTGTGCGGTTATCTCTAGTGTAAATTTTTGGAGTTTTTAAACTTACTCAGCAATCAAATCGAATATAATGACTATTACTATGTTAAGAACCGTTAGATATTTATCAGCCTCAGGTAACAATATTCACCTTATTTCTCCTAGTCATACTCTTCTGAGAGACATTGAGGACACAACCAAACAATAATAGAGTTAATTAATAATTAGTTTTGTGTTTTGTTATTTTTTGTTTTAAACCAAGGGAATATTAATACTTTAGTTTCATACATTTAAAGTGGGGTTATTTTTCCATTATAAGCCCGAGGGGGTTTTCTAATTAAGTTTTATAGATTAAAAATGATGTAAATATTTGTGGGTTTGCTTCTGAGTGGGTTTGTTGTGGCAAGTAATTACGAAAAATACTAAACAACCGGTTTTAAATTTTCCACAAAGGACAAAGGTAGATCTTAAACTCATGTAACACATAGGCATATGTATTTCCTTAAAATGCCCTCTCAGGCTACTACCGTGAACTTCCAAAGTTTCAATATTAACATTCCCAAAGAATGAAAACATAAAATTATTAGAATGTCAACAGCTGTGAACACTAAAATTTGACAGTTCGAGAAGCAGAAGACACGGTTGCTGTAAATGTCCGGGGTTTCAATGTTTACAGTTTCTAATTTCATCATCTTTCTAGCCTACTTTTTACAGTCAAGGAAGAATAGAAAATTAAGCTCATTTCTACAGATAAACTGCCAGTTAGAAATTAATAATTCCGAAAATGGAAGATTTTTACTCTTCCCATGCCTGTCTCTAATATGTGGTACTTTGTCATGTCAAGAAAAAGGAAGCTATTTTTCCAAAATGAGGAAATAAATAACTCCCCTAAAGGACAGTGGCACAGAAAAATTCAAAATTATTCCCACATTACGCCCTGGTTTTTCAATTAGCAATTCAATATAAACATGAAACAATTGTCTTATGCAGAACACTAGAACACACACACTAGAAGAACACTAGAAGAAACACTAGAACGTTTAATCTTTATATGCACACACTACAAATACTTTTAGAAGCGAATTACTCAATAAAACTTGCATAAAGTTTAAACTAGATCTTGTCTCTGCTTATAAATAAAGTAATCAAATAGAAATAGCTAATTTCATAAAAGAAATTAAAAGACAAATCTAAAGGGAAACACAAACACTTAGGTACAGTATATTAAATATAGTATTAGATATAGATAGACAGTATATAGATTATTAAAACATATATCCATTCTTGGGTGCTTCATCAGTGACCTCCCTCCCCATTCCTGTGCTAGCTCTAGGTAATGCTTTACGGGCCCAGAGCGAGAAGATTTTCCCCCCTTACCATCCTAGCAGTCTTTTGTACCCTTAGTTTTCCCAAGCTTTCACTAACATCAAACACTAGGTACACAATTTTGTGACTGCATTTGTGACTGATTTTGTGTTCCTGCATGTTAAAAAAATGAGAAGTACAAATTTTGTAGCAATCACAAAAATAGAAAACCGCGAGGTTGCATAGTCTTTTGATACCTTAACATAAAAGAAGAAAAAAATACTAGATCGTGTTTAGTATAAAAAACTATTTTAAATACCTCTTTTATTGTGAATAGTATTTTACCTCAAATAAAGCATTATTTCTTAATCTAATTGTCATGTGTTAGAATATTTATTTCATGCCGAAGAGAAAACGTAACCTCTCTCAAACGGCTTTTACCCGTGCGAAGGACGGGTATTTAAACTAGTAATATATAATCCGCTACTCTTTGCTTAGGAGTATACAATAGAAATGACAATTAGAGGGAAATTTCCTATACCGTATTTCATAATTTTTTTAATTAATGATTATTAATAATGTTGTATACCACCTAGCCTGTGAATAATAGTATAATAATTAAATGTATTAATTTTCTGTTTTAATAAACATGGTGTACCACGGTATACATTACTGATTATGTTCGATTCTGGCCTTTGTCTACTATAGAGAATACAGGAGCTTATCATGATCATTCTTATGACTCATTCCTTTATGGTATTACTAGGAAAGTGTCACTAATATTTACTCTTAATAATAAACGCTCACTGGCTACTCGTGTAAATGGATATAAAATCGTTAATAAAATGGTTTCATTATGGGCTGATGGTTCATGTTTTTCTCCTGGAACTGGTTGTCGTCAAAACATTCTTTTTTATAACATCTTTTATTTTGGATCAATGAACAAAATGTCATACCAGAGATGAAAGGATTACAATGATTATTTATTTATCCGTTCATCTATGGTCATACCATTGTTTATAAAGAAGTTCTTCTTGTTTATAAATAGAGGTTCTTCTTGGTCATTCTCATCTCAATTCACACTCCTCAGCCCTCAGTACTCACTCAGTTTAGGTCTCACTTAGTCCATTTCAGATGGTTCAGAGTTCAGTCACAATCCGTTCCGCTCTGGTTCAGTTTAGTTTAAGTTCAGTCCAATCCCTTCTATCTTAGGTGTATAAAGTGAATTCAAAGTTGTGTCACGGGAGACGAGTGTCGGGACCAAACCACCTATCAAGTACCAAATTAATTATTTGCACAAAATAATTTACGTCCTTTGGTTGATTTATGTGGTTTAAATTAATTTTACTTTTAACAATATGTATATCGAATAATCAGCGCACTACATCATTGATTTGTAATTTTAAATAATAATAAATCGAAATGGATACGATTCCTATTGAAATAATTGAATATATTTTATGTGTCAAAGATCTGTCATTCATTGATGTTTGTCGATTTGGAAGCATTAGTTCAAGATATTGCAATTTGGTTAATAGTAGTAATCTGACCTGGAGGACCAAATTCAAGCAAATGTAAGTTAGGTTAGACGCCTGCATGAGTCTCAGCTTCAAGTTTGGATTTATTTATTTTTTATTGTTAATGACAACTTTCCCTTTAAGGGCATTGACCATTAAAATTTATATTCTTATGAATGGCTTCAAAAATTTTCTATATTATGTGTGAAAGTTACTCAATGAATAATTATGGCTGGGTTCTGAATAAACCTAGTCTATAGACTAGAAGAATGGACAGCATTTCTGCAGATCTGTATTCAATTCCTTATCAAAAAGTCATGTTCTTATTTACAGGATAATCTGGCTTCCCCTACATATTAACATTGGGTCTCACAATTTTTGGTTTTACTTTTACTCTTTGTCCTATATCAGTTGTGGATCTACTACGCTGATGGTACTACCACTGATGCCTTGAAATGGCTAGGTTGAACCACTTTTTATGATTGAAATAAACTTGTCCTATTATTGGAATTTGAGATCTTTTTGTGAATAGAAAACTTGGGCCTAACTTTTTAGGGCCTAGTTGATTTTTAAAGTATTTTAAGCCTACTTGTGAGGAGTGTAATTTTTCATTTTGTAAGTTAATTGCATAACTTAGATTTAAAAATTCATTTATTACAGTTAAATTGTATTCAGGCCTTTTCTCCAAAATCACTGGGTTCTTTAAAAGATTTTTAGTTGTTATATTTCTGTTAGTAGTTGGACCTTGATATCTTGTTTTATCTGTAAGTAGTGTACAAATATATACAAAAATTACATCAAGAAATTTTTGTATGTAACTTAAGCCTAATTCCTTACTGAACATTTATTTGCTTCTTGACAAATTAACATGACCTACCATTTCTCTTTAGATGGCCTTATTTGATAACTCAAGACATTTACCAACATCGATCAGTGGAAAACTGGAAGGATGAATTTCGTCAACGTTTGAACATTGGACGTCAAACTACATCATTGATTGAAAGAATGTCAGCAAAACATATAAGACATGAGGAACTTTCAGACTCAGACTTTGTTGTATTTGAAGAAATTTTGAATAATTGCAATAATGATGTAGCAATTTACTTTATGATGGATGAATTAATGAATTGCATTCACCACAAGGAGAGGTAAATGATAACAATGCCTAGATAGCCTACATTAGATGAATCTGTAAAATGCCTATTTAATGACAGTGTGTAGGTCTACTCAGATTTTAAGGCCTATTTTTACATAAAAAATTATTTTTACTATTACCGTACTAATACTAATTATTAGTCTCCTACCATGGAAATTAAAACTATATTTTATCCGTTTCATAAACAGTAATGTTTTCCTATCTGTACAGGTATGTTACTGTAAAAAGCACATAAGTTGCCGAGAAACAACTTAAATTAAATTTTTTCACTCTAATAATATAATTATGATCACCTCCACGCTTTCCTTTCCCTACTTTTTTAGCCTAAAATATGATAGTCTGAAACCATCCAGTCTTGCTAGGCTATCAGGGTTCTAGGTGAGGAGAAAATTCACTCTTATTAATTAAATTATTAAGTAATCCAATACTATAATACGAGCAAGGTTTGTATATATATTTGCACACGGATCTGGAAAATGGCACTAAGGAATTTCTTTAAATTTTGGAAATAACTAATTTCTGACTAGAAAATAAGTTCTAGATAGGTCTAATGTCCAGGAAAATTCGTGTTTTCTTGTAATATTAAGTTTAAAATCTAAAAATTTAACATTACACTTATGGAGAATAAAATGTAAACAATACAAACCAAAACAGCTGTTTATAACCGTTTGACAGTTCTTGATTGAAGACGGCAAAGAACAATATGTGAATAGAGGTTTTTCATAAATATTTATTTTATGTATGTAATAAATGTAAAATTATCAGGTTACTAAACAATTTGTAAAAACTTAAGGGTAGCATAACTGTGTGAAATAAAAGCAGGAAAGAGTAGCCTATTTCCAAAATATTCCATGTTTTGATAGAAAACGTATTTGTTGTATTGCTTGAAGCCACTGTAACAAACCAATTAATATGTGTAAATTAAATTTCTCTTTTGCTTTTCAATCCTCATTCCGTTTATATCAAAATCAGTTGGTCACAGGCTAATAATAACTGTATGGATAGTTAAACAGTAAATGATCGGTTAAAACAATTGAGGTTGGCTAAAACACCTGTGTAAATTGAAAAATTAAATTTGAACTTGTGATTTTGAGTAAGTTGTAGATTAATTATTCCTAATATTTAGTATTATATCAAAAATAGGGTTTTCTTTTTCTAAGTTTGTTATATTTAACATATTTTCTTGATCAATTTTTTTATTCATGTATATATGTAACTCTTCTTTTGTGTCCATTTTTTTTCCCTTTCTTTTCAAAGTCTAAAATTTTTAAATCTTCTTTAATTCCTTTATATTTGTGATCTGTTTTCAAAATGTGTTCTGCAAAAGATGATTTTTGACTTGTTAAATTGTTGGATTTCACAGCTTGTATGTGTTCATTGTATCTTGATTTAAATGTTCTTCCAGTTTGGCCAATATAGTATCTGTTACATTCATTGCAATTTATTTTATATATTCCTGATCTTTCATGGTTATTAGTTTGATGCTTTTTGGAATGTGTTAATTTGTCTATCATATTGAATGTGTTGTTTCTTGAGCCTCTAGTGTTTCCCTATACATTAGAGTCTTGAGCCTCTAGTGTTTCCCTATACATTGGAGTCTTGAGCCTCCAGTGTTTCCTTATACATTGGAGTCTTGAGCCTCTAGTGTTTCCCTATACATTGGAGTCTTGAGTCTCTAGTGTTTCCCTATACATTAGAGTCTTAAGCCTCTAGTGTTTCCCTATACATTGGAGTCTTGAGCCTCTAGTGTTTCCCTATACATTGGAGTCTTGAGCCTCTAGTGTTTCCCTATACATTGGAGTCTTGAGCCTCCAGTGTTTCCCTATACATTGGAGTCTTGAGCCTCCAGTGTTTCCCTATACATTGGAGTCTTGAGCCTTTAGTGTATCCCTATACATTGGAGTCTTGAGCCTCTAGTGTTTCCCTAGGTGCATCAGTGTCTTGAGCCTCTAGAGTTTCCCTATACATTAGAGTCTTAAGCCTCTAGTGTTTCCCTATGCATTGGAGTCTTGAGCCTCCAGTGTTTCCCTATACATTGGAGTCTTGAGCCTCTAGTGTTTCCCTAGGTGCATCAGTGTCTTGAGCCTCTAGTGTTTCCCTATACATTGGAGTCTTGAGCCTCCAGTGTTTCCCTATACATTGGAGTCTTGAGCCTTTAGTGTTTCCCTATACATTGGAGTCTTGAGCCTCTAGTGTTTCCCTAGGTGCATCAGTGTCTTGAGCCTCTAGAGTTTCCCTATACATTAGAGTCTTAAGCCTCTAGTGTTTCCCTATGCATTGGAGTCTTGAGCCTCCAGTGTTTCCCCATACATTGGAGTCTTGAGCCTCTAGTGTTTCCCTAGGTGCATCAGTGTCTTGAGCCTCTAGTGTTTCCCTATACATTGGAGTCTTGAGCCTCTAGTGTTTCCCTATACATTAGAGTCTTAAGCCTCTAGTGTTTCCCTATACATTGGAGTCTTGAGCCTCTAGTGTTTCCCTATACATTGGAGTCTTGAGCCTCTAGTGTTTCCCTATACATTGGAGTCTTGAGCCTCCAGTGTTTCCCTATACATTGGAGTCTTGAGCCTCCAGTGTTTCCCTATACATTGGAGTCTTGAGCCTTTAGTGTATCCCTATACATTGGAGTCTTGAGCCTCTAGTGTTTCCCTAGGTGCATCAGTGTCTTGAGCCTCTAGAGTTTCCCTATACATTAGAGTCTTAAGCCTCTAGTGTTTCCCTATGCATTGGAGTCTTGAGCCTCCAGTGTTTCCCCATACATTGGAGTCTTGAGCCTCTAGTGTTTCCCTAGGTGCATCAGTGTCTTGAGCCTCTAGTGTTTCCCTATACATTGGAGTCTTGAGCCTCCAGTGTTTCCCTATACATTGGAGTCTTGAGCCTCTAGTGTTTCCCTATACATTGGAGTCTTGAGCCTCTAGTGTTTCCCTAGGTGCATCAGTGTCTTGAGCCTCTAGAGTTTCCCTATACATTAGAGTCTTAAGCCTCTAGTGTTTCCCTATGCATTGGAGTCTTGAGCCTCCAGTGTTTCCCTATACATTGGAGTCTTGAGCCTCTAGTGTTTCCCTAGGTGCATCAGTGTCTTGAGCCTCTAGTGTTTCCCTATACATTGGAGTCTTGAGCCTCTAGTGTTTCCCTAGGTGCATCAGTGTCTTGAGCCTCCAGTGTTTCCCTATACATTGGAGTCTTGAGCCTCTAGTGTTTCCCTATACATTGGAGTCTTGAGCCTCTAGTGTTTCCCTAGGTGCATCAGTGTCTTGAGCCTCTAGTGTTTCCCTATACATTGGAGTCTTGAGCCTCTAGTGTTTCCCTAGGTGCATCAGTGTCTTGAGCCTCCAGTGTTTCCCTATACATTGGAGTCTTGAGCCTCTAGTGTTTCCCTATACATTGGAGTCTTGAGCCTCCAGTGTTTCCCTATACATTGGAGTCTTGAGCCTCTAGTGTTTCCCTATACATTGGAGTCTTGAGCCTCTAGTGTTTCCCTATATCAGTGTCTTGAGAGTCATTAGAGTCTTAAGCAACTAGTGTTTCCCTATACATTGGAGTCTTGAGCCTCCAGTGTTTCCCTATACATTGGAGTCTTGAGCCTCTAGTGTTTCCCTAGGTGCATCAGTGTCTTGAGCCTCTAGTGTTTCCCTATACATTGGAGTCTTGAGCCTCTAGTGAAACTAGAAACTAATCCAGGTCTAGAACCTTCCTCCTCTTCTGATTGGCTGTTTAACTGTCTCTACATACAATTGTTTCAACCAGTAGACCTATCTAACAGGAATTGAACTCAAACTTGACCAGGCTAACTATGCATTGCACCTTACAAAATACAAAATTAAATAAATATTGTTTTAAATTTCGATAGACAATAATTGATAATAATCTATATAAATAAAATTAGAGTTTTGTCTGTTCATTACTCAGAATTATTCATTTTTTAGTTATTTTTATGTTTCTTGCATTAGAGAAGCCGAAACAAGTCTTATCTCAATTTGTGTCTCTGTTTGTCTGTGACGCTCCAGGACGCATTTTACGCCATCTTCTCCTAAAAAAATGGGAAAACTAATAACAATGAAACTTATTTCATGCATTCTCTACATTCAAAATAAGAATTTTCAATGCTTGAAATTGTCCTCCGTCCCTTTAAAAGTATATAAAGAACATTTAAAAACCAACTTTTTATGCGATATTAATCACATTATGCTTTCAGTTTTCAACGAATCACCTACTGGTAATATTCAGCAGTCTTTGTAGTTTTTAACACTAAACGGTTTAAGCATTGGTCATTAAATTTAATAGAAAGAAAAACAAACAGCTGTCAAATTAAAATGAATATTAGTTTGTTTACATTGATTATTGATTTTAAATTCACGTAGAAATAATACTACATTAAAATATTATCTTGACGTATTATGAATTTTAATAATTATAAATGTTTTCTTATCTAATCTAATTAATTTTGTCTCGTTAATAAGTATCTTTTTCCCCTAACTCAGAATCCTACAACCCGTACTGCTAGTTGTTAATATTTTAATTTATTACATTATAACCTCTTTATAGCATATTCGTTTACATATTAACTATTATTTTAACTAGGTAATTCTAATTTTTACAAACTGGTGTTCCATGATTGTTAATAATAAATATTATTTTTTACTCTGGTACACAAGTTTGGTTTTGATACAATTAAAATTTTTGACATATATTAGCCTACAGTATATGTAGTATATATAGTTCTGCGGAGTTAAAATCGGTTGAAAAAATATTATTGACTATATTGACGGTTTAAAAATATCAATAACCAACTAAAATATAACCCCACATAGCGTTTAAGTTTCACGTTTCATCTCAATCTCCCTATAACTTCCCGTTTTACCCCAAATTCCCTAAAATTTTCCGTTTCTCTCCGCCCATAGCCCCTAATCAACCTACTAGACTGTTTGGTTTCAGATTGTCATATTTGAGCCTAAAATCATTGGACATTAACACCATTCATACTAGAGAGTATACATATTAGAACAGTCAAGCTTCCATGGTTGTAGTTCTATGATATACAAATATTTATCTTGACAGAAACATCTATATTATATATTTTGTCTGTGGTTATTACTACTTTCGTAAAATAATCTCAACATTTTTTATAGATATGTAGATGTGAGTTTATCATAATTGAGATTGATTGGAAACTTCAGTTCAGTCAATCTGGAGTGGTGTTTATGTGGGGTTTGGTTTTTATATATAGAACTTTAACCATAGAACGCTGACTGAGAATGCAGAGAGCAGCAGGAATCAAGCTGGCTTCAATGAGCGTCTTCCACCTCCAATTGGTACAGACAGACCTCTTCCTGATGAAGAGGTTTCATATGTCTGCCACTGTAGGATTATTTTTTAATTAAGTTTAAATGTCTTCATATTCTGACATGGATGTATCGTTGCTCTGGGGGTGGGGTGTTAGCAATTTGGGCAACCAAAATTTTTAACAGTGACTTCATTTGGTTGGTGACATATGGTTAGTGAGGTCATAGTTTGGTTATAAGAACAGCTGTATAGATAAACTGTAAACATTCATTTTTAGACATATCCATGATCCAACTTATTCCCCACCTAGGAAGTACATACAAACATTTTTATTTGTGAAATGTTTATGTACTCATCAGATATTTGGAAATAATGATATTTTCAAATGTATTCATCATCAGGTGATGAGTAATGATTTTTTTGTTCAACTTTAATGGTTACACTTTAATTACAGGAAGAAAATTTAGTTTATGTATTTTAAAAGTTTGTACAGAATGAAAATTATCACTCCATCTGGTAACATAATTATCAGATTTCTACAAATTCTTGAATCTACAAACATTCTGAAAGGAAAATCTTAACAATTATTTTTGGCCATCACTGAATGATTTGTGTGATATTCATGTAATCTCTTGTTTGTTAGTAATGCATTGGAGCCTATGATTTTTTCTCAGATTCTAGTAACCAACCTTACATTTGATACATCCCCCACAATTTTAAACTTTGCCAAATACCTTTAATTGGTTTTTAAAGTGTAATTATAGGTATGAAGATTTCATAAATTAGTTTCTGTTAAGGAAAATAAAAATGCTATTCAGCCTCTTTGAAAATCCTTTTTCACTGATCTTATAATTAATATTAAGTAGACAAATTAAGGTTGTGGATAGTAACTAAATTAACTCTTTTTTGACAGAAACACCAATATGACAAACAAGTACTACAGTGAGAAGGTATTGAGACACTTGAGACAGATGCAGTTATCACAGAGATGGGAGGCATTCAAGAATGCTCCTTTGGTGGACCAGTTGCTGGAGCATGGAGCAGTGATAGTGGCACAGTGGTCCCAACCAACAGAGGATATCCGGGAGCAGGACATCTGTCAGTTGCTCACACTATTAGTCTTGTTGATGCTTTTATATTTATTATTTTACTATCAATCAATGAATCATAATGAAATGCATTTTTTTAAGATCGGATGTTAACTTTAACCCTTTTAGGACCGGGCTAAAAATGTTTAGTTCTGAAAAAAACGCAAGCTCTATTTTTCATAATAGTCTCAAAAACTCATCCCTAAAACATGCGTTTTTGTAAGATATTACTTAAAAATTGATAACTCAGTCATTAGTGCATGTATTTCCATAATTTTGGTGTTAAAATTTTAAACTGCCGCGTGGTCTTCTTTGCGAGTTCTGCCGATAGCAGTATACTGCTGCTTGGTCTTTTTCTAGATATGTCGTGTTCAAAAAAGTTGAACTGAAATTGAATTTAAATGAATTTTTTTCTTGTATAATTATGTTCAAAATATAGAAAAATAACATTGGGCTTGTAGAGATTAACATTTTAACCCATTGGCTACTGAAAATTTACACTTTTGAAGTGTGCCGGTTCTGAATTATTTGAGCATTTATCAAAGTTTAAGCCTAATACTCAATAAACACACAGAAAATGATTATTTACTCCCCATATATCTAGCTGAATGTTTTATAATTTGGTACTACACATATTCAAATTTGTTTTCACTACCTATTTACACTATATAGGCCTAAACAACTTTTGTTCTGTAACTATTATCACTCGATGTACTGTTCGACTGTTGAAGGCTGAAGGTCAGGCCCACTTTTAGGTTATTCTACGTCACTTTTAAAACTGGAAACACTCAACTCAATATATTATAGCGTTGTAATATTTTGAATATAACAATCGAGAGTCAAATACAACAGACAAAGACCACTAAATACAGGAATAAATAAATAGTGGTTATGTCGATGACAGAAACCGCCCGTCATCCGTAGTTACGCGCTGGCGATCCTGTGACGGGCAGTGCCCGTCTATCGTAGATGATAGGTTAAGAATAGATGTCCAAACTGTTGTCAACCCTCCAGGTGCTATCGACTCATATGCGTCGATTCGGACCACTTGTAAAGTGCTATGGACGCATAATACGTTGATTCATAAATTTGATAGAGCAACTCTAATACAAATCTCAATAGGTTGTTTTTTTATATACTTTTACAAGAAAATAAATTCTTTATCCGGCAGGCAGTGCAAGTTTGACATTGGCATTGAATATAAACTTAAGTTGCTATTTATATTCAGTGTAGTCAAATGTCAGCAGTTGGCAAATTGTGTCAGCTGCGTTGTTATTTTTATTTGTGTTTGTTTATCTTTTGGACTGTGTTTTTGCTTAAGTTTTTATCTTTGTATAGTATCTATTAAATTAATTTTCGTTTGTTTATAAGTATATTTAATTTGGTTAGCGATCATTATTACGAGGGCTATTCAGAAATTAAGAAACGTATTGAAATAAAATAATTTTAATAATTTAAAATTATTTAATGAGACAATAATTGTAATATATACATTTGAAAGGGGAAAAATACTATATTTCTACGTAATCACCAAATAGGTGGAGGCACTTATCATAGTGGTGGACAAGCTTTGAAATTCCTTCGTCATAGAATTCCGCCGCCTGTGACTTCAGCCACCCTGCGACGCACAACTGCAACTTGTCGTCATCACGAAAGCGCTGTGCTGCTAACAAATGTGCTGCTAAAAAGTAGTAGATAAATTGTATATGTTACTGTTTAATATATTCAATTTTCAAAATATTAAATTAACTAAGTAAATTTCATAAATTAGGTGTGAAAAGTACTCTGTGCTTGGAGTTATTTAAAAAAATGAATATATTTCACCAAGCAACACTCGTTCACCAGGTTCTTCTCTGCAAAGGAAAATGCCATTACCTATGATTAAATCCAGGATCAAATTATTTGCCCAATTTACACAAGTATCATTTTACGAAAGAAAACCAATATATAAGAGTGAAATATGGTGCTAAAATAGTATAATAAATCTGAATCTATGCCTATTTCAGGTTCAAAACTGGACGACATTGCTGTCAAAGTATTGGAAGCAATAAAGCAGAACTATGGGGATAAACATCAATCTTTGGGTGTTGGAAACGAGTTGCGGGAGAGTTGGCGCTCTCATAATATTGATGATAACTTCTACAGTCCGTACATCTCTAGACAAGTGATAGAGACCATCAGCAAAGTTTTGTTCAAGGACCTTGGGTTTTATGGTAACAGTGAACTGTACTATTGTCATGAGAATTCGTATATCAACAAGGTGAGACCAACATCCTATATATGTTACTTTAAGATATGAGTAGTGATATCTTATTTTTAAGAGGGTAGCAGCCTTGTTTACCTATAGATTACTTTGACTGCCCACATAGAATACTAATACTTATCTGTGCATGGGGTGTAGAGGTGAAATGAAATGAAAAGTCTTTATTCAAGAGGCGAAGTTAGGACTTGCAAGTCTTCTCTACCACTTAACCTCTAACAAATGGAAATAAATACCCAAATACAAATGCTAAAATAAAATAATACTTTTAAGAAACAACAATATAATATATTTTTGTTGCAGTCATAACTATAATAAAAAAAAGAATTAAAGGCTTGGAAAGAATTATGTTATTTTTACCTTCATTCACACCTGTCACCCAAGTACACGACACACCGCAGCCACCGAGCGTCACTTAAGCCTGCCTGCCAACAAGAGATTTTTAACCTCTGCCCCAAACCGAGCCTTACCTCATTTTTAAGGTTTTCTGGAAGTAAATTCCAAAGTCTTGAAGCGGAAACAACAAAAGATTTATTGTAAATCTCAGTCCGGTGTATTGGGATTACAAGTAATTTAGAGCCTCTACGAGTAGTTTTAGAGCTAATATTGGACATAAACAAGAAGTTATCAGACAGATATTTGGGAACTTTAAAATGAAAGATTGAGTGCAGAATACGAAGAGTGTGAAAATCGCGAAGGTCTTTTAATTTCATCAAAGAAAGTAAAGAATAAAATTATGAGACGTGATCCCACCTTTTCAGGCTGAATATAAATTGAACACAATAATTTTGAGCACGCTGAAGCCTGTCCGACAACTCAACAGTCACAACAGGTGTAAAGGTGCATGCATAGGGATGAGCTGATTCAGCACTTTAGAGGACAGAACTGATCAAAACTGATTGGAAACTGTGGGATTAGATCCAGGACCATCACAGACTCAAGTTTGTTTCTCGTGTTATTGATGTTTTTGTATTTTTATGTACTAATTTTTTCATAACCATTTCAGTCAATCTACCTGATGATGCTTGTGGTTGTTAGATATTACAACAGATAATAATATTTTGATTTTTATTATTAAAAAAAACTAGAGGTGAGGGATATCCGAAAAGTCGGATCTGTAGTGGATCGGATATCCGGCTACAATCCGAGTACAAACCAAGGATCTGGTATAGTCCGATAAATATACAAACTTTTGGATAGACTGTATGAAATGAGCATTGAAACTGAAAAATAAAAACAAAACATTCCATTTGAGATTAAGTCGTAGATACTGAACAATTTTTATCAAGTGTTGAAGCAAATGACGAAATTACGCAATTCATATCCTATTGGAATGTAAGAACGTCATTGACCGGTCGAAGGATACGGTATGATTCTTCGATCCTTCAATTACTTACTTAAGTAAACGATTAAGTTCAACACAATATTGCAAATTAAATGGTTTATATACCTCTCTAAAACAATCTTAGTAGTTGAAGTGGCGCAACTATAGTTTCGGCCTAATTAGGCTATCATCAGGCACAAGGATAATAATTTTTTTTCTTGAATTTTCACTTCATTAAAACTTGAATAAAAACATAATCCAAAAAGTAAATAAACAAAAATAAAAATAATTTCACAACTGACACAATTTAAAAATACAGCTGACATTTGACTACACAGAATATCAGCATGTTAATTCAGTATGTAGCCTGTATCCCCTTCTCGCCTTCCAGTATTCTAATAGCGGTGTTATAAATAATATTCGATTGGAAGAAAAGTTGATCGTTTAGTATATTGTTCCTGTCAGATTTAAAAGCTCTGTAAATTTCGAATTCTTCGAGTGTGTTAATTTTGAATTTATTCTGTGAAAAGTGAAGTAGTTCCATATTTTCATTAATATTATTGTAACTATGGTTGTGGGAAATTAAATGTTCTGCAAATGTTGACGTCTGTTTATACGTTGTTTTCTTTGGTATATGTTCTTTAAAACGTGTATTGAAGGAGCGGGAAGTTTGTCCTATATAATATCTATGGCAGTCTGAACAATTAATTTTGTATACACCTGATTTATCGTAATTCGTGGAGGATATATTAGGTTTTTCTTTGAATAACATTCCCAAGTTATTTCTCATTTTAAAAGATACGGCAATATTTTATTTTTTCATTATTTGTTTAAACTTGTTGCTTAAGGAAGAACCATAATCAACCGACAAGAACTGTTTTGGTTTATTAATAATTCTGTTGGTTTTGTTCTGGTGTTTATTTAACAGTTTATCAATTAATGAACTGCTGTATCCATTAGAAACAGCAATATATTTAATGACGTTAAGCTCTTCATTAAAATCATCTTTGTTCATTGGGATTTATATTAATCTATTAACAAAGCAATGATAAGCGGCCAATTTTTGTGAGTAAGGATGGTGTGAATCTGAATGGATTGTCTGATCAGTGCAGGTTGGTTTTCTGTAGATTTTAAATTTTAAACTGTCTTTTTGTTTAGATATTGTGAGGTCCAGGAAGTTAATTGATTCATCTTTCTCTATTTCTAAAGTGAACTTAATATTTTTGTGAATATTGCATAAGTATGTGTTCAGTAAAGATAGCTCTCTATTGTTGCTGTTGAAGAGAACAATGGTATCATCTACGTAACAATATTGCATTTTTAAATACAGAGCTTAGCATTATCGATAGTTGCACCAAGTATCAGATAGCGGATTGATATTATTCCGCATGAAATATGATTTTTGCTACAAAAACCTTGAATCGTTGGTCTAATATTTATTTGGTAACAAAGTTCAATCATAATAGCTCATTTTGCAACTGTATTTGCAGCAAAAATTATATATGACTTCGTTTTGATGTTTAATGTAGATCATCAAATTAAAATTTAATTATTTTGGTATAATGGACTATTTTTGTTATTACATTCTCGAGTTCTCTGATTTTTTTGCAATACGATAGAATTGTTGCCAAATTTACATTTGGCCTATTACATTGTGCCGTGTTCATATAATCAACAATTTTTCCACTAGTTTTCATTGAACATTATCTCTTTGTTGAATGATTTTACACGTCATTAGTTTTTAAATGGTACATTTTTAGATGATTTTAAGATGAAATAACTAGATTACGACAATAATTTCACGGATTTAATTTTGTAACACGGCAGCCTAATACGCTTATATGAGTCGCTTACAGCCCCAGAAAATCAACGGTGACAATGGTTCTGAACACTCTCCCCACAACACAGTTCATCCAGCTTCTTTTGAACAGGTTTTTCGTTTGTTTTTATATCGAATATAATCGGTTGTGTTGAAGAGATTTTTTTTATATTTTATTTTAGAACTGGCATCTATAATTAATTGTAATTACTGTATTTAAAGTTAATTTTATTTTTTTAATGTTTTTATATTGTGGATTAGTTTGATTTAATTGCTAATATTTTTAGTTTTGTTATTATTTTTTTTGGCAAGATTTTTCAGTTTGTAATTTTATTTTTTATCATTATTATGTAAGTAGCCATGGCGGAACACAACCCACGCACAGGTATTCTACCCATGTGAAGTTTTTTAATACATCAATTGATTGTAACTGCAATATGTGTATGTGTATTCAATAAAAATTGTTTGATTTGATATGCACACAGCCGATGATGACAACCCTATGTCGTCTGTCAAATCTTGGTTCATTGTTTATGGCGATTCGTTTTAATCAGTAATAAATAAAATAGTTGAATCATGAAATAAAATCGTGAACTATCATTTACCAATCCATCCATGGTTTATATAATGATCTTTTAAGATCTGTTGATGTAATTTATTGGCTGATTATAAGGTTGATTTCATTAATGAATTACACCATCTTAAAATTTGATAATTTTAAATGCAGTGAAGTATACATTTTAGTTTTGTTGTTCAGCTTATGAAGAAGTTAGTTATGATTTTTTTATGTCCTTAGATACTACTTGTAACTTTGATAAAATTTATTAATTTTAGTGAATTTCCCATAGGGAAGAAGCTATTACCGTAGGTCTCATGGTAAGACTTAAGCCCGGGACCATGTTATTTTTTCTTCTTTAGTTGCCTAGAGACCAAAAACAATAGTCGTTAAAATTTTTAGCGAATTTCCCATAGGGAAGTAGCTATTACCGTAGGTCTCATGGCAAGAGCTAAGCCCGAGACCATGTTATTTTTTCTTCTTTAGGTGCCCAGAGACCAAAAACAATAGTCGTTAAAATTTATATATATATATATATATATATATGTATATATATATATATATATGTGTCTGTGAACACGATAACTCTCGTAAAAATGGTCCGATCGAGACCAAATTTGGTAGAGACGTGTATTCCTACAAATGCTCGGACGAGTTCGTAAACCAGACATATCGGTCAATGGGAACGGGTAGTTTAGGGGGGTTTTGTACCCCAAAATGGGGTTTTTTGCGTTTTTCACATGTAATTTTTAAAAATTTCAAATTTTATATTTCACCATTAGAATCAGCTTAAAAAACTACACAATTAAGTTCCTTAAAGTTTTTCTCTATCTTAAACGGTTACCGAGATATAAAAAAATCTAAACACAGTACGTTGTATTTTGAGACCCCAATGTTAATCTTATGGAGGATTAGGAAAAATTAATTTTTCACTTATTATCTGATATTTTTTGATGAAACTTGATATTTAGCTTCATGTGGTTGAACCATACATTTGTGCTAAAAAATCATAGTTTATGTGTTTATCATGGCAGCAAACCTGCATACTCTTTTCCCATGTTAATCATATGGAGATTAGGCAAACTCCTTTATTTATGGACAGATGTTGATAAAAGTTGGTATAAATGTTAAAAATAAAATTTTTGATGGTATACTTTCAGTGTTCCTCACAGCAGCAAACCTACTCACTCTTTCCCATTTTAATCTTATGTAGAATAGGCAAATAATTCTCATGTACATGGACAGATTTTGATAAAACTTGTCATATATTTATGATTATATTATGATTTGGAAATTCGCTGAGTACGCAGGTCTGCTGCGACGGGGGTATTATATATATATATATATATCGTCTGTGAACACGATAACTCTCGTAAAAATGGTCCGATCGAGACCAAATTTGGTAGAGACGTGTATTCCTACAAATGCTCGGACGAGTTCGTAAACCAGACATATCGGTCAATGGGAACGGGTAGTTTAGGGGGGTTTTGTACCCTAAAATGGGGTTTTTTGCGTTTTTCACATGTAATTTTTAAAAATTTATAATTTTATATTTCTCTATTAGAAGCAGCTTAAAAAACTGCACAATTAAGTTCCTTAAAGTTTTTCTCTATCTCCAATGGTTTCCGATATATTAAAAAATCTAAACACAGTACGTTGTAACCATCCAATCTGAGCTATCCAATCTAAATCTGATTTGAAAAAGAATTTCACTATACGCACACCTCTTAATTAAAAACAGATTCTTTTGGTTAGTCAACATCAACAGCATTTTTACACAAGATTTAAAAACACTCATAAGGGAAAGTAGTCAAAATCCCTAAAATATTTTTGGAAATGACAAAACCAATAACCTCTTGCATCCATAAAGTCAAAAACGCTAACAGTTATGCTTGCCAGATGCCTAAACAAAACTTTTAGGGGAGGAATTAGTTGAAGGACACAAGAAAGGGTGGTGGGTTTTAGTGACAAAGAAGTGCACTCCAACTAAAGAGCAAAAACCTCATATGTTATGTTTGACATTATTATTTAATTATTGTTCATCTGAAGTTTATTCTGTGGCAGGTACTGGAGAATGGTCGAGGAATCCCAATCACATTGTCGATCCTGTACGAGAGTGTCGCACGTCGCGTCGGGATCAAGTGTGAGCCTGTCAGCTTCCCTGGCCACTTCCTCTTACGTTGGCGAGACACATACAAGTAAGGTTTATTATGACAGTTTTCATTTTAAAATATTTAAAAAAAAAACATAAGATTGTAAGTAACATGAAAACACAAAAATGAAATTAAGGAACAATAAACAATTACTTGTTGCTTCTTTTACTTTATCTTTTATATGAGTACCGTATTTAAATTTTTACAATCCAATATCAACTATGAAACTTAATTTTTTTTTTTACGAGGGTAAATGCTCATGCACCATCAGGGAGGAAATATCGGTACACTCCCCGGTGTGTGGGACTCTACTAAAACACCCTCGCCTCAGGCTGAAATCCGCCTTGGAAGCACCTATTAAGGTATTACATCAAGGCGGAGCCTCGTATGTGAAGCCACATGGCTACAACACCTTAGCCACCTGAGGAAGGATCAAAGCTGGTCCTGATCCTCTTCTGTCTTTTTTCTCTTGAGAACGTTCTTGACGAATACAGCAATACGTCGCCAGTTCTCAAGAGATGTCATCATGAGAGGGACAATGTTCTCGGGCGAGATGGCCCCCACTTCCACTTCCACACTTCTTCTCTGGGCTGCCCACCGCTCACACTCAAAAAATGTGTGATAGGCATTGTCCCAGGGAGCATCCCCGTATCGACAGGCTGCACTGTCGACCTTGCCCATCTTATGGAGGTAGTCGCGGAATAGCCCGTGTCCAGTGAGGAGCTGCGTGATAAGGAAGCTGACCTCACCGAACCCGCGCTCGACCCACACGGACAGTTCCGGGATTAATCAACGCGTCCAGGCACCTCTCGTCTCCCGGTTCCACCTCTCTTGCCATGATGTCATTGTGGCCTCTCTCGCCACTCGTGTTGCCTCCTGGATCCCAAGATCGGATTTGGTTTGAAAAACCTGCTTCCTTTCCTGGGCCAGAAGATCCACAGGTATGACCCCCGCAACCACCAACGATGGCGGCTCAGAAACGGTCCGATAAGCTGACGCTATCCTCAGGGCCACCCTTCTCTGGACCGAACCCATCTGCTTTCGATAGCACTCCTTCTTCAGCGCATCTGCCCAGACCTCGCAACCGTAAAGGAGTATCGAGTTCAAGACAGACAAAAGGAGCTTGCGCTTGTCAGCTGTCGGGCCTCCGACGTTCGCCATAAGTCGGCTGAGAGCAGCCGTTGTCGTCCCCACTCTTTCCACAGCATATCGGATCTGGTCCCTGAATGTGAGCTTGGTATCCAGCCGCACTCCCAGGTACTTCACTGCCGGCTTGGCTCGAATAGTCTCTGCATTGACACGAAAGTCGCATAACGTTGGAATTCGGCGTCCCGTCATCATGACTATTTCGGTCTTCTCAGTGGCGAGGCTCAGACCGTGGTCCTTCATCCATCTGGTGATAAGCCTCATCACCTGATTCAACTTCCATTGGGCAAGCTGGACGTCGCGAGCAACAATGACCGCTGCAAAGTCATAACCCACGAGGAAGGAGTCTTCAGGGAGGGCCAGTCTCAATATCCCATCATAAGAGATGTTCCAGAGATCCGGCCCTAGAAGGGAACCCTGAGCTGCACCGGCCGTTATAGCCCTTTTACGAGGGCCTTCCGTCGTCTGGAAAATAAGTTCCCTATCCCTAAGATAACTCCGAAGGATCCGAAGAAGATACTCAGTGACATGGAAAACGTGCTCGAGTGCATGAAACATTACACTCCAGTTCACGGAGTTGAACGCATTCCTCACGTCAAGGGTGACAAGCAACGTGAAGCAGCGAGAATGGTGGTTTCCGCGATGAGCGTTTCTTGCAGCCTCAATGACCTCCTGAATGGCTCCGATGGTGGAATGGCCTTTTGTGAACCCGTGTTGCCTTACCGACAGTCCGCCACTGCCGCTACAAGGCGTGGCTTTAGTAGACGCTCCAGGAGTTTCCCAGCTGTATCCAGCATATACAGAGGGCGGTAAGCCGATGGTGTTCCCGGGATTCCCTTACCCTTGCCAATCAGTGTCAGACGCTGGAGCTTCCATCGCCGACAAAAGACACCCTCGTGCAGACACCGATTGAACATATTCAAAAGGATTGAGGGGCAAGTGCTAGCAATAGACTTCAGCACCTCTGTTGGAATGCCGTCTGGTCCAGGAGCGCTGCCGCTCCTCATGAAACTGGCAGCTTCGCACAACTCTGCCGCAGTAAACAGGGGAACGTCACGGACGTCCTCCACGTACCTTTCCTCCGCTCTGACTGGATGTGCCGGAAAGAGAGCATCAACGATGTTCTCAATTGAAAACGGGTCCAGCTCAGGACTAGGGACCCCGGCTCCGAGCTTGCGCATGACCAGTTTGTATCCGAGGCCCCAGGGGTTACAATTCATCTCCTCTCTGAGCTCTTCCCACTTCTCTCTCTTTCTCCGTCGGATGGCTCTTTTCAGACCGTTCTTTGCTTTCCGATGTTCCATAGCAGCGACGGCCCCAGTGATGGGGTTACCCC
The DNA here is from genome assembly GCA_023375725.1 of Nephotettix cincticeps. NCBI lineage: Eukaryota > Metazoa > Arthropoda > Insecta > Hemiptera > Cicadellidae > Nephotettix > Nephotettix cincticeps. The sequence goes on from CM041791.1 coordinate 44,365,345, forward strand.
TCCTGACTCGAGTAAGATGCCTTCTGCATCGTAGACATGCCCTTCGGAGCATTGCAATTTCTTCCGTCCACCAGTAGGCTGATTTCTTGCCTGGACGGGGAGCTCTTCTCCGAGGCATGGAAGAGTCACAGGCTTTGCTGATGAGCTGCATTGTGGCCTCGGCCACAACTTCAGCCTAGTCCTCGAGCAACAACACATCATCCTTATGGGCCTCGATCACCGCCGACAGAGTTACAACATCGAGTCCAGCAACGTTCCACTGTAAAGGACGGGGGTAGCACGCCTGCGCGGGAAGTTGGCGTCCACACGACCACATGAAGGTAATGTATTGGTGATCACTGCCCGTGAAATCTTCAACGACTCTCCAGCCTGAAATCGAGGGCATGAGATTTTCCGACGCGAAGGTGACGTCGGGAATAGTGCCCCTATAGCCAGGTCTTCTGAAAGTGGGGGTGTTGCCCTCATTCACGACGATGAGTCCGGTTCTGGCAGCAAACTCCAGAATCTTGCTTCCTCTGGCGTCAGTCTCCGGCATGCCCCATTCGACTGCCCTAGCGTTGAAGTCCCCGGCGACAATGAAACTGCCGCCGGCTCCTCCTATTAGAAAAGCCGCTGCCGGGAGTCATCAAGAGCCTATCGAAAAACACGACAGGCTGAGTTCCGGGGATGTGCTCTAGTGGAGAGTACTTCTGCTCCGCACAGAGACAGCACTTGGCCTTTGCTGTGCAGGCGGACTTGAAATGTCCCTGCTCTCCGCATTTGATGCAGAGTCCGCTTGCAGACGGACTGCTGGTGCCAGTACCCAAAGCATTGGAAGCAGCAGGTGAACACGGTCCGGAGCCGGACCCTTCCGATGACCCAGCCTACCTTCAGCTTTCCGGCCTTCAAGAGCTGAGTGGCCCCCCGTGACCCAAGGTCCACAACAGCCATTTTCAGCCCTCTGCTGTTCTCGGCTGTCAGGAATACTTTGGCACCCTCAGCGAGGTTTCCGAGGGTGTTTTTAACCGCCTCGATCACCTCCTGATCGGAAGTACAGGAGTCCAGGTCCCGGACCTCGACCACCACCCTGTGTTCCAGCTGACGCACAGAACCCGCATCCCCCACTGCTGCCTTGACCGTGTATTCGAAGGCAGTCTTATCTTTGGTTCCACTCCTGAGCTCCACCAGAACCACGCCAGCCCTGGTTCTCCTCACGGAGCGAATGACTGCCCGGATGTTTCAGGCTTTACCTTTTTCCGGATGCCTGCCAGAACCTCACTGAAGGAGCGACCCTGAGCCAGCCTGATAAGAACGGCATCAGGCATCCCCTGAGGAATCTTCTTCCCTGAAGCCGGCTTAGAGGGTACCAGCTGCTTCGGGGTAAGACACCTCTGACAGGAGGGATCGGGGAGGAGCTTTCGCTTTTCCTCACGCGTCCGCATCCGCTTCTCTATACTGTGAAACTTATTAGTGGTAATAGTTGTCGAAGTAATGAAATCTCCATTTAAGAGTTTGTGTTATGGCAAAGATTTAATAACAGCAGTACCATCAGAGGTGTTGCAACCGCAATACTGTCAGTTGTGTGTGGTGTCTCTGCCTCACAGTAAATAACTTATGAAATAAGGATTTCTTGACAATAAATCTCAACATCTCTGACACTTGTTGACACCTCATTAAAAGTGCGCTAGATTTTGGGATCAGGGGCATTACAATTTGGTGACTAGAGAAAAATAATTTCCTACCAATTTTTCAAATCTCATATACTATTTAAAGATTAATGACTGCCCATATTAGCCATTGCAGTTTGAAGCTGTCATAATAAGAGTATAATTGTAATGGTTAAAGTTTTACACAAGTGTCCTGAAACATTATTTGACCTTGGAATTACAGAGAGAATATGCACACCCAGTTCTTTTACATTGATGTATTCAACGGAGGCGCATTCCTTGGCAAAGACAGCTGTCCACAGTTTGCCAACCCGGGCAAGTGCCCCATGAGCGACATCTTTCGTTTCGGCCCAGCCACTCCCATTCAGGTTGGTCATCAATTGCTACTTTAAATGGTAGCATTTTACTATTCTACGTCTTTGAAATTTATAAGAATTAAAAAATCATACCCATTTTGATGGAAACCTGGTCGTTATAAGTAGAAAACAATACCTTATAATTTTTATAGCCCAATACATTTGGGTTAATAAAACTGGATTTTGACTGGTTGGTATGATTTTTCAAACTTTCAAGCTCTGAAAAGTGAACCCTACTGGACTTAAGTAAGTAGTTATTGTATTAATTATATATTTGTGCAAGTTTTGACTTAATATTTTGTAAACTAAAAATAAATAGCTCATTATTTTCAGTCTGCTTCCCCAACGCCCAACCCTTCAACGCCGGTTGACATAATGTAAATGCGCTGCCAATGACGCATCAGCCACTGGATGCCGTGCTTCACACGCATTTGTCAGTATTGCATTTCGCTGCTATCTTACAGGATTTTTGTGAACTATTAGAAACTTCTCACGATAGAAGATTGCTGTCTAGCATAATTGGTTTTTTGTCATTTCGCTGTCTTTGGAAGGAGGGAAATAACTGAAAAAAATCTTAGCTGAAATGGAAGAGCAGACGAGCACGTGGTCTGTTTTGTTTGTTGTCGTCTGATATAATCGGGGAAGCCAATGTTTTTGTGTTAGTTTGACAGTGTTTTGAACTGAAATATAATTAGTTATTTGTAGGTTGTGCAGGATTCTGTTGCCTCGTTTTTGAAGGATAAGGACATGTTGGAGATTGACTACTGTTGTCCCACCCCATACTGCAATCCCATACCTCAGATGAGACTCAAATAAGGCATTGTATGATTTTTTTTGCTGTTGTCATGCCACCAATATCCTTCATTCGTCGTATTACAAATAAGCCTGTGCTTAGTTTATTGCAGAGTGAGTCAATATGTTCTGTTCATGTCAGTTTATCATCGAGTTTTATGCCAAGATATTCAGTAGTGGCTTCATCCAGTTCTGGAATTCTCACTGTGTTTTGCTTTGCCTGCCTATGATCAGTTGTTTAGTCTTAGTTTCATTCACAACAAGGTCATTGTTATGGCAGTATTGTATAACCATATTGAGGGCAATAAAACTGTTCTAGTTGAATTGGCTCTTGATTTCCCAAAAGCAATACTGTGTTGTCTGCATACATCAGGGCTTTACTGTAATCTTTGTTGAGCCCAGGAGAGAGTGGTAAAGAGGATGAAAAGTAAAGATTGTTCATCCTCTTTACCACACAGACCTACGACAGATCCTTGGGGGCTCCTCCTAGTAGGGTTTTGGAACTAACAGTTTGGAAATACTTTAGCTATTTTAAGTGTGGTTGGGAAGGTTCCTGAGCTGAAAGATTTGTTGGTAATATATACCAAGGGCTCTATTAGTTTGTCTTCACAAAATTCCAGCAATTTGGACAATATATTGTCATACCCTGCTGAGATCTTTGGCTGTAGGGACCTTATAACTTTGGACATTTCTTGGAGAGATATTGGAGTAAGTTGTAGAGTAGGGAGTACTCTGTCCCCAGAGAAGATGGTTGTCTGGTAAGAATGTATTTCAAGTTATTTACCATCTGTACACGATTTGTTGTTTCTTGACGTTAAATCACTAGTTTAATTGGCTTGTTGGATTCTTTCCTTTTTTTCTGTCAGTGTTTATTACGTGCCAAATTATTTTTTATTCATTCCTGGATTCTGCTATTTTAGCAATGTTAGTCTCTTTTCTAATTTGACACAGTTGCAGATCATATTCTTTTTTCAAGCTAGAAGATGTCCTCTTGTGTTTTTCGCACTAGCTAGATAAGTGTTTTGAGCCTCATGGAGTCGAGTCTTCAGCTCTAATGCAATGAGGTCATTTTTGCCCTTTTTGTCTTTTTGTTTCTGCTTTAGATTAGATTATTAGAAATGGCGACCATACTACAGGTAGGTATTTTAAGCCAAGTATGAATGAGAGTTGAATGTAAGATGATTGTGGTGCGATCTTGTAGTCTTGTTACTGACTAAGGCTGACGAGTTCCTTAGACAGGACTGTTTATTAATAGCCCAACAGCCTATGGCAATCGATGGACCTACAGTTTAACGTGGAATCCGAACCACGGCCTCTGAATTACATATTGGTCTAATCATGAGGATGGTCTTTGCGGATTAACGTAGAATTCAATAGTGCGGACGTTAATTCACACAAGAGAACACTACATCCACCGACCATCGTTCATAACTATCCACAATTCGTGACCTCCAAGTAGCTGGATTACAGGATGACGCCACCATCCCAGTCAACCATATATATAATCATATGTTTATCATAATCACCATCAGTTTATATATAATATCTTTATGCTAGTGTATGGGCATATTTGATGCAGTGATTGCTGTAAGATGGTGTGTAATTTTTCATATGCATTATTAATATCAATTATGTTGTATACTTCTGTCCAGTTTTTCTGGTTTAGATGTTCCTTCAGTTTAAGCAAATTTCTGTCATTTATGAGTCTTCTTTTTGTTGTAAAGGCCGTTGGTGGTTCAGTTTCTCTAGCAACTCTTCATAATTGACTGGTGTGGTAAGATATAAACCTATCTAAAACTTCTACAATCAATTCTTCTTCTAGCAAATTGGAGCAGACACAGTATATTGATGTTTGAGTTGTTGAGGCCTTCCTGGTTGGAGGAAGATTGAGTCTGTGCTGCTGTGGCTATTGAGAATGTCTCTCAATTGAGAATTGTCATTTCTCTGGGCAAGGCAGTCAATGTTTATGTCACCCTATAAGGATAGTTGGATGTCTTTCCAGAACATTACGGTAATGTTTCTGTAGGTTTCAGTGTTTGTGGCAGGGTTTGGCTGTGTATTTTTCATCGGCCAAATAAAATTATTGTATAATTATTATACCATTTTAGATTACAAGAATAATTCGTATCATAACAAATTCCCACCCACAAAGCTCTTGTAAATTTCATGTTAAAGATTAAAAAAATATTAACACTTAAGGATTATATATTTATGAAATATTAAATTATATTCACTAAACAAATTTTTCTCTTCCTGAACATTTCAAATTTAATCACAGTTATAATACTAGAAATGATACAATTTGTTGACTTCCCAAACATCGCTTAACTCTTTATGAGAAAAGTCCTCTTTATGCCGGGTTACCCTTTGGGAGTTGAGGATTTTTAAAACTTTTTCGCTTAAAGTGCCTGAGTTTTTAAATTGCTTTATCGCTTAAGTGCCGGGCTCAAAGAGGATATTCTGTATTATTTGACTAAAAATTATGTAACTTTTTAAAATAATAAGGTATATGCTTAAATCTTTTTATTTTATAGCCCATGACTTTGTTCACAAAAAAACATAAAAAATAATTATCTATACATGTATATTTATGTATATATAAAAATATAGAACAGTTATATACAGTGTTTTATATATATATATATATATATATATATATATATATATATATATATATATATATATATATAAAGTAAAGTTAAAATAATTAACTGAGTATCCTTGACAAACATTATTTTATTTCAACAACATGTTTCAACCTTTAAAGGCCATTTTCAAGTTAATTCAAAATGATAATCTGAATTAATTAATTCATTGATAATTCAAAATGAGATTATCATTTTGAATTAACTTGAAAATGGCCTTTAAAGGTTGAAACATGTTGAAATAAAATAATGTTTGTCAAGGATACTCAGTTAATTATTTTAACTTTACTTTATATAACAGTAATCCTTAAAGGTGAACTATATAGATCAAATATATATATATATATATATATATATATAACAGAATTTTTTTAAATTTTAAATCAAAGCCATAAAACACTCCATATGCAGATATTTTGGTCTTATTGAATGCTAGTTTATAAGTGCATGTTATAATAAGCAAAACAAACCAAATTTGGTAAATTTAGATCAATTAGAAAAAAGGGTGACCTAAGAACAAAAATATGCGTAAATTTAATATTTTCCATTGGTTTACTAAAAATGAAAAACTATTTCAAACAACAAGGTAGGTGAAATAAGGGTAATATTATTTCTGTGTTGTTTTGTATTGTACTCTACTGCAGTAATATTTTTTATTAGAATACTTCCTTTATAACCAAATATTAAAATTTAATTACTTTATATATATGCACCATTTATATACGGCTCTAACGAGTTGTGAACAATTCATAAAACAAAGCCCTACCGAATTACAAATTACCCTACCCTACAGAAATTATAAATTTAAACATCATTATAACAACAAAAATAGAACTTGGAAAAAAATGTTAGCGCATAAATAATATGGCAAATCTGTTTTTTGATGCACAGTCGTACAAGACGCCGCCAAACAGCTGATGTTGCATAGTCGCTCGAGACAGCACGGCACCGTGATTGCCTTCATAGTATACATACTCCTTACTGACGTTTAAAAAACTAAGTAATTAAGTATATATATATACACAACATTACACATTATATATATATTATATATTTGTAAAGGATAAGTTGTCCTCTTTCATTTAACGCAAACTATGGACATTTTGGCTATAAATAATGATACAGTTAAGTTATTACATAACGACAATATATCGTTGCAAGGCACTCAGAGTGTTAAAGATATATTAAAAGATTAAGATGAATAATTAATTATTATTAATTAATAAAATCATAAATATAAATAATAATATAATAAATAATTATCTTAATTAAGATAGATTAAAAGATAAGATGATTTTAATAAAGATGTATAATGATTTGCTTGTAAATTTTAAATCAATGAGTAGTAACCAGTTTAAAACCAATCTAAAGAACCAACTTAGCGTCCGAGCTTTGTATTCCTTACAGGAATTTTATAATACTTCTATTATTTAATTTATTAATCCTGTACCGAATCTGATCTAATGTATTTTTATACTTTTTATATATCATGATTTTTATTTCAACATAGTTTAACTTTTAGTTTAATATCACTGTTATATCTGACGATATACCTGATCTGCATGTCCTGACATGTAAAGAATGTTAAGTGTAAATAAATTTTGTCTTTGTCTAGTGTTTAGTGTAGTGTCGTAATAGTAAATTTTAAATGGAAAATTTGTTTTAAGAAGACATGTGGTAAACCGACATTGTGAGTACTGCCCAGAACTGGATTATTTTCGGATGCTTTCAATAAAATATAAGTTTTAATAGGCTTAGACGATTACATTTCATTTTGGTTAGATGAACAGTTATCAGTTACAGCTTAGGTTTGCTGGTAATAGGTGGTCCCAATCCCAAAATAATGCGTTTTAAACAAAAAATGCTCTGAGAAAATTTTGGTTTGAACAGAAATATAGGGCTTACGTTTGTTTATTTGCCTCTAAGGTCGTTCAACGAATGGCCAACAACCTGGAGATGGCTGGTCGGCAGCGAACAGTTATAAACGGACGGGCGACACGGCTGCACAGCGCCTTAAGACTACAGAACCTGGTCAGTCCCGATAACCTAAACTGCTTGCTGCAGCTAGCCAGGTTCTGTATGCAATACAACATGGATGTGTCACCTCTGCGCCAAGCCATCGAGAAGAGAACTGACGTGAGTATTAGTATGGATTGTATCAGGATGAATTTTCATTGCTCAGAGGATATCATGAATACTTCAGAAGATAAGCCAGAGATGCCTGTGAGATGCCTATCATAGTCTGATAATACCAATCAGTTATCAGTACTTCTATCACTTCACTCCAATCTTTTCTTATTTTCTATGTTTTTTTTTCAAATTTCATATTGAGACAGCAACATAAAGTAGTTGGTACAAGGTCATAGCTAGGATTTTTTTGGGTGTGCTGAAATAGCTGAGAGCCCAAATGTTATAAAAAACCTGTGTGAGAAAATATAAATATATACACTAACTCGGAATTCAGGAAAACGTGGCACAGAAGTAACACGTACTATATTCATTTGAAATGTGTAAAGTAAAATAGAGGCTTATATGTATTACAAATGTCTCTGCCCATTGTTGAATGCTGTAAATCACAACTTGTTGGAAACTCATGCAGGTTTCTCAGTAGATAAATGTATACAGGTTCCAGCATTTTTGTATTCAAATATCAAATTATCAAATCACAGGGCATAATTCACATTCGGCGGTGAGGGAGATTGTAATGTACATTGTCGATGATTGTTAACTAGCACTGAGCATCGCAGAGTCACACTAAATGCAGGAATTGAAAGTGGGGGAACCTACACTGTTACACAAAACAAAAAACAGAATTTCTCCACCAACTTCTTCTCACTAAAATTTCTACTGTTATTTCCAGATACCACCTTAGGTAAACAGTTATATCTGTTGTTTTTCAGTTTAATGAATAAGAATAAGAATACTTTATTGTCGTTAACATCTTGAATGCAATAGACTTTGTAAAGTCCAATAAGATTAACCAGTATTCTAAAAGCAATACCTTGGTATCTAACTCAAAGAATTCATCAATTGAATATAAAGGATTGTTTAAAAACAGTTTGTTAAAGTTAATTTAAACCAAGATAATAGTCCCTATTGCTAATGGTAACTTGTTAAACAGCCTTATACCTAATACTCTGTAGTGATTTGTCATTTTACCTAGCCTATAAAAAGGAACATCAATCTTGCTTTGGTTTCTGGTGCTACATGTATGTACATCAGACCTGAGGACATGTTTCTTAATATAACATAATATCCCCGTCGCAGCAGACCTGCGAAGTCAGGGAATTTCCAAATCAATAAAATAATAGTAATTATAATAATACATGACAAGTTTGGTCAAAATCTGTAAACATCCGATAAACATGAGAATTATTAGCCTATTCTCCATAACAAGGAACACTGAGAGTAGGCATTTCTACCATCAAAAATGTTATTATTAACATTTATACCAACTTTCATCAACATCAGTCCATAAATAAAGGTGTTTGCCTATTCTCCACATGATTAACATGGGAAAAGAGTATGCAGGTTTGCTGCCATGATAAACACATAAACTATGATTTTCAACCATAAATGTGGGAACCACATCAAGATAAATATAAAGTTTTATCCAAAAATATTGGTTAATAAGTGAAACAAAAATTTTCCTTATCCTCCATGAGATTAACATCGGAGCCTCATAATACAACTTACTGTGTTTAGATTTTTTGATATCTTGGTAACCGCTTGAGATAGAGAAAAAACTTTAAGGAACTAAATTGTGTAGTTTTTTTAAGATGATTCTAATGGTGAAAGATAAATTTAACATTTATTTAAATTACATATGAAAAACGCAAAAACCGCACTTTTTGAGTACAAAACCCCCCCCCAAAATACCCGTTCCTATTGACCAATATGTTTGGTTTACGAACTTGTTCGAGAAAATGTGAGAATACACGTCTCTACCAAATTTGGTCGCAATCGGACCATTTTTACGAGAGTTATCGTGTTCACAGATACATATATATATATAAAAATTTTAACGACTATTGTTTTTGGTCCCTAGGCACCTCAAGAAGAAAAAATAACATGGTCCCGGGCTTAAGTCTCGCCATGAGACCTACGGTAATAGCTTCTTCCCTGTGGGAAATTCGCTAAAAATAATAAAACATACAGGACATAAAGACAATAAACAGTTAAAACATTTTCTTTAATAAATAGAGGCCTACAATTGTCCCTAAAACCTGCTCCAGCCAAGATTCTGATTACCTCTTGAACTCCACTAGGACTCCCCCACAGGCAGATGCCATATACTTTGAAAGAAGCTTAAATAAGCAATCTTTAAGTAGGCCTTTGGTACGTTTTCATTTAAGGCTCTTAACAGGTAAACAACTCTTGAAAGTTGAGTACATATAAAATCACTTTGTCTTCGCCAGGTAAGTTTCTTATCTATATACACAAAGCAGTTTAATCTCTTCTAAACAATCAGTTTGGCATGGATCTCTAATACTAACATTTCTCTGAGTAAAAAAATAATGATCAGCATGAAAAGCAAACAATTTATTAATTAATATTAGTTGTAAATTAGAGATCAATATGTAATCAGACAATATATCTCAAAACGTCTTATTAAAAAACCTGTCATTTAACAAAAATATATTCTAACATTGAAAAACCGTGAAAAAGACTGACTGTTTGATATCTACTTGCAGTTTGATATGAGAGACATGGGCCAGGTCTCTTACATTCTACGCACTCTGCGTGACTATGATCAAAACTTTTCTCCCCAGCTTCGTAATCATCCTGAGGTAAGTAGCTTTTGTCGTTTAGTAATAGTTAATATACAATAGTTATTATTTTCATGAATCAAAAGTTTTAAGAAGTTTTCAGGGGTGTGCAAGTGTGGAATTTCAAGCTCAATCCGAGTTTTTTCATAAATTTGTCAGCTCTAGCATTTTCGAGCTGAACCAATTTACAAGAGCCTTCTAATTTGTGATTATCGGAATTTTAACTAACTTATTTTAGAACACGCTATTTACTGAACTATTGTTGTATTACATTACATCACACAAAGGGGCGGAACAGAGTTCCTATAGCACGTCAGCCATGTGGCTTTTTGTGCACCCCTGTTGATTTAATGTTTCACGGACCTTCCAAGTTTAAAAACCTGACAAACTGCCGTAGTCTACCCACTAGCTCCTCCCGGGGAAGGTGACGACCCCTCTCCATGACGCCGAGAGTGGCTGCTCTCACCCCGGCAAGCTCGGTGCAGTCATACAGCAGATGATCAGCAGTCTCTTCAGACTGCCCACACTTCCTGCAGATTGGATCTCCGGGGAAGAGTCCCATTCGAGCAAGATGTTTCCTCATATGTCCATGTCCCGTGATGAGACCTACAATGAGTCTGAGTTCGGACCTACCTAACTGTAGAAGATCCTCAGCGATCCTTGAAGAGGGAGAGCTGAGAGACAGTTTACTTACTCTCAGTAGGGGCAGCTCCGCCCATCTCCTGCGGTGACACTCACGTGCCCACGTGTTGATCTCACGATCCACATGCGCCCTGGAGATGCCGCAGAAGGGTTGTGGACCCACGAATGGGATCAAAGCGCCATCGTTCGCCAGACGGCATCTATTTCATTGCCCATAACACCTGGGTGTCCTGGGACCCAGCAAAGGGTAACGTTGTTGTGACTGCCAAGAGAAGACACCGCGTTGCGGCATTCCCACACTAACTTGGAGTCGAAGGTACAGGAGTCCAGAGCCTTGAGGGTGGCTTGACTATCTGAGAAAATGGTAATGTTCTTGTTCCTGACACCTCTGTTGAGATTGAACAGAGCACATTCCATAATGGCTGCCACTTCTGCCTGGAACACTGTGGGGAGATCCCCCATGGGAACGCAGAGCTTTACCTTATCTTGCACCCCCAGTATTCCAGCTCCAGTTCCCTTACTTCCCTTAGAGCCATCCGTGTACCATTCTGACTCGCAGGGATGAAGAGGTCTGCCGCCGTCTTGCCAGTCAATCCTTGGTGGAATCACCACTGAAAATGACTTACCGAAGGCGTATCTGGTGTGAAGGTGGTCAGAAGGCATGTCAAGGGCCTCACTTCTGACTACCTGCTCAATTCTGGTGTGACCTACCGAGGGTACATTGAAAGTCATCCAGAGATTCTCACATCGGAGGCGATATGCACATTTCCTAGCAACCATTCTGATGTAGACATCTATGGGCAGGATATTGAGCATACAATCCAAGGATGCTCCAGGGCAGGAACTCATGGCCCCAGAAATCATGAGGCAAGCCAACCTCTGGACCGCCGCAAGCCCCCGCACTGATGCACTGAAGTTAGTCTTTGGCCACCAGACTAGTGAACCATAGGTCATGGCCGGTCTCACCACAGCAACATACAGCCAGTGCAAAAGCCTAGGATGCAGTCCCCATGTAGTGCCAACCATTCGTCTGCAAGTCATGAGTGACCACTTACCTCGATCAATCACCCTTTGCAGCTGCGGTTCCCACCTCAGTGTCTTATCAAGTACCACTCCCAAGTACTTGACCTCGTTCTGCAGATTTACCTCTGTGCCCTGCAGATTCAAAGGTTCCAGCCCGAGCAGGTTCCTCCTTCTTGTGAATGGCACCACCACTACCTTGGAGGGGTTGATGGCAAGACCCACCTCCTTGCACCAGTCCCCCACCAGGTCCAGTGCTCTGTTCATAAGTTCTCTGATCGTGTTGGTGAACTTACCAATAACCAGAATTGCAATGTCATCAGCGTAGCCCAAAGCTAGGACACCAGAATCATTGAGACGCCTGATGAGATCATCAGCTACGAGATTCCACAGCAGAGGGGAGAGAACCCCCCCCCCTGAGGGCAACCTCTTGTGGTCAGAGCGACTAATTCCTCACCTTGAAGTGAAAGAACCACTTTCCTGTTGCTCAGTAATGCCTCGGTCCAGCCGCATATAACTCCGCCAAGCCCACGGGCCCTAGCGGCATCCACCACCGCATTCATGGAGGTGTTGTCGAAGGCCCCTTGGATGTCCAGAAAAGCACCCAGTGCTATCTCTCCATCCTCCAGTGTCTTCTCTACCCTGCCTACAAGATGATGGAGGGCAGACTCACATGACTTACCAGGAATGTAGGCATGCTGGTTCCTATGTAGTGGGTGATGTCTGAGAGCACCATCCCATACATACCTTAGGATCAACTTCTCTAGAGTCTTCAACAGGAATGAAGACAGAGAGATAGGACGGAATGACTTTGGGTCCGTGTACCTTGCCTTGCCGGGCTTCGGAATGAAAACCACTCTAGAGCGACTCCACACCGCTGGCACCCAGCCCAGAGCCAGACTGGCTCTGAAGAGCTTACACAGCAAAGGCAGAATTTCCTCAATCCCTTTCTGTAGACAGACAGGTCTGACGCCATCAGGGCCTGGTGACTTAAACGGACTGAGTGAATTAATAGCCCACCTGATCCTGCTGAACGTCACGATGCGCCCCGCCTCCATCCACCGGGTAATAGAGGCGCGATGGGAAGCATTCGTTGTGTCCAGTTCCTCAGGTTGGTCGAGAACAACGCACCCTGGAAAATGTGTTCTGGCCATGAGATCCAAGACTTCATGGGGGTTGTGTAATATCTTACCGTCAAGTTTCCACTATTGTTGTGGATTTCCATCGGAATTGCTACAAAATTTCATTGCTCAAAATTGGTGAAATATGCTATTGTAAAGCTTTAATTTTGCTGTCACAAAATTTAAGATGCAGCCCTGCCTTAAGAAGGTTACAAGCATAAGCTAATTATTTCCATAGTATATTTTTGTCCTTAGTCCTGGAATTTTATACCAGGACTAAGGCAATTGATAAAAATAATATTTTTTGTTTTTAGTAAATAATAAGCTAATTATTTCCATAGTATATTTTTGTCCTTAGTCCTGGAATTTTATACCAGGACTAAGGCAATTGATAAAAATAATAATTTTTGTTTTTAGTGCCCGCTTTGTAAATGAGGTGGAGTAATAGTTTAGTAGTCTGGTTGTAATATTTATTTGATTCTTCAGATCTTCTTACATTTTTCATTCTTCTGCTGCTGATTCTGTATGTAATTATTGCGATTTCAAAATTTTTTTAGCTAATTTAATAAGTTTCTTAAAATTGTAAAAATTAAAACTATTTATTCTAATAGTAAACCTTTAGATTTATTAGTTTAACAGCCTGGTACCGAGGTATTGTTACTGATATTAAAGAACTGTTCTTGGGACCGGTACTTTTCCCGAGAACTATTTGTACTGTGACTTTATTTCAGGCACACCGATACATCCTTATTATTAACTTTGAAGTATTATTCTGCTACGGCTTATGGAAAATTATTACTTGTGTTGTGACCTCTAAACTACTAATCACTTTCATCTCTGTCAGTTTTAGTATAGAATTATTATTGAGAGAACTCTAAGTTTCAATCGGAGTTTTCTTTAAGTTGAGTTCACATTTTAGCCTATAAAATCTGTAGCTCAAAGTATATAAATACTGTGTTACATTTTACGTTGGAATATTCTTCTAGCAAATGTCATCAAACTTTGACAACAATTTAACATTGTCACTGTATTAAAAAACAAACAAGAAATATACAAACTTAAAACCAGTTGGTGATGCATTTGGATTGAATGATGAGTAATTTCACTAATTCAACACTCAGTCTGTTTTACAACAATCAAAACATCTTGTGCAGTATTGTTTAAATAGTCTTTTTTCAGGGTGTTCCAGTGAAGAAAAGAATAGAAGGGGTGAATGTTGAGTTTGCTGTCGGCATGATTATGCGCCACTTAAGGTGATGCTCAAGTTTAAGTAAAATAATTTTGCAGTATATTTGAGGGTTGTATGCTTACTAAAAAGTAAATTATTGATCATAAAACTTCTTTAATTACTTTATATGAACGATTATTTTAAATTTCTTCATGTCGATTACTCAATCATGTCATTGAATAGAATACAATTTTATGATATAAAAATAACCAAAATTGTCGAACTTGACAAGTGATTTCAAAAGCTTATGTAGTAACATGGAGAGTGTGAATAATTTATGAAAACACTTTAATTGAATACTGTTCTTACATATCTTACATAAATGTTTTTTCAAATAAATATTTTTTACGAATTGAGCAATAAATTTATTTATTTAAGGTTAATTTATCAAGTTCCAAGGTTACAGCTGTTATGAGTGCAAATTACTGACATTTAATATTAGATTAGATTGTATGCACCATTTATGTAATCTCTTAACAAAGGGTTTCTTTGAATATGGAAAGCGTTTAAGAGTTTATTTGTTATACAACATACAGTCAACCAAGAAAAATATTAAATTACAATAATCATAATTAATTGAAATTAATTACCTGCAACGGTGTTGTTGGATATTGTTGCATACACCTATTTACCACCTTTTTAAGCCTAGGAGTGGCAAGCGTTTTACTCTTAACTGTAACATAAAAATAATTACTAATATCTTCTTGAAATATCAAAGTTTAAACAAAAAAAGCATAAAACATGCCCCCCCCTTATAACCACTAGCCACAAAAGCAAAACAGGTGTCCATTGCAATTCCAATTAAGCCTACAAATGCCGTTAACTTTCACCCAAGCCGGCCACTGTTTATTTAAGGTGGGCCCCCCTCATTGTTATGATTTTTTACCATTGTTATTTTGAACATAGTGATTTTTTTATCGTTATGCAGGCTTTCAAAATTTATATATTAATATCAAACCATAATGTAATCAAAAATACTTTAATACCATGTATTTGTTTAGTTTTTAAAATAAAAAAATAAAATAATTTGAAGACAATTTTATTGAACAAAATTTGTCCACAAAATATGCCTTAATATTTGTATAATATATTTTTTACACAAAAATGTAGTTCAAATTAAAAAATAAATAAAATATACCTATATTTTTTGTAAAAAACATAAGTTTTATTTTCTTTTAAATATCTAAATCACTTTTCATAATTTTTTTACTAATTCTTATCAAAACAAACAAATTACCGATGTAAACAAACACATAACCTGAAATACTGCGGTAGACAACGATGACACTTGACTACGACGGGCAGCTGATTACAGCAGTATTTTATTTTTTCCTCGTCACATTATGTTATATTTACCCACAAATATTATCGATTTTGATGTTAAAACAAATTTAGAACTTAAAAAAAGGTCTATTACATGTTGATTTATGTAATATCATTAAAATAATCTTGCAAGTTGCACAACTATAAAATAACTCATAGTTGCAATTATGGGCACCTTTTGTGTACTACGAAATATCTTGTAGTTGAATAACTTCTTGATTAGCTTTATATGTGTTGGTTTTACTATACGATGAAGTCAAAACTCATGTCTTCCAACACTACTTAACATATTTACACTTATATTGTAATTATATACGGAGACAGTCAGAGAATCTCCGTTAGGGCCTGATGATGTCCGGTGTGACTAGACGAAATCGATCGCCAATTTAACAACTTTTGTATATATTTAACATTTGTATAAAATTACAATATACTTCATCCTATCTTGTAGTTGTATGTGAATGGGTTAAGATAAAAAATATCATTTTTAATTAATGAATCAAAAAGTAGTATAGGTGTTTCTTGATAAAATTAAGTGATATTTAACTGTAACTGAAACATTGTCACCATTTTGGTTTGTTTGCCCAACATCATTTTTATATAATTAGATAAACAAATATTATACTATTGTCAAATCATTTTTATTATTATTATTATTATTATTATTTAAAGGAACAAGAAAATTTGGTAGTTTAATAAAAGTATTAACGAAATGAAAAGTGAACAAATAAGTAAATAAGTGTGGAAATAACATTTTACAAATGCCACAATTCGTTTTAAAATTCATCAAAAATATCACACAATCTCGTAATGGTGAGTGGTGATATGATACGTTTCTCATATGAGCCATATTTTGTATTTGTCTTTGTTGTGTAATAGAAGAGTGTACACAGTATAAGTTATAGTCCATTCAATATTATAGTGCCTAATACACCTACTAGTGTATTAGGCTTGATACTAATGTATCAAGAATCGACAACTCTGTACCACTGGAATCATAGGATTTGAATTTGCCAATCATAAGTTTACCTTACCTTACCTCCTTGGCCATTCAAACCTAAGAAGGATTTTTGCCTCTCCAACAAGTTGTCGTCACTGCTGCCGGTCTGCCGCCGAGTCCAGGAAGCACCCATTTGTTGCAAATCTTTCTTCTCTTGGTCTTTCCACCGCAACTTTGGTCTTGCTAACGGTCAAGTTTCTCGTGGTTGACCATTGGTGACGCTTTTTATTCAACTTTCTTCATCTCTTCTTTCTACATGTGCTGCACATCTCAATCTTCTGCTCTTCACTATTGCCACAATGTCCGGATCTTTGAATAGTTTGCGGAGCTCACAGTTTTTTCTTATCCTCCAGATACCATCTTCATTTATAGGACCAAAAAATATCCTAAGAATTTTGTTTTTGTTTTTTTTCAAAAGTTAGTTTTCAAAAGTTATAATCAAAAGTTTACCATCTTAAATAGTTTTACTGTGAATTAGTTGCATCATTGGAGGAAATAATACAAGATACGAGAATGAAAGAGTTTCAAGCATTCACCTTTTGTCATCACTTATTATTTTATAATTTTGCATTTCAATCAGTGTTTCCATGAAATCTATGATCTAAAACCATGATTCTCCATTGTGTTGCCAGTCATCAGGCTAGTAAACTAAATATAATGTAACTTAGCATAATTATTGCCATAGCCTGAATAACCTATATGTATGTACCTAAATAACTAAAAGTATGATCAATGCAGATACGACTATGTGTGTGTCATCATCGGCTGGGATCCAGAGTGTGTGGCAAGCGAGGAGTGGAAAAGACAGATGGGCATCATCAGGCTCTCTAGGCAAAGCCACCAACCATTCTATCATGTCCTAGCCAGTGACGGCAGCAACCGCTATGCTGCTGAAGGTCAGTTGCAATCTATTCATTATTGTATATCCCTTTGTAATATTATATAGCTGTCTTAATAAGAGATTAGCAGGAAACTAATTTACTTACAATGTCAATGTGTGTTTACTTAATACACATAGTTAAGTTGTTATAGCATCACACATTCTTCAGTATATACCCTGACGATGTTTTAGAGTGATATGCTGACTGGGGCGGTGGCGACGTCCTGTAATCCAGCTACTTGGAGGTCACGAATTGTGGATAGTTGTGAGAGATGGTCGGTGGATGTAGTGTTCTCTTGTGTGGTTAACATCTGCACTATTGAATACTACGTTAATCCGCTAAGGCTAACCTCATAATTAGACCAATTTGTAATTAGAGGCCGTGGTTTGGATTCCACGTTAAACTGTAGGTCCATTAGTTGCCGTCGGCTGTTGGGCTATTAATTAACAGTTCTGTCTAAGAAATATGTCAACCTTAGTAAGTAAGAAGACTACAAGATCGCACCACAATCATCCTACACTCAATCCTTATTCATACTTAGCCTAAGATCACCTACATTGTAGTATGGTTGTTATTTCAATGATCTAATCTAATCTTCATTCACTGAGTTAGTAAAGTGAAGGTCTGTCCGAAAGATTGTTGTTGGAAAAAAGGTAACAAAGAGATAAGCCTATATTGGTTAAAGTTTTCTCCATGTCCTTTTTTATGAATTGGCTTTATAACAGGATGTTTTGGGCATGTAGGGAAGGTGCCTACTTCAAATGATTTGTTAATGGCCTCACTTATAATGGGGAAATGTTTTCTTTGACAGGTTTCCTGGTGACTTTCTCACATCAATTTTCTTAATTGTGACTGCATTGGTTTTTGGTATAACTAAAATACTATTTTTCTCCTCTGCATATTGAGACATCAAATCATTTGCTTGAAATAGTTTTAAAATGGGTTACAAAAAATCTTTTAACTTTCTCCCCTTATACATAGTATATGGAGAAAGTATTATTTTCGCCAAAATTTTTGAATTTGAGTTGAGGGTGGATATATCCGTTTTGGGGTCCCCTGAATCCAAAAAAGTGGGTTTTGGCATGATGTCTGTCCGTCCATGTGTCTGTGTGTGTGTGTGTGTGTGTGTGTGTGTGTGTGTGTCTGGATGTGTACAGTGCCACAGCCTACCCCGTTTGTCCGATTTAGATGAAATTTGGCATGTATATATATAGTCACCGTATCTCCAGGCTTTTTTTTCATTTTTTTTCATTTTTGATTTTTAAGGGTAGTTCACCCCAAAAAACCCTTAAAAAACATGAAAAATCTAAATTTCTCAAAAACGGCTCTAACGATTTTGATTAAAATTTGATAGTTTATAGTGCACAGAGCACTAAATAATTTGACACCACCCGCATGTCTGTAAAAATGACAATTCAAGAAGAGAAAGTATTATTTTCGCCAAAATTTTTGAATTTGAGTTGAGGGTGGATATATCCGTTCTGGGGTCCCCTGAATCCAAAAAAGTGGGTTTTGGCATGATGTCTGTCCGTCCATGTGTCTGTGTGTGTGTGTGTGTGTGTGTGTGTGTGTGTGTGTCTGGATGTGTACAGTGCCACAGCCTACCCCGTTTGTCCGATTTAGATGAAATTTGGCATGCATATATATATAGTCACCGTATCTCCAGGCTTTTTTTTCATTTTTGATTTTTAAGGGTAGTTCACCCCAAAAAACCCTTAAAAAACATGAAAAATCTAAATTTCTCAAAAACGGCTCTAACGATTTTGATTAAAATTTGATAGTTTATAGTGCACAGAGCACTAAATAATTTGACACCACCCGCATGTCTGTAAAAATGACAATTCAAAAGTTATGGGCTTTTAAATGTCAAAAAAATCAAATTTTTAAATTTTCAGCGAAAACAATAAAAGTAAAGTATAACTTGACTGGTACCATTGAAACCAGCTTAAAAAACTAAACAAATTAGTAATTTGAATTATTTGTCTACGACTCCATTCCGCAAAAAAAGTTTTCTTAACCACTAACTTCCGTTCCAGAGAAAAGTTAAATTTACTGTCCACGATAAATGCAGTACGTTGTCTGAAAGCGCTTAATGTTATTCTTATGGAAAATATAAAAAATCAATTTCTTCCTTACTTTCCACCCGTTTTCCATGAAACTTGGTATGAAGTGTAAGGTCAAATCACCAAAAAAAATCAGCTCAAAAAGCTTGGTATTACCGGGGGGGGGGGGGTCTCCCCCCATACAATTTTAACAATAAATTATTAAATGATATTTAGAATAACTTTGTAGAACATGATAGTTTTATTACAGATTGTCTTTTTTAAATTTACTTAAGGGAGAAAGTATTTGTCAGTCCACTGGTACCGTTTATTCACATTATAAATACAGTAGTTTAAAAAATGCAAGTAAATTGTATAAATTACAAATACAATTGTTCATAATTGTTGTGATACATGTTTATAAGGATTTGGTGGATCTCAATTGAATTTTCAAAGTATTCTAATTTTGAAAATTTACCCCCTAAGAAAACTTTTAATATTGTACTTCAGTGCTTTTTTTTAATGTCATGGGAAAATAGTGAATGTAAAGTTGAAATGACTTTCATTTGACACAACCCTTAAGAAAATCGGCAAAGAGGAAGTTTCTTAAGTTTTTACAGAAAAACTAAAAATGTGTGTTTTAATATAATATAAATTTTTTTAATAGAGTTTTTCCAATAATCCCCTGTTTTGGATGGAATATCAATATTTTTATATTCACAAAAAATTCTTTATATACAGATTAAACTGAGTTTGGTATGATATTACATAGTCAGTAAGAGATACCCACACTTTTTACAATCCTGTTTGGTGAGTGTATGACTTAAAAAAGTGTACCAATTTTTGTAAAATGAGTGGATAGGGTTTTTATTTAAATTATTGTATTTCAGAAAACTTAACGCTACTGGACCCCCAGATGGACGTAGAGAGCAGACGTGTCACCCACTGTGAGATTGGTCGTTACTTTGACACTTTCTGCGGATTATATTATCACATGAATGAAGAAATGTTGCGCTCACACCCTGACGATATTTCAGTGTTAAAGAAAAAACTCAACCTTAAATAACATCACAATAATTGACAGAATTCAAGCTCTCCTTTTCTTTCTCTTTTCTTTTCTGTTAGAATGAAACCACTTTTACCACTTTTTACTGTGGTAGTAATTTATGTAGTTAGAATAAAATCTACTATGTTAATATATAGTATATTCATACATTTAGTTACATTACATTTTAGTAATGTAACAGTTCATGTATAACAATACATTTTAGTTTCTTTTACCTGATAAGTAATTTGTATAATTTGTTAATACTATGAGTAAATTTATTTGTTAAATTTATTATGTTTATAAAGAACTGTTCTGTAATGAGAGATATTTGTATTTATGTGTATATAGATTGTAAAAAGATACTTTGTATGTGAAAATTGTGATATTAATGTGATTAAATATTTATCATGTACGAATTATGTTGCTTTCAGCTGTTCTAATCATAAGACTTGTTTTGAAATAAAGATGTTATTTTTCAAAGATATTTTCCATTCATTTAAGTTAAGCGATTTATTGCCAACACTATTCATTCATAAGACTAAAAAGATTTAATAATATTTTAGATTTTTTTATTTCTGTTGGATGTAAGCCTTTCTCAAAGTTCTTTTTTCTCCATAAAAGTAACATATGTGGAAAGATGGTTTGTCAACCCAAAAAAACTGGTGGCATGTTGTAGTTGAGGGAGGATCCACCTGAAATAAACTGTGACTGGCAAGGGTGGAAGTTTACGGCATTTGTAGGCTTAACCCTTTATCAGCGGCATAAGTTGGTGTCCCACAGTTTTAGTGGCACAGAGTTTATTACGCTGGCTGATGGCCCACACTGGGTTTTTCGTAGATTCATGTGGTTTTTTAACATTAGGAGAAAACCTAATTTAACCTTTCAGTGCCAGTCCGATTTTGCCGAACGTCTGGTAAAACCATCATTAAAAATCTGAAGAAAGGCAAATAAACTAATATTTTTTATCAGAAAACTTGGAATAAGTCTCTCTATAATATTTATTATGTTTTATAGCACACAAAAAATGATTTTACGACAAACAATTATGTCAAAAGTTGGTACAACAGATGCCACCCTTTGAGTACAGCTGTAGCAGGCAAACTATTCTGTTTCTGCTGTTTTGGTCTGACTAAGTGTTTGTTTACACTTTAAAGTTATTATTTTATGAGCTTATACAGTAGAACCTCGATTAACCGTCACCCTTTTAACCGTCAGTCTCTATTATCCGCCACCCCACTAGCGCAAAAGGAATTATGCGTCAGCGCCGAGCCAGATCGTCTGTTGAGGCTCTATGATGAGTTTAGACAACTGTACTGCACACCTGTACTGTTCGTGAATCATTGGCGACAAGGGTAGTGACCCAGCTGGTTAATCCCTAACACTGTCTTCTGCATTCTACTGCTAATGTTTCATTTCAGTTCAGTATGGTGCGCGGCTACAGTGAACTGAAGTTATTGCCGATTTCGAGTGCAATGCCTACTAGCGTTTTACGTTGTTTATTGTTGACAGTGCTATTTATACGTAGTGCATGCTCTTCTGTTATGGCTGAGAAACGGAAACGTGTAGTTTTGGGACTCGACAATAAACAATTAATTATTAAACGCTGGTGCTTCTTCTCTGGAAAATTAGAAACATGACCACCTGAAAAGCTCGACGGGGAAGGAAACAAAAGAAAATGATGGATTATTTTAAAACTAAATACCGGTAACGGAAGTTTTGAGAAAAAAAGTACGTACATGTACAGTTGATATTTAATTGTTTTCTTAATAAATTATTTTTCACTTGAACTGGCGTAGTTTTGTTTTTTCTCATTAAAAATACATTCACATTAAGTACTGCGCAGCAACCATGAAAATTAATTAGGACTTACAATAGCGCCGTTATAACATGCAAGACAGTGAATTGCGATGTTGCCACGCCAAACACTGTCTAGGTGCTAAGGTGTATCGGCGCTATTATTATTTCTGTTATCCGTCATGGTCCCGGTCCCGAGGGTGACGGTTAATCGAGGTTCTACTGTACTCACAAAATAATGATTTTCGTTGGAAATTAGTCTATAGTGTTGAAAATAAACTTTATAATAATTATTAGTAGTATAAAATTTGGTACTTGTTTCTATAGTTACAGCACATAAAATACGTAAACTTGAGTTCACAAAAATGAACATAAAATGTTTGTTTATATTGATAATAAGATGAAATTTTAGCAGCAGGTAGCTTATGAAATTTTAGTGATTTAATATATTACAGTGAAATATTTTTTTTATTTTTTAACCCTAGAAGTGACAAGCTTTTTACTTTTAATCCTAGAACTGGCAAAGTCGTAATTCACAACGCATTTACAAATTCAATAAGAAGTGGCAGGTGGAGGCATCTGTCGTCAGCTTATTGTACTTGTTAGACACTATCGCCTACGCGACCGTGTTTCCCTCTGGGGGCCAACAACCGAAACTGCTCTCGTAGTACACGAGCCTGCCACCGGGCAGGTATATAACCAAGTAAGCGCTTTCTTCTCCTAGGCACTAGATGGCCGAGGCGGCTAACGCGCTACGCTGACGAGCGTAACGTTCTAGCCACTCGGAAGTGCTAGGGTTTGAATCCCGACCATGAGCAATCCCAATTTGGCTTGCAAATGTGTGATGTAGCGGAGTGGAGGGCCCACCTTAAATAAACGGTGACCGGCTTGGGTGGAAGTTGACGGCATTTGTAGGCTTAATTGGGATTGCAGTAGACACCTGTTTTGCTTTTGTGGTTATAAGGGGGGGGGCATGTTTTAAGCTTTTTTTGTTTAAACTTTGATATTTCAAGAAGATATTAGTAATTATTTTTTTGTTACAGTTAAGAGTAAAAAGCTTGCCACTTCTAGGGTTAACCAAGTAAGCGCTTTCTACTTCTATGCACTGAGTAGATGAACCGGCTAACCCGCTACGCTGACGAAAGTAACGTTCTAGCCATTCGGAAGTGCTAGGGTTCAAATCCCGACCATGAGCATCCAAATTTGGCTTGCAAATGTGTGATATAGCGGAGTGGGGGGCCCACCTTAAATAAACTGTGGCCAGCTTGGGTGGAAGTTGACGGCATTTGTAGGCTTAATTGGGATTGAAGTGGACACCTGTTTTGCTTTTGTGGTTAGTGGTTATAAGGGGGCTATATTTTATTGTTTATATGGTACTTAATATTTCAAGAAGGTATTAGTAATTATTTTTATGGTACAGTTGAAAGTAAAAAGCTTGCCACTTCTAGGGTTAACTGTAAATTTCCTGCCTGGAAAGTTTACTAAACTGACGACTGGTGCCTCCACCTGCCACTTCTTATTGAATTTGTAAATGTGTTGTGGTTGCGTTAGCAACAAGGGCACTGCACAAGATATCTCGTGCATCACAGTAGCGAGAACAGAATACAAAGTCTCTCGTAGAGTCATCTGATCTTTGATTATTGAGTTATCCGGCCATCATGACAACAATAGCTTGACCACAGGTGACAGGTCGGCTGACTGTACCTATTGTTTTTGCGCGCCATGTGATAGGTCAGTGACCGGACATTCCCACCTTCTTTGACACTTTTAAGTCCTCAGTAAGTACGTAGCTATTGCGCCGAGAAGACCTGTTTTGCATCGTGTTGTTTCCTTCTGCTGCTTTATTAGTTGTGTGTTTCTGTGTCTAAAAGTTGTGGTGATGGCTTCAAAACGGAAAAAGGTGGTTCAGTTGATGGAAGAAAAACTGAAAGCATTGAAAAGATTGGACAGTGGTGAAATTTGATCAAAAGTGGCACAATATTACACGTAGGAAAAAAAGGCGTAGGGGATTGTAAGAGTAATCGAAATGAAATTGAAAAATAGTGTTTATAGGGGGTTGCGGCAATAACATTGGATCGAAAGACAATGAATAAATGTGAGTATGAAAAGGTGAGTGAAGCTCTGTACCTGTGGTTTACCCACCACAGGGATAACAATGAAGAGAAATTATTGTCGTATCTTACTTTCTTCTTTAATCGATGCTATGGACCAAGGAGAAGAAGTGGTAAAGAAACTTGGTCATCTTAATTTGAAAGATGTTGCTTACTACGTGGCTTAGTCTTGGGAGTGTGATAGAGCCAGTACGATTTCCAAATCATGGAAAGTTTTACTTCATGAAAATGAAGAAAATCACAGGAAATCCAACCGGACAACACCAACCTAATCCATTGCTACAGTGAGTGTTGAGGTTTGCAGACGCAACGGAAGAGGACGTAAATGATTGGATGGCCCATGACGAACAATGTGAAATTACAGACGAAGAAATAGTAAACATGGCTAATGGGAAGGAAGAAGAGATGGTGTTAGATGAAACAGAGAAAGTTACCCATAGGGAAGGACATAAAGCAAAACGGCGTTGAAGTATGCAGAGCTACTTGAGGAAACGACATCTACAGAACTTCTACCTCTAAAAGATTGCCAGATTTGGCGGCCAGAAAACGGCAAACATCGGTCAAACAAAATACAATTACGAATCCAAGCCACCCAAGCCCAAATCTTGTTTTATAGTCCACAGCATTGTTGATGAGTGTTTTACTGTTGTAAAATGTGTTTTACTGTAGGCCTAATTTTCTGTTTGTGCACAATAGCAATTAGAATATTTTTATTTTACTAAAAAGTATTTCCAGTGGCGGCTCGTGAGTGAAATGCTAGGGGGAGCGCACACCGGGGGGGTTTGGGGGTTATGGATTACCACACCAGAAGAGGGGAGGTCCGGGTGTTCTCCCCGCAGCAAATTTTTGAAAATATTGTGTATTTTAGTGACTATTTAAAGCAATTTAAGTATTAAATTTGTGATGCAATGTATTTTGTTTTTTAACTAAAATATCTAGTTTTCCTTATAAACCTTAAATAATAAATACTATACTCTTGGTCTTACGGGTCGACTTAGTTTAGACTCTCAATTTTATGGATAAATTATATTGAAAAAATCTTTATTTGTTGTGATATTTTGTAAATAAAAACGTAAATACAGTACCTAACTTAACGTTTTAGACCTTTAATTTTTAACGCGGATGTACCTGCAATACATTAGTGTTGTTCGTTTTGCAAACATAAGAAGTTCTTAATCAAAAAATATATTTGCAATGATTACCTCCTTTAGACAACAAATACTACTAGAATTCGCGAGCTTTGTTAATGTAGATGTAAGCTTTATTTTCTGGTACACAGTTAACTTACCAAAACTACACTACTTAATTAGATTAACACAAACATAACCTCTGTTGCACACAAAAAAAACGGACAACCGGAGCGCGGCAATGAACTGTCAACTCACCACAAATGTTACTCTGCGCATGCACGGACGCCGTCCCAAGACTTCCATTAGGGATACAATTAGACGCGTCATGGCACCAGCAACCCCATACCATAAATTCATTATGATGGATTCGGACGTTCTGGCGAGCGCCTCACGGCTACAAATACAAACTTTTCGCGCTATTTTTGTATATTTTCCCCCTATAATTTTTTGTATACGACTGTTAAAACATGTTGGTTAGTTGGATCTGTAGTTATAACTAAATAAGTATTTTATTATTTTTTTCCTTTTTCAAATCTTTGGGGGGGGGCGGCGTCCGAGAGTCCTTATAGGCGAGTCACCACTGAGTATTTCATGTATTTGAAAATTACATTTACAACATCGATTTTATCATTTTCTGTTTTATCCGACCTTATCGCCTATCCAACCATGCCACGGTCGGTTTAGTTCAGATAATTGAGACTACTCTACCACGATATAACTTGTGCATTTAAGGGGTTAATTGAGATTGCAGTGGAA
Source organism: Nephotettix cincticeps (assembly GCA_023375725.1). NCBI lineage: Eukaryota > Metazoa > Arthropoda > Insecta > Hemiptera > Cicadellidae > Nephotettix > Nephotettix cincticeps. The sequence continues at coordinate 44,391,649 of CM041791.1, forward strand.
GACTGTTTTGCTTCTTTTACTATTAAGTAGAAGGAGGCAAGTTTTGTATTTTTTTTGTTTATTCTGTTTATTAAAAGAAGAGTTGCCTACTGAATTTATCATTCAGCTTAGGCTAAAACACCCACCAGTTGTACGGTTAGTAATATACAGTAATCTTTCCATATCTGCAGGTTTCATTTATCCGCGAATGCATAATGAATTCATGCAACAAGGCCATAGATCAATGAAGAATACTATCTACAAGTTCAACACGCCGTTTGCCTGAAGCAGTGTGAAGTAAACGTCTGGATTTAAGGCAAAACAATTCATGGCTTTTGCATTACGATAATGTACCTGCTCACACATCATTGCTTGTTCGTGATTTTTGCCAAAATATTACACTTAAATGATACCCCTTCCTCTACATTCACCAGACATGGTCCTTTGTGACATTTTCCAGAATTAAAAAAAAAACATAAAGAGTTGCCGTTTCACAAGCATACATTAGAAGTGTACATCGGTAAAGGAGCTCAAAACTCGAGCCCAAAGATAGAGTTACAGAAGTTTTTGAGGATTTGAAAAACTGCGTAATAACTTGCGCAGGCATAAGCGCATGATAATATCTGGTGGGGACTATTTTGAAGGGTACAACATCGATGTAGATGATAAAATATTTTTTTTTCAAAAAACAAAAATTCCGGCTATTTTTTTAACACACCTCATATGAATGAGTATAAGTTTTTTTTACGGTAGAACCCCTCTAATCCCGCTAGACCTTGGATGGTCCGTCACTCCGGTTAGTCCGCCCATGCTCAGGCTCACAAGCTTATGCCGACTTGTCACTGACGGGACACCTGCCGAGACTTTTTTTCGGTTTGGTATTGCTTGCTTATATTCTTCATATCTTGTTTGGTGTCTAACGTACAATAATACGTAAATATCCTAACTTTTTGACAGACAGCATAAAATGAACATTATAACTGAAAGATAAAAACAAAACTTTTCGTTGAATCTCAGCGACAAGGAACATCTTTGGTCGACCAAAATTGTTGAAGCAGATGACGAAATTACACAATTCATTACCTATTGGAAAACGTCATTAGTTAGTATGATTATTTGATTCGCCAACTGGCTAATATACAGGTTACGCATTTATTACCTTCATTGACTGGACTAATGGCATTGCATTTAGATCTTTAGATTGTTATGTCCCATGTCCTAATAGTGACATCGCATGTGTATCATGAGAGAGCATAGCTATGGGTGCTCAGTTTAGTAAATAAACCAAAACTTGGATAGGTTAAATATCTAGATTTATTTTAATATTTCTTTAACTTAGATGAAATTTCTCATTTAATTAGATACCATTAAACATTCAACAATATACTTTTATGGTCTCTAAGATACAAAATCTGACACACAAAAATGAACTCTTTAGGCAATAGCTCAAAATTTTTGGGAACTCTGTCCAGACCAATATATCAGGTACAGCAAATGTTTCTACTCATCATACAATATAACCATATCAAAGCTAAGGAACAATTCAGTACTAAAACTTGAATTCATGCTAACTTGTACAGTACTTCTTGATTACTTAACCCTAGAAGAGGTAAAGTAGTAATTCACGACGCATTTACAAATTGGATAAGAAGTGGCAGGTGGAGGCATCTGTAATCAATTTTAGTGAACCTTTGTTACTATGTTGCCCTCTGGGGGGGCAAGCAACTGAACCTGTTCACGAAGTGCACTAGACTGCCACCGGGCATGTCTTATAACCAAGTTAGCGCTTTCTACTCCTATGCACTGGTGGCTAAAGCGCTGCGCTGACGAGCATAACATTCTAGCCATTTGGAAGTGCTAGGGTTCAAATCCCGACCATGAGCAATCCCAAATCGGCTTGCAAATGTGTGGTATAGCGGAGTGGGGGCCCACCTTAAATAAACGGAGGCCGCCTTGGGTGGAAGTTGACGGCATTTGTAGGCTTAATTGGGATTGCAGTGGACACCTGTTTTGCTTTTGTGGTTAGTGGTTATAAGGGGGGGGCATGTTTTATGTTTTTTTTAAACTTGATATTTCAAGAAGATAGTAGTAATAATTTTTGTGCTACGGTTAAAAGTAAAAAGCTTACCACTTCTAGGGTTAAATCATGTTCTCATATAAAATAGTCTTAATTGTACCTGTGAAATTTTCCTTAATTTTTGTTGCTGGTTAAATTTAGTATAAAATGTGTTTAGGATGATTTTCATATCTTTAAAACATGTGTTGATATCTTTAAAAATACAGATGATTTGAATTTTAATAACTAATTTTTTTATGAGTTTTAATGGGATGAAGATACAAGACACTCAACTTGTGTACCACGTATGTTGTTTTGTGACATTTAGTAAAATAGCATGGAGTCCAGTCAATGACTATTTTTCCATGTATTTATCCCATAAAGCACCACTGATATCTACAAAACCTCCCTTGTTTGTATTTTAGAGTTGGTTAAGGGTCTTCCATAGGAGGCGGTTATCGGGAGGTATGATAATCGAGGTTTAACATAACCTCATGATAAGGTTTAATTCAAAACCTTGTTTGATAAGGATAGTTGAAGGCTGAAATCATTCAAGTTCATTGTATTTGCACCACAGAAGAACAACACTGGAGTTGGCCGTCAGGCTCAAACTAGTAGATTTAATGTTTCCTCCTGGAGTAAATGTGACTTTTCTCTACAACTGTTTGTTGTTGACTAATAATTAATTCTAGATACTAACTTGTTTAGTTTTGAGCTTGTTTTAGTGGTAAAAATGTAATTATTTTTAAATCATGTTTTGCCTTAAAATAAAAAATGTAATTCGGTTTGGAGATGGATTATTGTATCACTTCATAAATTTCATTTTTATTAGTATTTTTATTTTATGTGTTCCTTTCCCATTTGAAAAAAAAATTGAAAGGAACTGCTGTTTGAGTTACTGCTTTTGTTATTGAACCTGAAGAGACATAAAATCATTGTTTTTAAAAAGGTGGATTGAATATCTTAAAGTATGTCACATTGAAGATTTTGCTACAAATTCCTAAGTACATTTCATAAGAATTTCGTAGCTTTATAGGAAGCTATAAAGTTATAAATTAAGCTATATGAACTAATACGTATTAGCTTTTAGCACTAGTTTAATCGGAGGACCCAGAACAAAAATGTTCCAGACCTTGGTTTCAGATTGATCTTAAGTTTCATCACATGTTTTAAACTAGTAAAATAATGGCATTTCAACAGGTGGGGAAACGAAATTTTGTTGAAAAGCATGGTGATGAAGACATAAAGTGGCAATGGTAAAAAGGTGGATTGAATATCTTAAAGTATGTCACATTGAAGATTTTGCTACAAATTCCTAAGTACATTTCATAAGAATTTCGTAGCTTTATAGGAAGCTATAAAGTTATAAATTAAGCTATATGAACTAGTACGTATTAGCTTTTAGCACTAGTTTAATCGGAGGACCCAGAACAAAAATGTTCCAGACCTTGGTTTCAGATTGATCTTAAGTTTCATCACATGTTTTAAACTAGTAAAATAATGGCATTTCAACAGGTGGGGAAACGAAATTTTGTTGAAAAGCATGGTGATGAAGACATAAAGTGGCAATGGTCTGTGCGGGATTCGCCATGTCAGGAGTGCCACAAGTACAAAACTAAGAAGGGATGGCTTCACAAATTTTTCAAACGGCAAGACTGTTGTGATGAATTGACAAATCGTCGTCAACACATTGTAAACAAGCCCAAGTTTTGGGAGTGGGAGTACTACGATTATCTACTCCCAGAATGCAAAGTGAAATTGACGGATGATAGAGAACAGTTTAAAATTGGGAATCAAGATATTTGTGGAGATGCTGCATATAGGGAATGTGAAGGAAAAAGAATTCTTGTCCAGTTGGGAATTGAGCACCGTTATCAAAAACCCCGCATTGAGAAGTTTGGTTTCGAAACTAAAGAACCTTTTAGTATAAATCAAGTTTGTGGTAAAATGAATACTAGTTATGAGAGTGCCACAGAAACAGAATCATCTGATGAAGAGAAAAAAGAACATGTTAAAAAAGATGATTTTTGTTGTTTAAATAACTTAATAGATGAAAAAAAAGAAGAAAAGGAAGACAAATCTAAAGAGTGAAACTGGTGTATGGTAATATTTCAGAATAAAAATTTTCTTTTACATGATAAGTAAAGTTTTCAAAAACATACCTTGGAGTTTATTTTTACTTACTTTTAAGCTGAACATAAATGTGAATCCTAGATCTATGTTTTTTATACTCTTGGATTATATTAATGACCAGGCTTATCCACAAACAATCCAAATGATTTTTGTTGAGTCGTTTAGATGTTTAGTTGCAAAAAAGCATTATCAACGGAATAAGGTGGCGACGTCGTGTAATCCAGCTACTTGGAGGTCACAAATTGTGGATAGTTGTGGGAGATGGTGGGTGGATGTAGTGTGGATTAACGTCCGCACTATTGAATACTACGTTAATCCACAAAGACCATCCTTATTATTAGACCAGTTCGTAATTCAGAAGCCGTGGTTCGGATTCCACATTAAACTGTAGGTTCATTAGTTGCCAACGGCTGTTGGGCTATTAGTAGACAGGAACAGGACTGTTCCTGTCTAAGGAACGTGTCAGCCTTAGTCAGTAACAAGACTCCAAGATCACGCCACAATCATCTTACACTCAATCCTCATTCATACTTGGCTTAAAATACCTATATTGTAGTATAGTTGCCATTTCAATGATCTAATCTAATCTAATGTTTTTAAACTAAAACATAAAAATCAAAAAACACCGGAGAATATACCATCTCTGTTTTGTTGCTACAAAACAAGAGAATTTGTTTGGTAGCCATGGTGGTAACCGACCACATGTTTGTAGATCCAGGTAGTAGATTGTGCTAATGTTTATGTGAATTTTTATTTTTATGATATGGAGGATGTTGCAACCTTTGATAAAGTTCCCTTGCAAATGGAATAGCATTGCTTTGGTTGAAGCTTTTATATTACAGGTTTATAGCACCTGCCTAGTGCAACTTTTTGTCAGTTCAGTGCCGCCCAGGCTATTGACGTAGCATATGTTCTATTCGTCTGTAGAAACTTTTTTTTATTAGTGCTGTTTCACTACTACTTTGTGTTTTTTAGGAATTTTAGTGAACAACCAACAAGTTGAGGTAAGCTTCCGTATTCAAGAGCTTCTGCTCACAGACCATCTGTTTTATTTATTTATTTTTAACCTTAACTGCCCATCACGAGAGTCTGTGCAGTGTATTAAAGACAGCGAGATACCATAGCAGTATTAGTCACATAGGTTACCCAGAGGTTACACCTCATGATCTGACAGGAGTCACTGGCCATTGGTTTCAATCCAGTAACCTTTGACTTACTGGGCCAGAGCGTTACCCCTGAGCTACTGTGCTGGTAAACCAATTTGTAACCAATTAATCAACTGTCAGAAATTAGTGGAATATCTTACAGCTGAATTCAGTCAATTTTAACTGAAAATTTATGAACAAAACGCATTGCTGCCAAATCTGTTCCTCCGACTCTGACTGACAATCAAAGAGCACGTTGAGTCGAAATATGTATTGAACTGAAAGAAAAGCTTAGAAGTGATCCACGTTTTCTTTCATAGGTAATTCATAAGGTAAAATCATAGGTAAAAAACTGGTTATAAATCATGGTACTATGGTTATGACTCGGAGACAAAACACAAACCCAGCCTCTTGAGTTCTTTCAACATTTTCATTGGTTCCAGGAATAATGGACGTCCAGAACGAGGTTTGTCATCGATCATATGTCTCCATTTTTAAATCAATAAAACCATTTGTTTTTTCCCTATAGGATCAGCTTTGTATGCAGTTTTCAACATCAAAACAGTTTCAGCAGCGTTTTACTGAGTAAAAACAAATTTTCACAGTGGCACATTGTTCACTTAGACTTGCCAGTTCCACCCACGGCAATGATATTCCGCTTACTTTTGGGTACCCCTCGTGGTTCCATTTATCTCAAGAACCTGAATCTACGTTGGCACAAAATGACGGTAAGTTGGTGGTAATGTCAATACTGTATATTTGCTGATGCTTATTAATTGTCCACAAAAAGAGAGAGCTATTATCAACAGATACCATACTGTCTCTCTGTCTATCTCCTCCCCTTACTTAAACTTTTACTGTTACTTTTAGCAGTTTTCAGCCTTTTAAAATGCCTGAAAGTTCATTTGTTAAACTTTCAAAAAGACAAGCTATAAACGATTAAAATACTTAATTAGTAAATCTTTTTTCAACTGACCAGATCCCTGCTAGAAATAAAAAAGCAATGTTCTACTTTATTTGTCGATTATGAATACCAACACAATCCTCTAGTGTTATTTCAATTCTGAGTTACTCCAAAAGCTGTCTGTGGAACTGGTATGGTTAGTATTGCAAAACCAAGCTATAAAGCTTGGTTATCACTATGCTTAGGTCAGATGCTATAGGAGAATTATTTGCTTCATGTTGGTACCATAACACAAAGAACTGCCTCAGTATGAGATTGTTTTAGTTGATCAAGAGCTAATTAAGTTGACAGACCAAAGATTTTTTGTCTTTACATAGGAAATTCACACATAGTTAAAACAAAATGTATTAAAATAACACTTTTTAATTTGTAAAATCACATTTCAAATGAGAAAACTAATTTTACAAAGCATTAACAATGGAGAACCAACAAACATCAGGACTTTGGCTGCTCTCAATATAAAAGTCACTAACATTAAATGCATCACAATCTCAATCATTAAGTACTATATAAGAGGCACTAATACAATAAAATCCATATTGAGGTTCCTCATAAAAATTTGTATACAAATCAAACTTAACCATTATAAAGATCACAGTCGAATTTGATAACTTTAATCGGTTAACTGAACATAATTATTTTCAAAAGCATGAATCCAAATTTAAAACTTTCAACAAAAGTAATTGAAAACTAATTCAATCAAAATAATTTGTATAGAATATCCAAAGAAAATTAAAAATAATAGTATTTCATCTAATGACAATTATTTGTTTCCAATATTGTTCACACCAACACACACATTTGATATTGTTCACACACATTTGTTATTGTTCACACATTTGAAATTTTGCTATAAAAACCTCTTAATGATATGTCAACGATTTCAAACTTTTGAAAAATTGCTGTCAATTGATAAACTATTCACTTAAAATTATTAATACTGCTACTTTTAGACATATGTTGTGGAGTGTGAAATTTCAATAAAAAATAATTCAGTTACAGTACTTTGATAATAATTATTAAACCGTGGAAAACATTTGTGAAATAAATAGCACCTTACATTAAATAGATAAAAATAGCAAGTGAAAATCTTAGTTGTTTTGAAACTTCCTAGAACCAGCTAGGAGTTTAAGATTTCCTGTTTGAATGATTGCCACAACTTAATCAGTCTATGCCGTACACTTCTCCTCCCTTGCGATAGTCAGCGTTGGCAAAGATCTGATCACCTTGCTTGGCGAGGGCACAAACAATGGAACCTCTGTCCCTGAATCGTTTGGTTTTATGACCCAATTGTTGTAAACTCTTGATTAATGGCTGAAAAAAATAAATAATGTTTAACTCATCCCAAAAATAAATTTAAAATGAGGAATGAACAACTAGAATTTAGGTAGCTCTCTGTATTGTTATTTCAAATTCTACCCTGTGCCCACAGGATGGTTATTTAATCTTAAAAATTGTATTTAATCCCTAAAAATGTTTAAAGCAAGTTTATCCAAAATTGGACTGTGGCGAGTCCTGTAATCCAGCTACTTGGTGGTCACAAACTGTGGATAGTTGTAAGCAACGGTCGGTAGGTGTAGTATTCTCTTGTGTGGATTAACATCAACACTACTAAAATACTACATTAACCCGCAAAGACCATCCTCATAATTAGACTAGTTCATAATTCAGAGGCTGTGGTTTGGAATCCAGGTTAAACTGTAGATCCCTTAGTTGCTGTAGTCTAATTATTAATTAACATTTTCTTTTATTCTTTCAACATTTGGGATGTGGAGTTAATGAAGATTTAAATTTCATATATCAGATCGGTCGGCTTGGCTTTTATGCTCTTTTTATTTGACCCTTTGAAAATACAGACATTTTTTATATTTTGCTTTGAACAGTGCATACTTGGATAGGGTGAATACAAACCGTCTTATTCTTTCATGATGATGTTTTTTATGGATCATGTCAGTAGAATAAATAATAGGTTAGATACCAATTATTTAACTAACTGTCTGTATAGAATACAGACATAGGTATCTCTATTTAATGGTACAGCTAATAAAAAATAACATAATGGGTCAAATACCAGACTAGTCACTTGATCTGACGTAAGTTTCAATATTTTAGAGCATTGTTTATATTTCATTGCATATCTTCTATAATATTATAAAGAAGAGGTGGTTTCTGTATGTTTGTGGGTTTGTTGTGGCAAGTGAACGCAAAAAATACTGAACCAAACAGTTTGAAATTTTACACAAAGACAGATCTTAAACTCATGCAACACATAGGCATACTCATTTCCTTAAAATCCTCTCGGGCTACGCCCTGTGAACGTCCTAAGTTTCAATGTTTACATTTTTAGAAAATGAAAACATAAAATTACTTGAATGTCAACAGCTGTGAACACTAAAATTTGACAGTTCGAGAAGCAGAAGACATGGTTGCTGTAAATACCCTGGGATTCAATGTTTACAGTTTTTAATGTCAACATCCGTTTACTTTACATTTTGACAGTTCGGTAAGAAAAAGAAATAATGTTAATTTTTACACATAAACTGCTGGATCGAAATTAGTGAATTATTAGTTTGAAATAGTGGAATGGTAGATTTTTAATTTTCTCTTGATGCCTGCCTCTATTACGTTAATGCTTATCCTCTCCCAATATTTGACATATGTTACTTTGTCATGTTTAGATATATACTTAGGCACGTGTTTTGTCATTTTGTAAACAATAAAGAATTAATTATCAATAACTTAAATGTATCTGTATAGCCTACACCTCTCAGCCTTTTTTACCCGTGCGAAGAACGGGTACTTTGGCTAGTATTTTATAACAATGGTGTAACTGCTGTGTATTAAGACTACTATGGTAAACACCAAGACTACCCATGTTCAATTCAGCTGAGTTGGCTTTACTCCTTAATATTTAATTTAATTCATATTCAATTAATTTATTCTCGGTATTTGCAATACATATCCTAAATAGTGTCAATAAAAGAAAGAATTTAGTTCAAAACAACACTACCTCTAATCATAAACTTTACTGAAAATACAGAGTGATGCTTCCATGGTTTGGAAGTTACCGTACTCTGTTGTTTAACCTGAATATTATAATAATTAGAGACATCTTAGACAAAAATACAATCATCAATCCTTGGTCTTTCCATTGTTTTAATTAGTTTATTATTTTCACCAACCAACAAAATGCTGTAGGTTGAGCTGGAACTGGTTGATTATTTCGAGTGTACAACTTGAATATCCTTAGGAGCGTTTAATGTGTGTGATCAATGTTCTTATGTATGGTATTTATAACTGTAAGAAGTTGACTACATCATTGAAATAGATCAAGTTTCACATGAAAGATTAAAAATGTTCTTTTGTGACTGAAAATTGTCACCAAAACTAGTTTGAGAGATGAAATTGTCTCATGAATTGAGGTAACTAAGGAGTTATGTTAAATTAATATATAATATAAAAGTACCCACAGAAATAACCCCATATTCGTAGCTAATCTCCATAGGATATAACTGATGGTGAACTCTGCTTGCATCTACAGCTTCTTTGATGGACCTTCCGAGCCATAGGTACTGCATTACTACCTACAAACATATCAAAAATTCAGGCTAAATACAGTAACATAAAATTATTTTCAAAATTTGATTTGCTTACCATATAAATACATACCCTTGAGCCAAGTATCATGAAGAAAATACATAAAAATAAAAATAAATGTTGATCAACAGTGTGATCAACCAAACCTAGAGCTAGTCTTTATTTATATTCAACACAACACCACTACACCCATATTCACTACTAAGGTAGAAGATTTAGAACCAGCAAATCTCCCACCCGTGTCTCTAGAATGTTGTGTTCTAAATGCTAAACTGGTAAACACCCCACCGTATAAACAAAGTATGCAGGAGAGACAAGAACTTAACAAATTATTAGAAGCTGACATTCTGGAAGAATGTCGACTTTTGCGAATACTCATCACCTGTTTTTATAACTAAAAATAAAGATAAATCACCAAGACTTGTAGGTGGACATGGGGAAAATAAATAATATTTTAAAATCCAGTGTACACTGAACACCGAGTGTTAATTTGGTATTAAATTGCCTAAAAAAAGCTACAACATTCACAAGGGAGAATTTCATCAATTTGTTAGTAAGGGAAGAAGATGGAAATTTATTAGCAATTATACCACAAGACAGACCTTTACGATATAAAAGATTAACAATGGGACTAAAGGTATCCACAGCACTATTCAATAAAGCATTGTTAGCACTACTAAACAGACACCTCTAATAAAGTGATATGTTATATTGATGACATAATTGTATACAGATCAACATTTAAACAGGACATTGACAATTTAGAAACTATTTTAGAAATGTTATATAGAGCTAATCTAAAACTGAACACAAAGAAATGTAAATTCTTACATCAGCAGGTTGATATATTAGGTTTTAATATCTCAATGCAGGGAATACTGCCGCAAGAATCAACAGTAAAGGCAATATTAGAATATAAAACCCCAAATTGTGTGATACGACAATTTTTAAGCGCTTCGTAATTTTTAAGAAAGCACATAAAAGATTATACCCAGATTACATTACCTCTAACACAGTTAATTAAGCAATCAAATAAAAACATACCCTTCAAATGGACCGAACATGTAATGAAGCTTTAAAATTAGCTGATTATTTTTGAAACATTATATTTTTAAATCGTAGGCCTATTTAGATAATCTTTAAAAATATGATACATAGTTTCATTAAGTAGTTTTTTTATAGTTTTTATAAGTATTTAAATTTACTTAAGGGAGAAGGTATGTCTCAGTCCACTGATACCGTTTATTTTGTAAGATGTTTTGATTCTGAAAATTAGCTCTGTAATGTAAGTTCATGACTTTCTTTAACCTTTCGTAGTTCGACAATTAGGGGACTGAGGTACCCATGTTTCAAAATTCCTAACAATAGGGGAGTACAGTATAATATACTGTTCTGTACATTCCATATTATTGGTTTAGTTTAGAGTATCATAAGTAGTCTTCATATTCTGCCACCTAATTACTGTTGATCTACCAACATTTCAATTGTTTGCTATAACTTTTTTCACGTTTTCTCCTTTGACAATCCTTTTCAACATACTACTGTCATGTTCATAATAATTAATAACAACTCAATTTTTTTTAATTTTTATCCGACATCTAGAAAACCAACACGATATTTCAAATAATGAAAGATAATATAGCTTACTTCTTTACTACTCATTTGCACTATGACACTGTTCAACAAATATTGCCAAATCAGAGGATGGTAAAGGATATAGCCTATGGGTGGAAAGGCGGTAATAAAACAGTTTGGGTGTCAATGATGTCCCATGAAAAAATAAATGACGTTCGGTTTGGAGGGATTGTCATTTTTTGTGATAAATTTGCACTGTTGTTATTGTTTGCCAGCTCGGTTAACATGTATAGAGAAACATAGTTTTAAAGGTTTACTAAATTATAATTAAAGGAATTGATGGAAAATATTAATGAATTAAGATTCCACTGAATTTCATTCCATTTTAGCTCAGAACCATGCCAGTGCTGTGATGCTAAATATACTAATTAATTATAACATTATAAATCAAGAAAGTTACATTTTATAATCTATAGGTAATATATAATGTCTAATGAGACAAAAGAAAACAAATTCTCTGCATTACAATTTTGATCAAACAACTTGATTCATGGGTCTCTACTGTCTGATATACTGATTGTATATTATTATATCAAAGTGTTTCTTATTTCTCTCACCCATGATACAGAGGTGGTGATCTTGGTGCCCCCGGAAGCCCCAATGACCATCCTCACGTCCCCTTGTTTGTCAGCTATGATGGTCGGACTGACAGAGCTCATAGACCTTTTACCAGGCTGTATGAAGTTGTTGGGCGAGGGGTAGACACCGTAGTAGTTGACCACTCCAGGAACTGCAAAGTCGTCCATTCCACTGTTTACTATGATGCCAGTCCTTTCTGATGTTACACCTCCTCCAAAACTAGTGAGTAAAAAGATGGGTACATGTTAGTAAAAGTTAGAATTCGTTTATACTGGTAAAGGTGAAAAGGTTATATTTTATGGTTGTGATTTCTTCCAAGCTCAAAGTTTAGGTTGTGTAAAACCATAAATCTGTAATTCTGTTGTCTTCACTTTCCTTTGAGAGAGTTTGGCCTATTAACTACAGTTTTTGTTGAATATTCTGGCTATTCAACTATTTCTTAAATATTGAAATTGTTTCACCCCTTTAGGTGTCAGTTGTTCACTTTTAGAAGACTTTTTTGATATTCAGTTATTAGTCGTTCAGTTTAACTCTAGGTTATTTTGCTTAAGATTGAACATTTTGAGGCATTAAGCACACTACTGTGACCGGGATATTCTGGGCTTTTTCTCATATATCAAAGTAGAAATACTTTTACGAATTAAATTTGTCAGTTTTTGTTTTATTTCAGCTAATCTCACAGCTGCTGTGTGTTTGTTTATGGACAAACAAAAGTACAAACTTTCGATTTTCAGAGTTTATTTTCCTGCAAAACCACATTATATTTTATTTTTCTTTAAATCATCTTTAAACAACATGGATATCCTGATTTTTTATTTCTTGTACCTAAACATCATCCTCACGTCCCCTTGTTTGTCAGCTATGATGGTCGGACTGACAGAGCTCATAGACCTTTTACCAGGCTGTATGAAGTTGTTGGGCGAGGGGTAGACACCGTAGTAGTTGACCACTCCAGGAACTGCAAAGTCGTCCATTCCACTGTTTACTATGATGCCAGTCCTTTCTGATGTTACACCTCCTCCAAAACTAGTGAGTAAAAAGATGGGTACATGTTAGTAAAAGTTAGAATTCGTTTATACTGGTAAAGGTGAAAAGGTTATATTTTATGGTTGTGATTTCTTCCAAGCTCAAAGTTTAGGTTGTGTAAAACCATAAATCTGTAATTCTGTTGTCTTCACTTTCCTTTGAGAGAGTTTGGCCTATTAACTACAGTTTTTGTTGAATATTCTGGCTATTCAACTATTTCTTAAATATTGAAATTGTTTCACCCCTTTAGGTGTCAGTTGTTCACTTTTAGAAGACTTTTTTGATATTCAGTTATTAGTCGTTCAGTTTAACTCTAGGTTATTTTGCTTAAGATTGAACATTTTGAGGCATTAAGCACACTACTGTGACCGGGATATTCTGGGCTTTTTCTCATATATCAAAGTAGAAATACTTTTACGAATTAAATTTGTCAGTTTTTGTTTTATTTCAGCTAATCTCACAGCTGCTGTGTGTTTGTTTATGGACAAACAAAAGTACAAACTTTCGATTTTCAGAGTTTATTTTCCTGCAAAACCACATTATATTTTATTTTTCTTTAAATCATCTTTAAACAACATGGATATCCTGATTTTTTATTTCTTGTACCTAAACATAATCTACAGTTCCCCTCACAAGTAAAATAGATATATTTTTTAGATTGTCTACATTTGAGTTTATGCTTGACAATATTATCATGAAGTTTTACCAACTATATAATCTTGTATTGGAATATTGGAATACAGCCAATTCCGTGTTCTTCTAGAAAATATATACTTTTAAGACATTATTCAAATTATTAATAAAAGTCTGCTAAGGTTCAAAAAATGGTGTGGCACTGGAGGTTTTTTTAACAAGGCACTTTAAGGTTTGAAAAAACAAATAATACATTGAAAATATAGCGAATGTAGATCACTAAATATGATTGCTATACAGTAGTTATATAACTTTCTCCTACTCATACAACTGGGACGGTGGCGACGTCCTGTAATCCAGCTACTTGGAGGTCACGAATTGTGGATAGTTGTGAGAGATGGTCGGTGGATGTAGTGTTCTCTTGTGTGGATTAACGTACGCACTATTGAATACTACGTTAATCCACAAAGACCATCCTCATAACTAGACCAATTCGTAATTCAGAGGCCGTGGTTCGGATTCCACGTTAAACTGTAGGTCCATTAGTTACCATCGGCTGTTGGGCTATTAATTAACAGTCCTGTCTAAGGAACTGTGTGTGTGTGTGTGTGTGTGTGTGTGTGTGTGTGTGTGTGTGTGTGTGTGTTTGTGTGTGTGCGTGTGTGTGCGTGCGTGTGTGTGGGTGTGTGTGTGTGTGTGTGTCCGATTTAGATGAAATTTGGTATGTATGTCATATTGATTATTCACTTTATCTCCAGGCATTTTTTGAAAATTTCCCTAGGGGTAGTTCACTCCTAAAAACCCTTAAAACATAAAAATCAAAATTTCTCAAAAATGGCTCTAATGATTTTTATTAAAATTAAGGGTTAATAGTGCAAAGAGTTACTAAATAAAATGACAACACCCGCATGTCTATAAAAATGAGGGTTCAAAAGTTATGGGCTTTTAAATGTCAAAAAATTAATTTTTTAAGTTTACCGTAAAAAACAATAAAGGTAAAGTATAATTTGACTTCCTATTCATTAAAACAAGCTTATAAAACTAAAAAAATTGGTATTTTGAACTATTTGTCTACGACTAATGGTTCCAGAGAAAAGTTAAATTTACTGTCCATAGTTAACATAGTACACCAGAGTCCCGGTAATCAATACTAATTGGAACCGAACCCTGTTCAGATTACTGCAGTGTCAGTTTTTGATTCATATGTTTCTATGAAAATTGAAAACATATGTTTATTTTAACATTGTGGATGGCAATATAAAAGGGACCCTTTCTTGACAGTGAAGAAACCTTCACTGTTTTTCATCAAATCGTGAGTAAAAACATAAAAAAAATTTAAGCATAGGCCTAAACCACTCTTAATTGCAAGAATTTTAGCAGTGAACATGTTTTATTACTCTAAATAAGTTTTTTATTCAACCCAATGTTATTTTTATATAAGTTCCCTAAAACTCGACAACCTTTAAGTTCACATTGTGTCGAGTTTGAGAGGTTCTACTGTAATAAAATTATAGAAAACATTTTCTCTTTCTTATAACTAAAAATTATAAATACACTCACATAGGTTATTTGAAATGAGACATTGATCACTACTCACTAGAGGTTGACAGTGCTGGTGACCGCAACAGCATCGCCCTCTGGTGAGATGATACTAATGTGTGCAGTCCCGTGGTCCTCTGGGTTGTAGTAGACAGCACCATAGTGCGAGGCATCCTCATACGTGCGGTCATCCATGATCTGCGACCTCACGCTGTTTGCGTACTCCTCCGACATCAGGTTGTTCAACAGCTGTATAGAGCCAGACTATTGTTATTGCTACTTGGAGATGATATTCTCAGTTGAGGTTTACCTATTGATTACTGATCACTAGTTATTACAAATAAATTATTTAACCTGCTAAGTGTCAAACGTTTGATATAGTATATATGACAGAATTTATATGACTCATTATAGAGCAGAAACTTCTTCTTTTAAGAATACCTGGATTTGAGCCTACACAGATGATACTTAATAAGAAGCTAAGACTAACATATACTTCATTTTTGAATAGTCTATTTTATTTTATTTAGGGTTGTATTTTACGATACAACATTATGTAAGTTTGTGATGTTTTATGACCTTTTTGGTAAATGTTTAGAAACAGTATTCTATTATTTTATACCAAATCGATGTCAGACTTACTTTTTGCACTTTCTAACAACCTTTTGACAAAGATTCGCTATCAACACCATTTAAATTGTCTAAAAAACAAACATTTTTGAGTCTTTGCTCTATGCCAATTTTGACGTTTCCTTACAATTTTAGGCTGAGATATGACATTCTCAAACCACAATGTCTAGTTAGGGGATCAGCGTAAATCGGAGTTCTGGGCAGGGGAGAAAATCACGCAAATACACTTATTTCACTTTATCATAACATAATTAAGAATAAAAACACTGCTGAACATTATTTTTCCGATGTTTTCTAATGTTTATTGACCAAAATAAGCCACCCTTCAAAATTTAGTCAACCTTGTTGTCTAAAACAATCAAGGTTATGAGTATGGAGAAATGGGATATATTTTAGAATCAGGAATATTTTAGGGAACTTGGGATATAAAAGATTTATTTTAGGAGAAACAGGAGATTCTCGTGATTTACAATTTTGAACTGGAAAAACTTGTTTGATTGGAGATGTTAGGCATAAGGTTAAGTTTATATCAAAGATTTGTTATTCACTTTAAATTAGTAAACTTAATTTTATCAAACTGAATTTAAAATAAATTGGCTAGGAATGTTCTCAAACAAAGAAATGGCGCAATAAATCATCAACTGAATTCAACTATCTTTAATATTAGTCCATATTTTATTGTCGATCAGTTGATTACAAATTGTTAGTTTGTTGTAAATTGCCGAGCTGTTATGTGTTGGACTGTCAATTAAAATAAAGGGGGTTTCTGCTATATCGTTCAAAAATATAACTAACTGTAAAAGTTGTACGCCGTACAATACACAATGCGTTATACCGAAATAAACGGGATATTGCGGGTTTTATATTGTATGCGCTGTCACATACAGCGCTCTGTGAAGTTAAGTTAGAGATTGTTTATAGTATAAAATATTATTAACAATATAAAAATATAAAAAAAACTTAACTTAATTCCACAGAGCGCTGTATGTCAGCAATATCTCGTATATTACGATGGAACTCAACGTGTATTAGTCGCCGACATACAGCGCTCTGCGTAGTTAAGTTAGGTTTTTTTTATGGTATAAAATACTATTAACGATATAAAAATATCAAAAACCTAACTTAACCCCCAGAGTGTTATATGTCGGCAATATCCCGTAAATTACGAAGGAACAAAATGTGTATTAGTTGCCGATATATAGCGCTCTGCGGAGTTAAGTTTTTTTTTATAGTATAAAATATTATTAACGGCATAAAAATATAAAAAAAACCTAGCTTAACTCCGCAAGACGCTGTATGTTGGCAATATTGCCTACATCATCGTGTGATATATGCGTAATAATTACAATATAATCATGACAAAATATTATAATAATCATAAGACTAATGATAATTTAATAATAAAATACCCCCGTCGCAGCAGACCTGCGTACTCAGCGAATTTCCAAATCAATAATATAATAATAATAATAATAATATATGACAAGTTTGGTCAAAATCTGTTGATAAACATGAGAATTTTGGCCTATTCTCCATAAGATTAAAATGGGAAAGAGTGAGTAGGTTTGCTGCTGTGAGGAACACTGAAAGTAGCCATTTATACCATCAAAAATTTTATTTTTAACATTTATACCAACTTTCATCAACATCTGTCCATAAATATAGGAGTGTGCCTAATCTCCATATGATTAACATGGGAAAAGAGTATGCAGGTTTGCTGCCATGACAAACACTTAAACTATAATTTTTTAGCACAAATGTATGGATCTCAACCACATGAAGCTAAATATCAAGTTTCATCCAAAAATATTAGATAATAAGTGAAAAATTAATTTTTTTTAATCCTCCATAAGATTAACATTGGAGCCTCAAAAATACAACGTACTGTGTTTAGATTTTTTTATATCTCGGTAACCGTTGAAGATAGAGAAAAACTTTAAGGAACTTAATTGTGTAGTTTTTTAAGCTGATTCCAATGGTGAAATATAAAATTGGAAATTTTTAAAAATTACATGTGAAAAACGCACAAAAACCGCATTTTGGGGTACAATACCCCCCCAAACTACCCGTTCCCATTGACCGATATGTCTGGTTTACGAACTCGTCTGAGCATTTGTAGGAATACACGTCTCTACCAAATTTGGTCTGGATCGGACCATTTTTACGAGAACCATGTTAATCCATGTTAATCTTATGGAGGACAGGGAAAAATTAATGTTTCCCATATTAATCAATATTTTTGGATAAAACTTGATATTTAGCTTCATCTGGTTGAGATCTATCCATTTATGCTTAAAAATCATAGTTTATGTGTTTATCATGGCAGAAAACCTGCATACTCTTTTCCCATGTTAATCATATAGGGAATAGGCAAACTTCTTTATTTATGGACAGATGTTGATGAAAGTTGGTATAAATGTTAAGATAAAAATTATTTATGGTAGAAATGCCTAATTTCAATGTTCCTCACAGCAGCAAACCTGCACACTCTTTCCCATGTTAATCTTGTGGAGAATATAGGCAAATAATTCTCACGTTTATCGACAGATTTTTATAAAACTTGTCATATATTATTATTAGTACCTGGTGACCGAGCTTTGCTCGGATAGAATAAGACATGTTTTTACAAGTAAATTAGCAAAATTAAAACAAATTTACTGCCCAATGAAAACATTTATGTGGTTGAAATAAAACCGATTTAATACACCATAATTAATATAGCACTGAACAAAAAGTATCGCCCCTGGTGGGGATGGAACTCGCGGCCTATAGTTCTTGAGGCCGACACGCTACAACTCGGCTACGACGTTAGTCAATTGAGCGATGCCGTTTAACGTCTTTTAGCCAAAGCCGATCATTTACTGTTTAATTATCCATACCGTTATTATTAGCCTGTGATCAACTGATTTTGTTGTAAACGGAATGAGGATTGAAAAGCAAAAGAGAAATTTAATTTACATCAATTAATTGGTTTGTTACAGTGGCTTCAAGCAATACAAAAAACGTTTTCTAACAAAACACGGAAGATTTTGGAAATACTCTTTCCTGCTTTTATTTCGCACAGTTATGTTACCCTTAAGTTTTTTATAAATTGTTTAGTAACCTGATAGTTTTACATTTATTACACAAATAAAATAAATATTTATGAAAAACCTCTATTCACATATTGTTCTTTGCCGTCTTCAATCAAGAACTGTCAAACGGTTATAAACAGCTGTTTTGGTTTGTATTGTTAACATTTTATTCTCCATAAGCGTAATGTTAAATTTTTAGATTTTAAACTTAATATTACAGTAAAACACGAATTTTCCTGGACATTAGACCTATCTAGAACTTATTTTCTACTCGGGAATTAGTTATTTCCAAAATTTAAAGAAATTCCTCGGTGCCGTTTTCGAGATGCGTGTGCAAATATATATATATATATATACAAACCTTGCTCGTATTATAGTATTGGATTGGATTTATAATTGATTTGGAAATTCGCTGAGTACGCAGGTCTGCTGCGATGGGGGTATTTATACATCTTGACAAAGAGCAAAGACTCAAAGAACTAAAGACTCAAAGAATGGTGTTGATAGAATCAGATCGACCAAAGATTTAGAACTTAAACCTACAAAAGTCCATTACACATACATACTAAATTTAATTTCAATCGGAACACTTTTACAAGAGTTATCGTGCCCACGGACACCTTGTACATACATATATATACACACACACACATACACAGATATACACACACACACACACACACATATATATATATATATACGGTATATATATATATATATAAAATATATACATATATATATAAAATGAAATATATGTACATATATATATATATATTTCATTTTATATTTGTGTTTGGTATGAGTGTTTTTGGCATCTTATAACCAAAATGAAAACAAATTGGTTCCTGGCCTAAGCCTTAACATGAGAACTACAGTAATAGCTCTATTTTCCTATAGGAAACTAGCTGAAACTAAAAAAAAACAGGAGAACACTTACATCTTTGATATCAACAAATTTAGGGTCGCCTAGTTCGGTGCGGCGAGCATAGGCGTACTTAAACGCTTCTACCATACGGTGGACTGTGGTAGTCATGTTGTGCAGGCTGCTCATGCTGTCAGTGGTCATGTTGAAGCCGTCCAAGATATTCAGGATGAAGGCGAGCAGGGCGCCGGAGCCCGGGGGCGGAGATGTGTAAAGGGTGTCTCCTTGTAACCTCACCGTGATGGGCTCTTCCCACACTGGCCTGCCAATAAGACAAAGTTCTGAGGCTAAAATAAAACGACTTGTTTCCAAGAAAATGCCTGCTTTCAATATAAACTTTTTTCCTTTGTATCATCCTTTTTTTAAGATTTTGTACAGCTGAAAAATCTCACCCAATCAAAATACTGCTAAACATTACTGTTTTAAACCTTTAAACAATGTGCTAAAAAAATTCAACTATATTCCATTAAAAAATTTTCAGGACTGAATTTGGGGTGCCCAACTTGTACCACCATAACCAAACATAATAAAAAAGTGACATATTTTATTCTAAACTATTGTTAAGTAAGGTAGATACCGATTTTTAATCAGACAATGTGCTGTATTTACTACAGATTGTAAATTAAATTATTGTAAAATGTATCAATAATTAATTTTTCTTTGTCAGTTTGAACCTACTTGTAACTCCTCATGTCCTCCTCTGTGATGATGCCACCCATGTTCTGCAAGTCCTCTACAAATGGCCTGGTCAGGGATCCATTGTGTAATGCTTCTCCACCCTCTCGAGCTATTACCTCGAGGGTCTCACAAAGTCGCCGTGGCCGGATCAGGGTCCCTGCTGTTTTCATATTACCGGTCGAGTCAACGAACCACTCTCTGGAAATAGTCCCAAAGATTATTACACTATTGGTTGCCTCTAAAGGTGTATACAAAATATTGATATGTGGGCTTAATTGTTACAAATATAGTGCACCTTTAAAAGTTATGGATAATTGCTTTGATGATTGTAGATTAGGTTAAATTACATTAGATTAGATTATTGAAATGGTGACCATACCACAAGATAGATATTTTAGGCCAAGTATCAATGAGAATTGAGTCTAAGATGATTGGTGCGATCTTGTACTCTCGTTACTGAATAAGGCTGACATGTTCCATAGACAGGACTGTTAATTAATAGCCCAACAGCCGATGTCAACTAATGGACCTACAGTTTAATGTGGAATCCGAACCACGGCCTCTGAATTACGAATTGGTCTAATTATGAGGATACTCTTTGCAGATTAACGTAGCATTCAATAGTGCAGACGTTAATCCACACAAGAGAAAAAATTTATGAAATGTTGATCAGGCTATTGAAAGCAACTTCACTAAACGTGCTATGAGAAATTGTTGCCATAATTAAACCACATTGTAACTATTTAAAAATAAATCAATTGAAACAACTTAATTACCCTACGTAATTCTAGTTAATACTTATTTTCCACTAGTAGTAAGCCCGTCCTTTGTACAGGTTGTAGGTAGAGTTAGCTCCAGCGGTTAGACCTACTCTAAATTTTCAAAATAAATATGGCAAATTACGTAAATATAAATATATATCTACAGGGTGTTCATTAAAGTCAGGGACAAACTTCGAGGGGTTATAGTACTCATCAAAATAAACAAAAAAATTACCTATAAACATTTGTCGAAAAATCCTTCGTTTAGGCGCTAGCCGCCATTTTGTATTTTTTACAAAAAAATTTATACATTAAGAACTATTTAAGATACAGAAACCAAACTTTGCACACATATTTATTGGCCAAAGAGAAAAATATTCCCAAAGTATAATTTAATTTGCTTTTATATTTTCAAAATGGTGGCGGTTAAAAATATTTTAATTAAAATAACACAAAACCCATTAACTTTATAAAATTTTTACAAGAAACAAAAAAGATTGGAATTTTAATTTCAAATCTAATGGTACTTTGGTGAACGAAATCCGTCCACGGATAACTGAGAAAATGCAGGTTTAATGTTACATTACAGGGCCCATGCGTCACCGTGGCGCGGCTGTGGCAAAGAAGCCGCGTTGTGCTAGCGGAACTCCGCTTCTTAGCCACGGCCGTTCCGCGGTGGCGCATGGGCCCTGTATTCTAACATTATGTAAATGAATGTAACATTATGTGGTTACTTATGTAAATATTTGATTACTTATATTTAAATATATGCAATCCAACTTAAGAGCCGCAATGACTGGGAAGAGACTAAATAGTTTGGGAGTGCTATCCATAGAACTCCGAGTCTGTCATTGATGAATTTGCTTCCCAAAAAGGTAGAAGATTGCAGTTTGTCATCAAATGAACTACTTATTAGTTTGTCATCAAATGAAGTTTTATTACTAAAGTAAGAGTTTACTTAGTGTAAGTTCAAAATAAAGGTTTTATTTAGGGTTTTATTATTTTATTTCTTAACTACGTTTTTGGCACTTAGTGATTATATTGATATTCCAATCGGTCATTGAATGTAATTTTTCAACTATAAAAAAATTACAGATTAAATGAATAGGCCTTATGCTTCATTACCTATAGTCGATTATTGTATTTCATTAGTCAGCTATGGAATTTATTTCATTTCAATATTGTTTCTGAACTTTTGTTTTTTATACTTATTTCAATATTTTACCTAATTATTAAATATACTGTTTTTAAAATTAAATGATGTGTTAGTGAATTTAGTTGGTTACTTATGTAAATTGTTGATTACATAAGTAATCAAAATCTTAAGTATCTGAGATAGATTTAGATTTAAAACTGTTTAACACCTTAAATATTTACTCTAATAAGCTAAGTTATAATTTTATTTTGTATTGAATAAATGTTTAAAAAATTCTAAAATGTGATTGTTTATTCAGTATACATAAACCAATGATATACATATTTTAAATATGTTATCTGTATGTATCTTGAAAATTAGCTAAGTCACGAAACTAGTTGGCTGAGTAAAAAGCTGGTCTAGGGGTAGAGCCAATCACCAATAGCTTTTCGCTATGTGATAATGCCACAACCCACACATGGGTGCGCAAAAAGCCGCTACGGCATAAGTCTCGCCATGAGACCTACGGTAATAGCCTCTTCCCTATGGGAAATTTGCTAAAAGCAGCTGATTATTAACAGTAGGTGATTAATTGAAAACTGAAACCAAAATGTGACTAATACCACGTAAAATGCACGTTTTTAAATTCTCGTTATTCTTTTCAAGGGGTCGTGGACAATGTCAAGCACTGAAAAACCTTCTCTGGAATGTAGAGAATGCATGAAATAAGTTTCATAGTTATCAATTCCCTTCAATTCAATCAATCAATCAATTCCCGTTTTTTTTCGGAGGAGACGTCGTAATATACTTCCTGTATCATCACAGATAAACAAACAGACGGACATAAATTGAGAAAAGGCTTGTTTCGGCTTCTCTAATGTGTGAAACAAAACTAAAAATTAATAACTCTGAGTAATATATAGACAAACAAAACTCTAACTTTAATTACACAGATAAAATAGAAATCCTATTTTTTACCTAACAATCATAAATATTATACACCATAGCCACCAAAATAATTTATAGCCGGATATACAGTATTTATTATCGGGATTATGCAGGAATTGAAACATGAAAATCTTGTAATCAATGTCACATTCCCTTCAAAGATGTATGGTGTGTCAATATAAATTATTAATGAGTTTTGGGTTGAGTGAAATGTCTTGTGTACCATGTCTATATACTCTGGAAGGAGACAAGCTGTTTCAATAGCCTCTATCATTAAGAGTCTGCGCTGGCTATGCCACCTTACCACACTCCTCAGTATAAGAACAGTTTTGAATTGAAAAACTTGAAATTTTTCCCAGAAAATGGTCAGACAACATTTTTGAGCTACCCCATCCATTTTGGGTCAGGTTCACAACAGTGACTATATTTGGTCAACTTCTGTTTGGTAGTGTATTTGGTATTGTTGTTTAACTCGTTCAACAGTTATGAAGGGGTATCTACACTTTGGACTAAACCTATTTATGCCAGTAATCGAAGAGAAAAGAAGAAAAGAGAGAACAAAGAGAGTTTGAAGTAGAGAAAAGATTTAAGTAACTAAATTGTTTGTTTTTTACCTGATCCAAATAGTGATAAAGAAAAAAAATTTTTTTAATATGATACCCGTAAAAATATATAAAACACAATTTTGGAATAAGAAACGCCCTCTACCACCCTCTTCGGATAGAGCGATTTTCCTTATTTTTGAACTTGTACCTAAAAATTATCCTTTGCAAGTATGTACAAAATTTCATTTTGATTATAAGAGTTGTTGAAAATTTAGAATATCAGGTAGTGTTTTGACACACAGCTTGACAACGTCCAACTTTAGTAGAAATAACCATGTTTATGAGGAGTTTGGAACTTCCCATCTTTACCAAAATGATACAAAACCTTTTAAGAATAGTACAAAGTGTTGCCGAAAACTGGATGGGGATCATATTGAACTTGTTGGCATCTGGGAAATCCCAAAACACAAAAATCTTGGTCCCCTGTCTATGTTTTGCCATGAAGACGACGGAAATAGCTCAATTTCCAAAAAATTGCTAAAGGCAGTCAAATTTGCAGGAAATTTGCTATAATGCTGGCAAATTTTCAGAAAATTTGTTGGAATGTAAAAAAGTAGTATTATGTACAGTTAAACCAACAGGCCTAAATTTTTTTTTCACAAGAAGATAAAAAACACTCAAAATTATATGATTCCTGCATTTTTTATTGGGTCTATTTCGACCCTAAAAATGTACTTTATTTATAGTTACTTTTATATTCCTCTTAAAAACAAATTATCTCACATAAATCATTTGTTTTGTTTTGCCTAAGTAAACTTTAATATTTTTTATGGAAAACGGTCCACCCTAAAGAATGATGATTCATTAAAATGTTATTTTAATGCAGATTACTTTGAAACATTAAAATTTATAATAAGTTTATTTATTTATTGTACAGTCAATACATTTACAAAGAAACATACATTTCAGATCAATTAACATTTTACTACGACTCTCTTATAGAACTAAAAAATTCAAGATTGCAAAAGTACTTCAGATGAAGGTGGGCTCCCCCTCTCACCATTATAACACACATTTGCAAGCCAAATTGGGATTTCTTATGGCTGGGATTTTAAGAGGCGACAGGAGTCAGTCCAGGCGCTCACACGCTTGACATGAGATGGGTTTAATTATCTTTTTATTGCTCGTAAAGGAAATTTATTTAAAAAAATACCAAATACAAAAACTTTTTGTATTTGATTTGCTCTTAGCCATAATAAATTCTTTTACAGTGTGTGAACACTTAAAAGTGCACACACTTTAAAAAACAATTATTAGCAAATTTTTTTAACAATGTACATTATTTATATTGGATTTTTTAATGAATTGGATGGTTTCTTAAAAAATTTTCGCCAATAAACATTTCCACATATAATAACTTTCTACAGTTATAATTTAAAAAAAATTAAATATTATAATATTTAACGTATTAGTAGTTATTTTAATTTATATATAAAATAATCTTCAATATAAAATGAAAATTATATTAAACTAATAATACTTGCAATAAAGTTATTATAATTGACAGTTTAAAGGGTTTAAATGATACTGCTCCGTATGTGCTCAAACCTACATACGAGTATAATAAATTACCCCAGAAATCTACTCCTTGTCCAGCCTAACAAAAACATCTCAGCCATAATGAATAATGGCTAAAAAATGTCCTTTCAGCATCTGTTGCTAAGGTAAGTTACCTCAAGTTGGGGTCTCCGCGGATGAGTTGGGGTCGGAAGTTGAGTACGTCACTTTGGTGCTTGCTCATGTGGTAGCCATCGCGGCAGATCTGCAGCGTAGGCTCCACTACCTCTGCCCACGGCAGTCGGCCAAACTTCTGGTGGGCCTCCCAGTAACCCAGCAGCTCCCCTGGCACCCCAGACGCCAGCGCTCCTGTAGCCAAACCCACAGTGTAAACTTTGAATATAAAAACACTTCTATACACAAGTTTTTTTATACCTAGGTTATTTTGGGTTGACTTGGATGATAATCAAGGTCTTCAAAATTCTGTAACAGTATACTTATTTCATAGGAATTCTTCTACATCGAAAATGAGTTCAAGACAAATTAGCAGAACTCAGATACCAGAATTTAGTGTTTTTTTTTCTAAAGCATTAACATCAATTACATAGAAATGATTGATATAGTATATAGAGGTTTTCATAATGAAAACTTGGTTACAGAAGTGCAGAAGCTTAGAAATTTGTGGCCAAACCCTGATTGAATCTATAGCTATTGTGAATTCAATACTTCAGAATAAATGTACTGGTATTTCAATTAATAGATCAGTTTCCTTTTCTACTAAAGAATAACTAATCAAGTAAATTACTAATCACAGCTGTTTGGAAAACTATCAATGCAGACTGCAGGTATATGAAAAGGACGGTGGCGTCGTCCTGTAATCCAGCTACTTGGAGGTCACGAATTGTGGATAGTTATAAGAGATGGTCGGTGAATGTAGTGTTCCCTTGTGTGAATTAACGTACGCACCATTGAATACTGAGTTAATTTGCAAAGACCATTCTTATAATTAGACCAATTCATAATTAGGCCATGGTTCGGATTCCACGTTAAACTGTACATCCCTTAGTTGCCATCGGCTGTTGGACTATTAATTAACAGTCCTGTTTAAGGAACATGTCAGCTTGGCTGTTGGACTATTAATTAACAGTCCTGTCTAAGGAACATGTCAGCTTTAGTCAGTAACAAGACTACAAGATCGCGCCACAATCATCTTACACTCAACCCTATTCATACTTGGCTTAAAATACCTACGTTGTGGTATGGTTGCCATTTCCATAATCTAATCTAACCTTCTAGTACGTTATTAAATTTTAGTTTTGATGTCTACGATCAGTTTTGTAATTGTAATATGTTAATACTAACATTATTATAAACTAATCAACTATACAACTACAAACAGATAGGTGATAACACAATATTTGAAATAAAATCATCTTTACTGTGAATTTCCTCCCTGTTATATGAATACTTTAGCATACTCCTAGTATTTACTTGTATATGAACTCTCATGGTCTTAATCATATAACGTAATTATGTTTACAACAATAATTTCAGTTTGCAAGAAAATCTGCATTTTGTAGCAGTTATTTTGCAGTTATTAGCAGTTTATTGTTTTATCAACTAATGAGTATAAAAAAATATTGATAGATAGACTTTGACAGAATGACCTTAGAGTCCGAACCGAAACTAAGATTGCAGTTTTTTCTGAGTTTCAGTGTTTGAAGGTCAGATAATTTTTTTTACTAAGCACATGTTTTAGACTGTACTGTAGATAAACTAAAGCTTTTATTTGCAAAATATATCCCTACAGCAGCAGACCTGCATATTAGGAGTTGATTTAGAAATTACTTGTGATGATACGAACCAAGCTTAATCTAGATAGTTACTACAAATACCTCATCAACAGCTCAAATTTCCGTAGTACTGCGTTACGGCCGTCTCGGCATTAAGATGCCAGACGAATAAATTTCAGCCACTTGGTGTCATTAAATTTAAACACTTGAAAGAACAGTGAAACTATAAAGTCAGTGGTTAAGCCGGGTAGGCCCATGTCGGAAATCGTGGATGCCGCTCAAACTTTTTTATTGGTACCTCAAAATTATGGGGATAGGGAGTTGGTCATGCTGGTTGGTGGAAAAAATTACCTTATTGAGCACAGTATTGTTAAAATTGATGAAAAGTTAGACCGTCTGGCTGCTGCGGTGGGTCTGGGAGATATGCTTTGGGTTGAAACCCCATATAGACAGGATAAGGTAGATATTAGACAAAATTTGCTGATTACCTAGCAAAATGAGGTTATTAAGAGATATTGTGCGAAAAACCACTGGAATTTCCTGAGCATAAACTCCATGTTGGAGAGATCGTGTTATACAAAAATTGTGGCCTAAATTTAAATGTAGATTCGTGAAATGTAGGAAAGCGTAGGGTATGTGGCTTGATAACAAATTTCATTGAGTGGTGTTTAAACTCAGGAAAAAAAAAGTAGCCAACAATGTAAAAAAACAGGAAGCAGACAGGTAGAAAACAAAATGTTAGGTAAGATCAGGTCAGATACAGCACGACTTTGAAGGGGGTAAAATAAAGGTCATACATCTGAATGTTAGGGGTTTGGTTAAAAAAAAATAGGACAGATCGAGATGTTCCTAGATGAGGAGAAACCTGATTTTTTTCTGGAAAAAAGAAAAAAGGCTTGGGTGAGGAAAAATTAAAACAAATTTCAATTCAGAACTATGGTCTATTAAACAGATATTTCTGAAACATCTGCTTCCTTTTTAGAAAATTTTTTGACAAACAGCATAAATAAAAAAAAAGTTTAGTCATAGAACCCTGCATTTCTGATCACTGTGCCATAATTATTGAAGTTAAGACTAAAAAGCTGGAAAAAATAAAGATAAAAACAGGTTTGATCTCTAAAACAACGTAATCGCCAGGCATTAAAATTAGGCTTAGGGATGAAAATTGGAGTGATGTTTTTGCTGAAAAATTTTAAACAAAAAATATAAAATTTTCATGGAAAGTTTTAATTACTATTACGATATAGCATGTCCTCGGAAAGAGATAAAAATTAGTACAGACTCAAAACTTAAGTGGCTAAACGAAGAAACAATCAGGATAAAGATGACATGACAACAAAATACAATATTTGGAAAAATAACAAAACCGAAATGAATAATGATGTCCATGAGGTAGGTAGCCCTTATGAGTTATAGGAGAAGCATCGATAATGCCAAAGTTGAAAATGATAAAAGAAGGATATTAAATTCGGACGAAGCTAACCAATCTTGGAAAATAATTTATGAATGGGGGGGGAAATTCAAAAGAGAAACAAAAGAATTGAAATATCGTAATAGATAATAAGGAAATTATCAATCCCAAAATAGTAGCTAAATGAATTAATGTTTTGTAGATGTGCCATCAAAAATTGGTGTTGAATTAAGAACAAATAACTTTGAAGCTGAGTTGCCACAATATCATATTCCAAACCAAACATTCTGAAATGGCTCAATATTAAATACATTTTAAATAATAAATAGTAGGTAATGACCTAAAAAACTTTTTAAAAAATTCAAGCCTAAGCAAGATGTCATCTGGTATTAATGGTGTACCAGTAAAAGTTTTCAAATACTGTCAGGAAGTGGTTGCTTCTGATCAATGATCAATGGTGGTTGATCAATGAATGAATCACCCAAGGCCTTTTCCCAGATGGTTGCAAGGTGGCAAAGGTCAAGCCTCTTTTTGAGGGATAAGGGCGAGGGTGTGTAATTATTGACCGGTTTCGCAGGTACCAGTTGTTTCCAAATTTATAGAAAAGGCTTCTGTTGCCAAATTATGGCCTACCTAGAGACCAATAATCTCTTGTGTGGCAGACAGTATGGCTTCAGGCAGTCAAAAAACACCAAATTGACTTTAATCAACTTTGTGAATGAATGTTGTGATGCGGTCGAGCCTGAGGATATTGTGATGGGAATTTTTGCAGACCTTATCAAGGCCCTTGACTGTGTCATAACAGACATTTTGACTCAAAAACTTTCTCTGCCTGGAGTGGGGGGTTTGGCCTTGAAATAGCTGGCCTCCTACCTCAGCAACAGGCATCAAGTTGTGGAAATTTCTCATGAGTCAAATTAAAAATTAAGTCTGTCCTGTCTGAAAGAAGATCCATTACCTATGGAGTTCCTCAAGAATTAGGGCATCTACTCTTCCTAGTTTACATAAACGAGGTGAAGCTGGCAGTACCAGAAAGCAGTTTTTGTGTTTGCTTATGACACAATGGTTATAGGGAGACTAAATACCCCCGTCACAGCAGATTTGCGTACTCTGCGAATTTCTAAATCAATAATATAATAATAATAATAATATATGACAAGTTTGGTCAAAATCTGTCGATAAACATGAGAATTATTTGCCTATTCTCCATAAGATTAACATGGTAAAGAGTGTGCAGGTTAGCTGCTGTGAGGAACACTGAGAAAAGGCATTTATACCATCAAAAATTTTTATTTTTAATATTCATACCAACTTTCATCAACATCTGTCCATAAATAAAGGTGTTTTCCTATTCTCCATATGATTAACATGGTAAAAGAGTACGCAGGTTTGCTGCCATGATAAACACATAAACTATGATTTTTAAGCATAAATGGATGAACCTTAACCACATGAAGCTAAATATCAAGTTTTATACAAAAATATTGATTAATATGGGAAACATTAATTTTTCCCTGTCCTCCATAAGATTAACATTGGAGCCTCAAAATACAACGCCCTGTGTTTAGATTTTTTTATATCTCGGTAAACGCTGATTGAGATAGAGAAAAACTTTAAGGAACTAAATTGTGTAGTTTTTTAAGCTGATTTTAATGGTGAAAGTTAAAATCAAAAAATTTTTCAAATTACATATTAAAAACGCAAAAAACCCGTTTTTGGGGTACAAAACCCCCTATACTACCCGTTCCCATTGACCGATATGTCTGGCTTACGAACTCGTCCGAGCAAATGCAGGAATACACGTTACTACCAAATTTGGTCTCGATCGGACCATTTTTACGAGAGTTATCGTGTTCACAGACACATGTATATATATATATATATATATATAAATTTTGACGACTATTGTTTTTGGTCTCTATACACCTAAAGAAGCAAAAATAACACGGTCCCGGGCTTAAGTTTTACCATGAGACCTACGGTATCAGCTTATTCCCTATGGGAAATTCGCTAAAACCATGAAATCGATGCTTTTTTGAAAACAAATTGTTTGGCCCAATATTTTGGTGAAACAAGCTGAAATTAAATCCTTGCAAAACCAAAATTGCCTATTTTCAAACAAATAAAAAAAATTTAAAATTCTTTGACGAACCAAATCTTTTAATTGGCAACGAACAATTAGATACTACATCTGTGGTTGACTTTCTGGGTGTGAGCTGGATACACTCAACTAGAATGAGCAGCTGATCAAAATTGAAAGTATAATTTCGTAAGGCCAGTTTATCATTTGATTGCAATTTGAAAAAATTTACAAACATTGAGCTTCTGAAAACAATTTATTTTTGTCTAGTCGAGAGTCATATCTCGTACTCAGTCCCACTCTGGGGAGCTTCAGAATCAAAAGTAAAAAGAATTTTTATCCGTCAGAAAGACAATTCGTTGCATGTTGGGTCTGCCTTGTCAGACTGCAAAGAATGTTTTGTTAGTTTAAACATTTTAACAGTATGTACTTTTTTTAAATTTTCTCATATATTAAATCCCAGTCATTAGGATTTTTAAATAATACACATAATTAATATATTAATTAATAAATAATACACATAAAACACTAGATTCAGAAACAATTTTGCACAACAACATAGGCTATTTTTTTATGAAAACAAACCTCTTTTTTCAGGACTCAAAATTTTTGAGAAATTACCAGTAAGCAACAAGATTTTGTAATGTTTAGGAGCAACCTCAAAAAACTTTTTATTGAACAAATAAGCTTTTAATTCATTGAAAGAATTTTTTTCTTTTACAGAACAGCATTGGGGTAAACCATACCCCCTCGCTTACATTATTGTCCATACTTTCCATTCCACCATCACTAATCAGATGTCAACCACAGACAGTATCATCATCACCACTGGACTACACATTTTGTTTCCCGGTCTTTACCAAGCACTTGACAATTCCTACGCCACTGTGGCCAGAAATGGCAACAATATGTACAAGGTAGGGGCTATAATGATACACTCCTTTGTTTGGTAAGGCACAAGCAAAGTACAAGTGGATGGGCAAATTTTATAATAAACAGAGTGCCGCCTCTTCAACAAATATAAAATATAAGTCACCCAAAAAATAAAGTTAATTAAATTCCAGTTAAATACGCTTAAGTTGTTGAACATTTCACAAATTTTTAAATTTAATGGGTAAAATTTCAAATCCAAATCTTATACACACTACTGTAACTCTGTCTCTGTCTGTAATTAATTGTAAAATAGTGTGGATCAACTAGTTGATCATACAGTAAAACCTCACTAATTCGACACTTTGTGGACCCAGAGGTTGTCGAGATATCCAGAACATTGCATTTTTCCATGTGGTCTAATTCATTATTATATTACAGACCCGAGTTTCACATATAAATTAACTTCAGTACGTATTGTTACATACTGAGTAAACATTCTTTAAAGAAATTTCAATTCAATAATTAAAACTTAATGTTCCAAAAATATGTCCAGTTGATAATTAATTATTTTCAATAATGCAATGCTCTCCCACGATTATGTAAACAATAGCGAGCTACCCCACCCCAAATATGCCTGGGTCTTTGACCTCGAAACAGTCTAGTCGCACAATGGATAGACTCTATCTCGGCTCGTTTGACCCAATATGCGACGTTGATAAGTTGAACGCACTAGTACTATATTTTTGCCAGCTGTTGATTGTCGAGTTAGTTAGGTTTTATTGTATATGTATATATTAAAAGTATGTTTATAAGGAATGAACCTTAGCATAGCCATACGTGCATAAAATCTAAAAGTTAAATCAACTCTGCCTACCAAAAATTACTCCTAGTAAAGAACATAAGTCAACAATAACCTACCAGTTCGAGATAAGGAGTTGTTGTGGGAAAACATATTCCTGGTAGCAGCAGCGGGAGCAGTTTCTCTGGCAACTAGAGCATGAGCAGATTTTGACTGGCGGTCGTACACAGTCATGATGAAGCCTCCACCGAGTCCCATGCTCTGCATGTTAACCACTCCGTTGCAGAATAAGGCTGCCAATGCTGCATCCACCGCGGAACCATTCTTGGTCAGGATGTCTCTGGTAGGTCACAAATTGGATAACCAACTCTAATCAAGTCAATGGCAACAGTATACACTCATAGTGTGAAAATTGTATGTAACTAACAATAATTTTAGAGTTACTAAATTTCGATGTCCCATTCTCCCTAGATATTCTTTGACATAGAACACAGGATAGTTACAGATTTTCTTACTTGGGCATAATTTAAGCCCTCCTAATAAAAATTATGCTGCTTTAGACCTTCATCATTCTTGATTACTTTTTTTAAGACAAAAGTGACCATATCATCAGACAACAGCCTTATCCAGTTTCTGTACAGCCATTCTGTCGTTTATCCACTTGGTTTACAGGTACGATTCCTCCCAACATTTCGGGAATCCACAGCTTTAATCAGACCAAATATAAGATGAATATACCTTCATTTACTTTGTGTGTTAAAAATAAATACACTTGTCGCAGCAGACCTGCGTACTCAGCGAATTTCCGAGTCAATAACATAATAATAATAATATATGACAAGTTTTATTGTTATCTGTCGATATATTTGAGTTATTTGCCTATTCTCCACAAGATTAACATGAAAAAGAGTAAGCAGGTTTGCTGCTGTGAGGAAAGCTGAAAGTAGGTGTTTTTAGTGTAAGCAATATATATTTTGACCATTTATATCAAGTTTCATCAACATCTGTGCACAAATAAAGGAGTTTACCTAATCTCTATATGATTAACATGGGAAAAGAGTATGCAGGTTAGCTGCCATGATAAACACATAAACCATGATTTTTAAGCATAAATGAAATGATCTCAACCACATGAAGCTAAATATCAAGTTTCATCCAAAAATATAGGATAATAAGTGGAACATTTATTTTCCCTATCCTCCATAAGATTAACATTGGAGCCCCACAATACAATGTACTGTGTTTAGATTTTATAATATCTCAGTAACCGTTGGAGATAGAGAAAGACTTAAAGGAACTTAATCGTGTAGTTTTTTAAGCTGATTCCAATGGTGAAATATAAAATTAGAAATTTTTAAAAATTACATGTGAAAAACGCAACTCCATTTTGGGGTACAAAACCCCCTCAAACTACCTGTTCTCATTGATCGATATGTCTGGTTTACGAACTCGTCCGAGGATTTGTAGGAATAAACGTCTCTAACAAATTTGGTCTCGATCAGACCATTTTTAAAAGAGTTATCGTGTTTACAGACACACACACATATATTTATACATTCTTCATAAGTGCCAAATGACTTTTATAACTCCTTTAAAAATTATATAGTTGTGTACTGAATGAATGAGTGTTGGTTTTGCAAATTTTCGTTTAAATTATAAAATCGTTTTCAAGCAAATAGAAATAGTGACTGTGTACAACATGAAAACACAATAAAACATAAATAAATTCAAGAAAAAGTTTACAATAAAAATTTTGAAATCATATGGTTTTTGGCAGTTGAGTTGGATCATTTATTTATATTAGTAATAAACTATCTGAGATTTAATCCTGTAGGAAATTTTGATTTTAAAACCAACTGGTGTGCCAATTCTGAATTTCTTAAAATAAGTTGGTTTCTTTTAAGGTTTTGATGTGGTGGAATTTTGTGGAGGGCTTTAAGTTCACAACAGCCCTCAAAATTTTGGTTGTGGTGAGCTGAATGATTGAAAATTGGCTTTTGTAAATCTTTATGAACCACATCAAAACGGTGGCCTGTCATTCTAACTCGAAAGGAGTTAGATGTTTGGCCTATATATTCTTTTTGACAATGTTTGCACGATAGTTGGTAAATCACATTATGGGTTTCACAAGTTGATCCACCAACTATCGGGTAAACTTTATTTGTCACTCTACTTTTAAATTCAGTAGATTCACACATAATTTTGCAAATACCACATCGAGGTTTGTGGCATGGTTTACAACTATTCTTGACATTACAAAGTTCATTAGGCCTAGAATTTTGAATTTTGGGTCTTACCAGCATATTTTTTAAATTTTGCGGCCTTTTAAAAATAACACGAGGTGGTCTGGAAAATAAATTTTCTGTTGTGGGAGAAGATTTTCAAATATTGAATGCTACTTTAATGATGCTGTTAACTTTATGTAGTGGGTAGTAGTTTGTGATGAATTTAGGGTCACTTGAAAGTTTTTTGTCTTGATTCACATTTTTTGGTTTCTTCAATTGGTTTGATAGTAACTCTTGTGGGTAGCCTCGTTCAATGAAAGCAGTATTCAACTTTGATATATATTTTTCAAAATCAGAGTTATCACTACAAAGGGATTTAGCACGTATCGATAAGCTTTTGGGATTGATTTTTTCATGTACAAAGGATGACAACTCTGGTAATGCAAATATTGCATTTTATTAGTGTTTTTAATGTGAATTTTACTTTTTAATTTACCATTGTCAATCAACATCTAAGAATGTGACAATTTTGTTGGAAAACTGCCAAGTAAATTTCAAACAACTAAATTGATTTAATTTTTGTAAAAAGTTTTGTAAAGAGCTAATACAGTGCTGCCAAACAATGAAAATATCGTCAATGAATCTTAACCAAATAAGAGGAGTTAAAGGATTTTGAGATAAGAAATTTTGCTCATTTAGTTAGACCCATGAATAAATTAGCATATGATGGAGCCATTCGAGTACCCATTGCTGTACCTTTGATTTAGAGGTAATTTTTGTCCATAAATTTAAAGTTATTCATTTTTAATATCATTTGCATAAGAACGGCTAAAAAATTAGTAGAAGGTAAAGAATTTGTTGGTCTAGAATTAAGAAAGTGTTTAGCAGCCTTCAGACCATCTACGTGGGGAATATTTGTATATAATGATTCAACGTCAACTGTTACAAGCATTAATTCAGAATTTTGAGGTAAGTTGATATCAGAAATTTTAGCGAGGAAGTCACATGTATCTTTGATATAGGATGGCAGAGATTTAACCAAAGGTTGTAAATGTTCATTTACAATAGCAGAAATTCGTTCTGTAGGGGACCCGATGCTGGATACAATTGGTCTTCCTGGAGGTGGTCTTGCAGACTTGTGAATTTTGGGAAGTGTGTAAAACACAGGAGTTTTAGGTACACTTGGAGTTAGCAGTTGGATTGTTTTTACTGAAAGATTTTCATTTGGACCACACTTTTCCAAAAATTCTTGAATTTCCTCATTGTACTGTATAGAACAATAATACTGTATAGAACAATAATTAAATATATTATGTATATATATATATACATATATATATACAAATTTTAACGACTATTGTTTTTGGACTCTGGGGACCTAAAGACGAAAAAATAACATGGTCCCGGGCTTAAGTCTTACCATGAGACCTACGGTAATAGCTTCTTCCCTATGGGAAATTCGCTAAAACAGTTATATTGTATATTATTATGGCTGAACAAGTAACAAGCAGCATAATACATATGAACATTCAAAAAGTGATGGACCAAATTATAGACATGAAACATAAATACAGCTGTAGGCCTACGGTGTGATACTTTATTGCTATTATCATCAACAACATATTTTCTTTGAATTCTCCAAGAGAAATATTCTCGCAACCAGTCATAAGAGAATATTCAAAACTAGAAGAGGATAACCTGCTTTTTATTAGATACTAGCTGACTCGGCGAACTTCGTAACGCCTAACAGTAAATACATGTTATCTTTTAAATTTAGTCATGTTATAAAGTCGAATAAAATTACGACTTTGATGTGAAAGATTATATATTCTGCAGGGGTGCCCACCCCCCCCCCAAGCTTCATGAATCACCCCCCCCCAAACTTAGAACCAGCCCCCCCCATGTAAGTTGGCACCCGATACCATAAACAAAGGTGTAAATAATACTCGTAAGCACCCCTTATTTTATCTAAAACTAAAAGAAGATTTATAAAGGTATTAAAAACCCATAGGGGGTTTAATACCTTTTTAAATAGGGTTCCATCTTGCTTCGTCGCTGCATTTAAACTCAATAACTTTATATTTCACTTCCAACTGTTGTTTGACCTTCTTTTTACAGTGTTAATTCCATTTGTCATGCCAAACGGTAGCATTGCAAAACAACTCTAAACATTTATACTTAAAAAGTTTTTGCTTTTTGGGCATTTTATTAGTGTAAAAACATTAAAAAATTTAACAAACTTATCATCACAACTCAGTGGTAATATTAGTATATTAGTAGTATAGTAGTATTAGTAGTATAGTAGTATATTAGTATTAGTTAGTGGTATATTAGATGGAAAGGGTAACAAACACAAAGACGCAAGGGCAACGATCACATAACCTAGTCGCGCAGCTTGTGTCTGTCGTATGACCACCATCACGACTCTCGAAGATAACAGAGTACTTCCGAAACTCGCCGGACCTTCCGCTGCCGCCACAATCACGGACGATATTCGAACACTGTCATTGCCATTTATACATTTTCAGAAGGAAAAAACTCTGCTAAATTAATAGGACTACATTCACTATTAGTTATGTTCTATCTAGTGATGTAATATATTTTTGAATGTCATCACGTTAAACACTGTTAATTTCCGTTTTACCCCCCCTTCAAAAAAAGTTTTTGGAACCCCCCCCCAAGAAATTCAATGACGCAGTCTGCGTCATAGACCCCCCCTGTGGGCACCCCTGTATTCTGGCTCGTGGCATAGTTAACAACAATACTGAAACATAAATAACATTCCCACAAAACAAATACATGTGAGTTGATTGATTCACAATTTTCCATTATAATAAACCCAAACCAAAACCAACTGTAAAACGGCTTTTATAAGAAAAATTGAATTTTCTGAATCAAGGCATTTTTCATAATAAAACTCGCTTAATCTAACATTCATTAATCCCACTCACACAAAAAAAAACTAATAATCGTAATCACTGGGACAAAAAAACCAAACAGTAAAATGTATTAATTTTTATAAAACAATTACAAAAATTCGCTGAAAATCTCACACAATAATGGTAGCTGTCAACTGTTTTATATATTTAGATGTACAACAGCTGATTATTATAAACGTAATATGTATAAACATTGTAATTAATATTTATTTGGCCAACATATAAACACGTGACTTTGAATCAGACAGAATTATAAAAAATATAAATACATAATCCCCAAAAACCATAAACTATTAACGTGGGTGAATAAAGCTGTTAATTTTGTAGAACAGCATATATTTAGTTCATAGTTTTACATTCATTAATGATTCAGATGGCATTAGATAGTAAAGCATATTACTAATAATAGAAAGCAAATCATCAGCTGTAGCTTAAGAAATCATATGTTTTGATTGTAGAAAATTTGTAAACAAACTTACTCCCCTTGAGGTTAACATTAAAATTTTAAAATATCATGAAATGGAAACTTAGGGAGTTTTCCAAAAAATATTTTCACTTAAAATTTCCCAGACACATATAGAGAAACTTCCTAAAATTTTTATGGTGATCGGATGAGTATTTTGGCAATGCATAAAGGACATACATACATTCATTTTTATATATAAAGATGTTAAGTACCATGAAAAGTTCTCACTACTGACATTAGGGACAAGAACCGTTTAACTTAAAAGGGATTTGACTCAGAAAAGGAGTCATACAGGGAATGAGGCCAAAAATTAGACCTAGTAAAAATTTATTAGATTAATTGGAGCCTATTTAATGAAGTCTTCTAACATGTGCTATACCATTTCATTAGATAGATCTTTCAATATATACAGGTGTGGTCGGTACAATATTAAAGTACAAAAAAATTTAAATATTTCAACAATTCAATATTTAAAGTATTTATCGAACAACTGTGATGATGATAAACAGTGTAAATAACGTTGTGTGTAAATATGTAAAAGTCACAATGTTATAGTGTGACTTTCAGCACCCCCTGACGATGCCACGCCTGTGGTGAAATAGATATTGAGGTGATCACATCACATCAACGACTGAAGGCTTGACAGACACATAACCAGAATATTGTATATAATAGTTCTTTAAACTGGGTGAATAAAACTTTAAAATATTTCATTACTGTAATTTATAATCATACCAGGATTTTTTAAACATTTGCCGAATGAATAACCTAAAGGCCTATTTGACATTAAAAAAAAGGTTGAACACACTATTTCATTTTGGTCTTCATTGAACCAACATTTTGGAACAATAAAATATTTAGAATAATGAATGATCTAAATAATATATATATTAATTAAAATATAGTTGGAAATGCTATAAATATAGATTATGACTATCACCTCTCAAAGGTCATTAATTAATTATTGATCAGGCAGATTTTAGTGTGATTGATGTCAGCTTTGGACATTTAACATTTAAATTAACCTCACGAACGAACAAAAGCTTATAAAACTTTCAAGCAGTTGGATTTATTTTGAAATTATTACTTCACAGCGCTTCCTCCAGTTAAGACTGAAGACTAGCTTAGAATGCAAGGCTATGGTACTACTAAGTTGCAAAACAAATTGTAAATATAGGTTAGGATTTTTTACTTTATAATTTCATATAGGCCAATCACAATGAGAATAAATTCCCCTTGTCTGTCTCATGTTATGGTACAGGTGTCCATATTATCTCCTTACTTATTTTTATCCCCTAATTTTTCAAGATAGGATACTCAATACTTTAATAAGCTTGCTTAAAGTGTTGGGGCACTTCAATGAGACACTAAAATATTACGATTTAATTTATTAAACCGTAAAAAAACAAAAATTGAACTTAGTACAAAATAATAATTTTAACAAATTCATTGTTAATATATTATACAAGACAAAGGGGAACTTCTAAATATGGAAACATTTGGCAGATGAAAGAGCCTTGAAGTTTTAATAAATTATGGATCACTTTAACACAATTATAGGCAAGACAATTGACTAAAACCTGCTTTAACCTGTGCTTAGTCCATTGCTTCTTGACATAAACTTCAACACACGTTTCCTGTAGAAGTCCCATTTCAAACAAGTCCCAACAACTGCTTGGGAAAAATCAACATAACACAACAATTTATAAGTCAGAGAGTCCTTGTATTGGATCGTTCAAGTCTTAATAGCAAATCACTGGTGGGTTTTAGGCTTGGAATTCTCACTCTTTTTATTATGTTCAGTCTTCTGTAGTTTCTCGACTATTTTTCTAGTATGTCCACTGGGGTCGAAATGATTTGTGTGTTCACTGGCTTCTTTCTTGGAACGTTGTTTTCCGCTGTGACCACAGTATAGCTGTTTGTCAGAGTCGTAATTATAGTGTTCGTAGTCATCGAAATGGCTTTCTGACATGGCTGTAGATATATTGTGAATAATTCCACAAAGAGGAAACACCAAACTATCAATCGGTACTGACACGAAGTGTAACGGTGAACGTCAACCTTGTAACTAAACGGAGAAGCAAGGCAAGGGGATCAATTTGTTTTTGTGTCAAACAAGGTTTCTGCGCTTGCGCAAGGTTGCAGTTCTCGTCTCTGATTGGCTGAAGTCATTGTCTGTGGTGTCAGCTGGTTAGCGAGGGCTTATGGGTAATAGGAAACTGCCAGAACAATATGAATTTAAACTAGATCTTACAAAGAATAATATTTTTTTTTGTAACTGAAATACTGTCAATCGTAAATCTGTGTTAGTAGATAATAATTATTATAATTATTACTGAACAATAATATTAAAGTGCGGTAACTTAAGATATACCGGTAGTTCGTGATTTGTGTTTGCAAAAATTTGACAAATTCATTATTTTTTTAAATTTCAATGCAGCTGTTTGTTGCAATTCTATTTAATAAACTGATGTATACATATTCATATAAACTATACCATCTACTAACTAACTACTACTACTACTAACTAAACTATATAACTGTGTGTATACACACAAATATATGTATATTTGAAATTTTTCATTTTCATATTTCATTTATTGTATCGAACCAGTTGAATAATTGTATTAAGTCATTTGACACATTTCTACAAACATCAAGATATAATAACATTATATTGGACATATCCTAATTATTAATATTTATAATTACTATATTATTGGGTTTATTCAATTATATATATATATATATATATATATATATATATATATATAATATATATATATATATATATATTATATATTATATATATATAATTGAATAAACCCAATAATATAGTAATTATAAATATTAATAATTAGGATATGTCCAATATAATGTTATTTGTACCACTATGAATACTGTAGTTCCCATTAACAGCCTTTTAGTACTTACGATTTTTAAAAGCTATCATTCCTATAGCAAATACAGTAGACCTCCAATTATCCGAACTCCGACTATCCGAATCGCCGATTATCCGAATCACTTTCAGAAAAAAAAATTGTCCAAAAAAGTCTAAGTGTGCTATTATTCTCCCCCC
The DNA here is from genome assembly GCA_023375725.1 of Nephotettix cincticeps. NCBI lineage: Eukaryota > Metazoa > Arthropoda > Insecta > Hemiptera > Cicadellidae > Nephotettix > Nephotettix cincticeps. Next base: position 44,432,850 of record CM041791.1, read on the forward strand.
CGCGAAGCCCGAGTGTGACCACTTGCAACTGCTCACCGTCAAGCGAATGCGTGACCTGGCTGCCCGAAAACGGATGAAGACCGCAAAACAGCTTATATTGACGGAGATGTTAAAAAAACACAGATTTTTATTTATAAACTTGTACGTACATTTTATTTATATTTTAAACATGTGAAAATAGCATGTTTCTTACATTTATTTCAATAAAAAAAATAGTGCAATATCAAAACGTAGCTTTTTTCTCTCTAATGGCAATTAAAAAAAAACTCCGATTATCCGAATATTTGATTATCCGAATGGGTCCTGGTCCCCATTAATTCGGATAATTGGAGTTCTACTGTATATAGATGTATCTTGTTTCAGAACGCATTAATTGCAATAAAAATGCGAAGTACACAGGATTTGTAAAGTGAATATAAAGTTGTACTCTCGTTCATATGTTCCGACCTGACACTAAAATAGTCCTGCAGGTTATAAACATATTTCATTAAAGTCACAGACTTTGTTAGCCTTAAAAATTATTTCCGCTATTCTAAGTCAGTAAGTTGACACAAACCTTCCAATCCTAGAGCAAGGAGTGCCATCGGTGCAGACGGCGGCCCTCCGGAAGCTGTGTTGGTAGCTTGGCGAGGGGGGTTGTGGTTCTTCCGGGTCCGGAGGGTCTGCTCGGTACAGCGACGATGGTGTGTAGGGCAGGCGCCGCGTCGCCACCTGCCATGTGAGGAGGGCAGTGGCAGCGGAGGCGACAAGGAGGGCGGCGACCCATACGGCTAGGTAACGTTTCTTGACGCTGGACCTGTGGACAATGGACATGAGCACCACCGAAGTAGCAATCAGCAGGTCTAGAGAGTGCACTGATAGCGCAAGGAAATACCAAAAGATCAAGAACAATCACAAACTGTAAAAAAGAAGGTTGTTCTTGTATGATGTTGATGTATTCCCTCAAAAACGGCAAGATTCTGCTTATTGCAAGATTTCAAATCTTAAAAAACATAAAAATTATCAATTTTTACATTTCATACTTTGGCGACAAGAAAATCTATAGACATTGTATTCAACAAGAATTCTCTGAGTAAAACTGTTGATCAACGAGCGCCGAGAGTGGGCGAATAAAAATACGTGCCATGTAAAAATAGCCTCTGCCTGTTTGTGTTCCGCTAGCGGCTGTTGAGTTGCCACGTAGGCACGTAGGTAATGTAACGTCTATGCTCGGCTGGAGAACAACGGACACGGGACCAGCCACACGCGCCGTTCGTCCTCGGATTATACGAGTGCAATACATACGCTATGTGTGTTTCATTGATGGGACAACCTCAAACCCTGTAAACTTAATTCGATATCCAGTGTTTTAAAATACACTGATTTGTACTGAGTTGAGCAAGTCCTGAGTTGCATTTACTTAAAAATTAAATGAACTATTGGATGTTTTATATTAACCTCAACAAGGGACTGATTTGTTTAAAAATACAATATAATGATAATCAATGTGGTTCTTATCTTGGTACGGCTAGCTGTTGCTTGATGCATTCTTAGAGAGACTTCTCTTTCTGCTTTCATCAAAGGCAACGGAGCTCCTCGTCAGAACTAACAAAATTCTTACACACAGTCAACTTTTCAAAATTTAATAACATCAGCTCCTTCTACTAATAAATTTTGTACAGACATGTAAATGTGCAATCATTTGATAAAACTGATACCGGTAAACAGGGTACGTTGAATGGAGCCCAAATGTTACTACTTTGGGGAATAAGTAAAAATTGATATCTTGCTTATTCTTTGAAAGTTTGTTATACATCTTGGCATGCAGATAGATAAGGTACACCAATATACAGTATACAGTTACAATATTTCCCATGGCACCAAACCTACTTACTCATAGCACAAACTATTCTTATGAAGTCGGCCATTGTTCTAACTTCATTATTTATCAGAGTAGTGTATGTACACTCTGATAGCTAAATAAGATCAACCAACACAACATACTCTGATAACATTTTGTTTTGTTGCTCGACCTATGATCGAGCTGAGTTTATATCATCTCATATAATTTATAATTAAAATAGATATTAGCTGATTACGCACGTCTGCTATTTAGTAGCATTTGTTTATATACATATTAATATTAATTTTATTTTATAACTAGGTACAAATTATGTAAAAATACTACTTTATTTTATAATGAATTTTTTGTGTAGTAAATTAAATTATTATTAATTTGACTTATCGTTTTAAATTCAGTTATTGCAAAATTATTTGCAAATTAAAGCGAATTAAATAAATTTGCTAATTAAAGTTCATTGTAATGAACTTTAATTAGATAAATAATGTAATTTAACGATTATTTTAAAAAAATACACATGGATGAAATTCTAAAACTGAAATGTGTAACAAATTAAACTCTTCCAATAATGTATCAAGGACCATAAAGGTGATAACAAAATGAAAATTTTCCACAGTAAAAAAGATAACGAAAGAGAGACGCTAGGAAAATTGAGGTTAACAGTATTGATAAACTGCGACTCTGCCGCCTTTGACAGTTTGTTGGGCAATCAGCTGGCTGGGGCCCGTCATGGGTGCATGAGTTTGCTGTCTACCAGTTGTTACCTTGAATTATTGCAGACTCGTCTCATATTTTATGAGATAAAAATGAATTACAATAACAGTTAGTTACACCATATAACCATGAATCAGGAATAAAACCTAAATAAATCTTCCTGTCAATAAATTTGATAGTGATAGACAAAAATCTTTTAACGCGGTGGGTTCTTGAAAAAATTGACGCGTATTTTTGAAACTACAATTGTTTCAAAGTTTAAAGTATAAAAAATAATGAGTTTTATTAAATCTGTGTATTTTTAAAGACCACTCTTAAAACTCGGTGTGTCCCCTGTGGCCATGAAAGTGAGAAAGCATACATCGGTTCACAGTTTATTTAAAATTAATTAAGTGATTTCAAAAACATGTTCCACATAAGTACGCAACTCATGGGCCTAACTGTTATTTTTTGCATTAAGTTACAAATAATTAATATTCTGTGTATTTATTTTTTTTAATGGTGATCGTCATGGACATGTTAAAAATATTATTAGCTTACGAACTAAGTATAATTGTGGGTCGCAGTACAAGCTTTTATAGTAGAATTAAAATAAAAAAACATTTATTTTCGTTATACTGTAAAAACGTAAGAAGTCAAGTACGGTATTGTGTTGGAGCAGCTCGAAAGCATGAATCATTAGGAAATCATTAAGATAATATTTGTTTTGTTCTGGTTCTGCACCGTGACAAACCAGATGTGCAAACACCACAGTAACTATCAACTGCGCAGTTGGTCCAACGTGAACCGCTGAAACTGATACTGTACAGTACAGTGTAATGAGAATATTACTCTTGATATCATAAGTACGGTAATAAATTATGTATCGTCAATATAAATATAAATATAATTAATGAAGATGCACCACACCAAGTAACAAGCAAATTCTTTGATTTGGTATACCAAATAGGCTATAGTTTACATACAGAAAGAGAGAGGATAAAAGAAAAAAAGATTTTTTATTTTTTATAATTGCCTTCATGGACACGACATCCGCATCCGGTTCGTGGGCTTTAACTTAAACTCACTCGTTGTGTTATGAGTGTTATGACCCAATTCAAACTTTTTATTAGTCAGTAACTTTTTTTGAAATAGTTTTGGTTCAAGCAGTTGGATCAGTGACAGCCTAACTAGAGTATTAAGTACTGCATATAAAATAATAAAATATGAACTAATGTGAATTATATCGACTACCATGAATGAGTACGTATACGCCACATATAGAATCCCCCCCAATCACAAATGTTCTCTTCGAACTCGGAGGAAGGTTAAAAATGATAATTTATTCAATTTTTATGGGATTGGAAGCACGATAGTTTAGCTTTTATTTACAATTCACTAACCTATTCTAATAATTCGTATTTGAGATATCAACGGCGAAAAGCTTCGCTCATTGGTACTATGGGACAATAGTAACTCATTCGGACCAAAATGAAGGGAATGTTGTGATTAAGGATGATAAACAGGAACTGTAAAAGCTACTTAGGCCTGTGCCTCGCTTGTAAACGATAGATACAGAACAATATCCGCTAGTTTCAGCAAGGTTTAGGTAATAATATTTAATATTTCATTGGCCTGAGGTCTGAGAGATTATGCGTTCCACCGGTGGTTTAGCCATGGGTTAAGCTCCGAAGTCTGCGTGCAAACGCTGGTTCGAGGCCATTTGGATTCGACCTTGGCTACACTTTCTAAAACACTTCGGTTCAGCTTGATTTGGAGCAACCATGACGAGGTTTTAATTGAGGAAAACCAATTAGTCACTTTTTAGAGTGGTGTATTGAATATTGATTTGTTAGCTTTATTTGTATTACTCTCATATTTGTGTGCTTCAAATTCAGGACTTTTTATTAAACGTTACCTACGTTAAATACACTACTTTATTTATTTGAAACCGATGTAAGATTTATTTCTAAATATTTATTATTACGTTAAAAATTGATCTCTTAATATATTTAATTATTTAAAACGTTAGTACGTGATTTCTTACAACACAGTGGGTTTTGAAATAGTTATAAAAGTTTATTCTTTGCCACTAGGTATTAATCAGCGCCCGCATGTGACTGATGCAACCCACCGTACACTCGTGTTTCACACGTCACGTGTGCGGACGCCAAGGCGCTAGCATGTCAACAACCTCCTGACTAACCTCTGTTCTTGCTCCTGACTCTCCGCCGGCTCCTGAGGAAGCACCTGAGGGACGGTTTGGACTTCGACCTCACGGGAGATCTTCCTGAACCGCCTCCGTCGTGTCGCCGGACGGCCACGGACGGAACATCTGAGCACCGCCATACAGTCCGGCACCCCCGCCCCCGCCCCCGCCAGCCACACGCCATTACGCGGTCGATATCTCACCCTTCCTCCCGGCCACCCGCACTACGCCTACCGTCTTGCAGAACGTGTATGCGAACCACAAAACAGAAATCATTCGAGAACATGTAGTTAATGTGTGGTGCGGCCACGGTTACTATCTATTAAAATATAAATTGTCTTTGTTATTACCAACCCACATTAACATATTCAGTATTCAGCGGTTACCGATTAAGATAGGTTAAGTTATAATATCGCTCTATAACCAAATGCTTGAAAACGATTATATATTTACTAAACGAAAATTTGCATATCTTTTCATTTATTCAATCATACCAGTTGAATAATAATTGTATTAAGTCATTTGACATATTTCTACAAACATCAAGATATATTCTAATTAACCATTTAGACAAATCAGCTGATAACATAAAAACATGGCACACAAAATGCTCATAAGTTTTACCAGATGTTCTCTGGTTTAAATAATGGATACTATGACCTTATTGTCTTATCGGAATTAAATTTTCTACAATTTAAGTAGGTTAAAAATGTTTCTATATTTTACATTTTCCTTGCAAACGCGTTCAATATGATTTTAAGTATAATATTTAATACTCTAATACAAAATTTGACACAAAATTCCAAAAATGTTTACAACACAACAACGTTTATAGTCTCCCGTCAAGACCTTGTACTTAGTTATATTAGTTTAACTTCTGCTACTTCGGAAAGTACCACGAGAGTTAGTAAAGTCTATATAAGTAGATGGAACCATGGAATTTCAAATTGAATATATTATAATTATTATTTTCAAAATCCTTAGGCTTTTCGCACCAAGATTATTATACATTTACTAGCCCAAATTCAAATAATAAACAATGGTATTTAAAAAATGGAAATTGAATGAAGGCTCTTCTTTTGGGATAATTATTGTGCCCCGTCCAGAAGTTGGTTGGTATCAGAGCTTATACGCTGCTTTGTGATTCATTATTGTCACGTTAGTCAATTAAATGTTTATGTATGGTCGTAAATAAATACTAGGTGTCTAAGTAGTCAAGCTAAATTTCTAGATATAAACTATTTAACTAATAAACTTTTTACTTTATAAATACGAGTGGATTACAGTTTTATTTAATAACACCTTATTAATACATAATCTATAATAGTTTATAATCTCGCTGCAAAATTCACCATTTTCAAACTATAATTCCTGATTAAATTGAAATTACTGGAGTGCCACAAGGTTTTCCATTAGGTCCAGTTATTTTAAAAATACGAATTGAGTAAAGTATCATTATACAATTACAAATATGGGTTAAGGAGTCTAATTCCTAATAATAAAAATTATTTGGTACTCCTAGAGTACCAACATATGATTAGCCATGTCGCGAAATGAAAATAGAATGCAAATAAAACAAAATTGTTTGTTGAATTATCACACAAAAATATACTTTAACAATATGATAAACACTATAAAGCTTTCAAACTTAATAAGTATCAAAAGTAAATAAAAATTTTATTTTGAACAATTTTTTCGTTCCCCCATGAAACCCAATAATTAACATTAAGCATGACTGTACTATTTACTGTATTGATTAATTGATCCTAACTTATAACTTCTCTTAGAAAAAAAATAAATAAAAAAATCTAAATACGTTTTATAGAACTTAATGGAATTATTACTTGTAATAAATTGTTAAAGAGAATAAACTAACGATTTTGAAGAAACTAATAAGTTGAAATATTATAAAAGCGTATTTATAAAAACAATCAAGTTAAATCTAAAATGATAATAATCTTATATATAATATTTCATATTAAAAACGATTAAATCATTTTCCACTAAAGTTTAACTGAATTTGAAAACACTCCGCGCAACACAGTGTACGTTCTTCGAGGTGAAGATACCGACACCCGCGCTGCTGCCTACCGACAACTTGTGGAACTATCAGTCGGTAAAGAAGAATAATATTTAGACATAAAAATAATTAAAACCGACAACTCGTGGATAAAAATAATGTATTATCGTAAAATAAATAGCGGTAAAATAGGTTATAACAATTTGGTGACAACCTATTGTTTGTATAGTTTTGAAACAACATTGTAAAAAGTTAGTTCTCGGTAAGAAGTTTTAAGTTGTCGAGTAGTATATAAATTGACCAGTGACAACTCTCAATGGGTGGACCGATGCTTCTAGGTGTCGAATGAGGCGACTCACCTTGTGAATTACATTCATGTATTCTCAACCCAAAATGTTAATTAATTGATTATGATTCAAGTAATGATATAAATTACACCTTAGAAGCGGAATTTGTTCACCTTTTGCCTGCACCAATATACATTCGGTTGACACAAAATATATCGACACAGTAAATTCTATAAATTATTTTAGATGGACGTCAACGTAAATTTGTCAAGGATCTTTTTTAAAATAAAATATGCAAAATGGTTGTTATACGATTTCAAATAATAAAAATTCGTAGATTAATGTATGTAACAATTAGCACAAGTTTAAATTAATTACAGGAGTTGTTAACATCGTACAATTAATTGGTTTTACTTTTTAAATATTAAACTATTCCACTAACTTTTTTATACTTCTCATCAAAATAACGACCTGCCCATTTTAGTATGTCAAGCCAAGTGTAAATGACAATTGAGTATAAGATGGTTGTGGCGCGATCTTTTAGTCTTGTTACTGACCAACATCGATATCCTCATATAAGTAAATCGCGTATAGGCTTAGATATTCTTCAATTCCAATTTGCAACATATACCATATAATTTTATGGTAGACTCCCTACTGTACAAATTAGTTTAATTAGAATATATGAGATTCAAAGAATCTTTTTTCCACTACAGAATTAACAAATTAGGCTGTTCTCTCCACTATAACTACGGAAAACATTTTTTGACCACAGGCTTCACCGTCAGTAAAATATAAATTACACCAATCTATATTTTATTCAACACTGTAAACAACAATTTAAATTTAAAGAAGAGTGTTGAATATTCGTTCTATTATTGTATTTTATAAGATAAAACTACATGTGTAACGCGGAAAATTTACCCGTGTTTAAAGAAAATGCATCTAGGCCTGCGTCATTGTGTTATCCGATTATTCAATGATAATAATCCGTAGCTTTCATCTGCCGATTAGACAGCCGAAATTTAATTTTGCCTTAAGCGCCTCTCTACAAGGTTCATTAAGAGAGGAAATATTTATTGGTTATAAAACAAATAATAAAGAAGCAATTTTAGGAATCGTTTTTTGAATTTAAGGGTCTGTAGTTTTACTATTAAAAAGTAAACTCTTCATAAAACACCTTAGCGAAATCCTAAGTAAAAACTCACGTACATTTAGAACGGTACCTAAGTTATTTTTATATCACACTTGATAATATCAGCAATATTTTAATCACAATTTTTCACAAGGTGTAGTAATATATTTCTACGATGTAGGAGAATCGGCTAGTCTCATTCAGTAACAATTACAGTACAGTATATAGGCCTACGAGTACTGTAAATCCGAGTACCGTATGTCATAACATCTGTATACACCTTCACCACCAGAGTTTGTAGGTGGCCATGTATGAACATGCATATGTACGTGCGAACTATTGAACAAAAGCTTATTTTAAAAACCAACTTGCCTATTAATTTCGCCTCGATGATTATTCTACAACGAATATATAGATTTTCTATTTTACTGTATATGAATACACCATACTGTAGTGTTATGATCGTGTTATGATTACTACTAATATTAAATCAACAAAATAAACTATGCAACTTTAAAAACGGTCCCAGAAAGATTATAATTAATATGCGGTACTTTATGTTATACATTTATACTGTCTTGTAGTTTGGAGAAAGTAAAAAATTGGGGCAATAAGATATAAATTAAAAAAAAATTTAAAAACTCATCTAATAACCAGGGCCTTATAAGACAAACGTTTATATAGAATACTAATTCAATTACATTATAAAATAGCACCACAAACCGTTCATTGGGTATAAACAAATAAAAATAGGTATGGTGTAAAACCACAATAAAGGATAAGACGGTACTGTACATGATTACGGTAATTGATTATATTACCTTTCATGACTCTTAGACGGAAAATGTAAAATCCCCACATCGTTCGACGCTAACAAAGAATAAGAGCAGTTTTCATGACGATTATTCTCGGAACTCATGTTTACGATGGGGTTATGATCGATTTGCAAGCAGCCCTGATATCCGTCGGTAGCGAAGCAACAGCTGTGTGAGATGACAATAGCGACACCTGTGTGCGACGGCTGGAACTAAGTAGGCACTCGTAGTGATGCAGAATATTTTCAACTATTGTTTGTTCGTTGCATACAACAACAAAAACAATAACAGTACATTATTCGATTAGCGCGCTATTCTATGGTAAACGTATCTATTTTACTTCCCAATTGATGGTGGCTGGTTGACTGTGATTGGCCTGTTGACTGTAAGATAAAAGGGAATACCATCGCAGTAGATCTGCGTACTCAGCGAATTTCCAAATCAATATAATAATAATAATAATAAAGACAAGTTTTATCAATATCTGTCGATAAATATCGGAATTATTTGTCTATTCTCCATAAGATTAACATGGGAAAGAGTATGCAGGTTTGCTGCTGTGAGGAACACTGAAAGTAGGTGTTTCTATCAATTTTTTTTTAATTTTAACATTTATACCAACTTTCATCAACATATATCCATAAATAAAGGAGTTTGCCTATTCCCTATATGAATAACATGGGAAAAGAGTATGCAGGTTTGCTGCCATGATAAACACATAAACTGTGATTTTTAAGCATAAATGCATATTTCTCAACCAAATGAAGGTAAATACCAAGTTTAATCCAAACATATCGATTGATATGAAAAATATTAATTTTTCCTTATCCTCCGTAAGATTAACATTGGAGCCCCAAAATACAACGTACTATGTTTAGATTTTTTAATATCTCAGTAACCGTTGGAGATAGAGAAAAACTTTAAGGAACTAAATTGTGTAGTTTTTTAAGGTGATGCTAATGGTGAAAGATAAAATTTAAAACATTTTAAATTACATATGAAACACGCAAAACCCCAAATTTTTTGTACAAAACCCCCCCAAACTACCCGTTTCCATTGACCGATAAGTCTGGTTAACAAACTCGTCCGAGCAAATGTAGGAATACACATATCTACCAAATTTGGTCTCGATCGGACCATTTTTACAAGAGTTATCGTATTTACAGACACACACACACACACACACACACACACACACACACACACACACATATATATATATATATATATATATATATATATATATGTACATATACACACACACACACACACTATATTTTATATATTTAACCCTTATATAACCCTTGTATTTTAACCCTTGAGACCAAAAATTCCAGAGTAAAATTTTACTTTACCTTACTTTCAACTGAAATGGCAACCTACCCAAGTAGGTATTTTAAGCCGAGTATTAATGAGAAATGAGTGTAGGATGATTGTGGAGCGACTGTAGTTTTGTTACTTGAGGCTTACATGTTCCATAGACAGAACTGTTAATTTAATAACCCAACAGTCAATGGCACATCTAAGGGACCTACAGTTTAGCGTGGAATCTGAACAATGCCTCTGAATGATGAATTGGTCTAATTATTAGGATGGGGTTTAACGTAGTATTCAATAGTGCGGACACAAGAGAACACTATCTCCACCGACCATAGCTCACAACTATCCACAAATCGTGACCTGCAAGTAGCTGGATCCCAGTTTAAAATCCGAATAAACGAAATATGATTGTAAAATATTCAATGTAGCGAAACGTTATTTACTATGATATAAGTAGACAATGACGTAAACATTTTTATTAATAAAACACAAAATTTCTATATACAGTAAAAGTAAATAGCAATGAAGTTATAGCCTACCTGAGGTAGTTCATATCCTGCGCGACGACCATACTGAGAGAACACTAACAACTAGAAAGACCAAACACAAATCACAAATTGCCTCGATGTGGGAATGCATCGGAGGGCTGGGTCGTAGCCCTTTAAATAAGTCGCCCATCCAGAAGGTCCGCGAGGGTCGCTATTGGATAATCGACCAATCTTATGACACAATGTTCTCGTCCATATTATGTCTGTTGACTATGTCTCGCATGTTATGTAACTACAATGAGACTCGTGGAGGCCATATCCGTACTGGAGACGTCAACAACAGATCGCCAACGTAAGGGATTCGCTAACATAGTCTGCAATTAATAATAATATGTTTTGTGCAAAAAACACTATAAAACTGTTTTACAAACATGTGAAGAGCCATTGGTGGATCCAGGGGGCTGTGGGAGCTGCAGCTCCCTTTGCCTTAATCTGTATATGTGGACAAAGAACCATGAAATAATAAAAATATAAAAATAATAAAAGCGGACATAGCAAATTTAAAGTTCTTTCTCGGGAAAGTATTAAGATGTTCCATTTATTATAATATGCACACGTAAAACCATGAATTTTTTAATTTATATTAAAAACCCCAACATAAACTCATTGCAAGAAGCACGCTGGTTTGCGTAACCAAAGCGCTTGGTGCTGACAGTACGACAGCCGGCGCCGGCGGCCGAATGCCATTAAAGCGACGGTACTAGGCGAAGTGACTATTCGTACGTCAAAGTGTAGATCCCGACACCAAAGACAGATTTATTCTAATACTAGCCAAAGTACCCGTTCTTCGCACGGGTTAAAAAGGCTGAAAGGTGTAGGCTCTACTGATACATTTAAGGTATTGTTAATTAATTCTTCATTGTTTACAAAATGACAAAACACGAGTGTCTACAACATTTCAAAGTAACATCTGTCAAATATTGGGAGAGGATAAGGATTAATGTAAAAGAGACAGTCGTCGGAAAAAAACTTTAAATCTACCATTCCGCTATTTCAAATAATTCACTAATTTCGATCCAGCAGTTTATCTGAAAAATCAACTTTATTTCTTCTTCTTCCCGAACTGTCAAAATATAGTGCAAACGGATGTTGTCATTAGAAAATGTAAACATTGAAACCTAGGACGGTCACGGCAGTTCTTTCTTCTTCTTCTTCCCGAACTGTCAAATTTTAGTATTCACAGCTGTTGACATTCAAGTAATTTTATGTTTTCATTCTCTAAAAATGTAAACATTGAAACTTAGGACGTTCACAGGGCGTAGCCCGAGAGGATTTTAAGGAAATGAGTATGCCTATGTGTTGCATGAGTTAAAGATCTACCTTTCTGTAAAATTTAAAATCGGTCGGTTCAGCATTTTTTGCATTTACTTGCCACAACAAACCCACAAACAAACCCACAAACCCACAAACAAACATACAGAAACCACCTCTTTTTTATAATATTATAGATAAGTTCACATAAGTGAAGTTATGAAAATGTCATTATGGTACGAAACATGTTAATTTAATAAATTTAAAAAAGGGATCTGTGTTTTTTAAATGTTATTAAAGTTAGTAACAATATATATATATATATATATATATATATATATATATATATATATATATATATATATATATGTGTGTGTGTGTGTGTGTGTGTGTGTGTGTGTGTGTGTGTGCGTGTGTGTGTGTGTGTGTGTGTGTGTGTGTGTGTGTGTGTGTGTGTGTGTCTGTGAACACGATAACTCTCGTAAAAATGGTCCGATCGAGACCAAATTTGGTAGAAACGTGTATTCCTATACATTTGCTCGGACGAGTTCGTAATCCAGGCATATTTTACCGAGATATTAAAAAATCTAAACACAGTACGTTATATTTTGGGGCTCCAACGTTAATCTTATGGAGGATAAGTAAAAAATAACAGTTCACTTATTAATCTACATTTTTGGAAGACACTTGGTATTTAGATTCATGTGGTTGAGATCCATCCATTTATGCTTGAAGATTATAGTTTATGTGTTTATTATGGCAGCTAACCAGCATATTCTTTTCCCATGTTAATCATATAGAGAATAGGCAACCCCCTTTATTTGTGGACAGATGTTGATGAAACTTGGTATAAATGGTCAAAATAAATTGTTTATAGTAAAAATGCCTACTTTCAGTGTTTCTCGCAACAGCAAATCTGCATACTCTTTCCCATGTTAATCTTATAGAGAATAGGCAAATAACTCTCATATTTATTGACAGATTATGATAAAACGTGTCATTATTATAACTGTATTATTATATTATTTATTTGGAAATTCACTGAGTACACAAATCTGCTGCGACGGGCGTATTTATTTATGTTTTTATTTACGTATTTATTATTAACAACGTAGGTTATTTATTTTCACTTTTCATTGATTTTTACATTTTGGTGGAAGCCTAAATTTCACAAACTAAAACTAGAATCGCCCTCAATTATTGTCTTCCCGAACACAAAGAAGGCGTGTTATTGCATGACCGTTCGGTTGAATGGGTTTTGCACTTGCTCACAATACTAGACTACCACTGCGTGGTGAACCATGGACCGCCCTAGCCAGTTATTGAGAGTAGAATGGCCCAGGCTATGGTCGATCAACCGTGAGCTACAAACCGGTGTTACAAAATCACCCATTGGAAATTAATTTTCTTTTGCGTCTGAAGAAAACGATCTATTCATATTTTTGCGGTATAAGAAAATATGTTCATGATTGTATTTTACTGAAGCAATATCAGCTTTATTTCTTAAACTTTTTTAGGAAATCACACTAATGTAAAAAGGGAATGCTCCATAAGATCCAAAAGTACAGATAGTACAGTATATTTAACTTGTAATAAGCTATAATTATTAGTTACTTATTAAAAAAGGTTTGTTTTTAAAAAGTAAATATATTCATTTCCCTACGGTAAATAGCTTAGATCAGCACATGTCAAAAGGGAATGATCCTCTAAACAGCTTTCCTTAACCATATGACGTCACATCCGTTTCAAATTTTGCTCTGACAGATTGCCAGCTCCCCCCTCACGGCTAAGACATTATCCAAATCAACAGGGTGTATTTTGGATCTTGTAAAACTTGTTATCATGCAATATAAAATGGAAAAAAATTTAAGAGTTGCTAAGCTTTATAGAAATAGCAGTATTGTTTATAGATCTTATGAAAGGGACTTATATAAATAAACACACAGTATCAGTGAACTGACAAATAGAACCTTCTCAGTGATACCACTGCTCAAATACAACAAACATTGAAACATACAAACTCACGATACAGTTCTGAGAGTTCTGATGTACTAAAAATGTGATATCCCTACTAGCTGAATCGCAGCTTATTACTTATTTTAAAGATAAATCCATTGATTAAAATACAAAAAATTCAACGAATTCATTTCCATCCTAAGACAGAGTGTAACGGAAAACAATCAGTACTTTTCAACGAATATACACAATACAATTCCATTTAACGGTAGTTTCTCTATTAATTCACAAGAAGACGATCAATTTAGTATAAAAATAAACAAAAAAGGGTAGTTGTGTGTTGTGGGCTTTTCATAACCTTGGTTACACTTCTTACTTTCCCCTATCATACTATACGATAGTAAAATATATTATACCGTCAAAATGCTCGAATTTGAGTTTTTGTGGCGGTTTTATAAGTTCCCTGAAATCTTAAAACTTGTAATATGAGGACAAGTGAATTAATTTTTGATGGGTACTTTTTAAATAGTCTTTTTATTGTTATTTTAATAAGAACTTAATTATAGTAGGTATTACCAAATGTGAGTGTTTTTTAATTGACTCTAAGTGGGAAAAGTATGTTTCAGTTTCTTGATACCGTTTATTGAGAATACAACTGTTACAATTCGACAAGATTAAACATAGAAATAACAATTTCAAATGCTTCCATGTTAAAAACATTGTAAATACGGAGTTTTACTAGTAATAGTAGTTTTACAGTACCCAAGGTCAATTTAATGGAATTTAGTAAGGGAGGGTTTAAATTCTCAATTTGGGGAGGGGGTAAAAAGATAGAATGAGAAATGAGAGATGAGACCCTCGTTATTGTATCTGCACTCTGCAGAGCGAGGGCCGGACGCATAACCTCAGACACGAGCGATGGGATGGACACGCGCGAGACTTTGCTCGCCCACAGATATCCGTATATCACGTTCCATGAGCACAACAACTATAACAGCCTCTGGTAGGCCTACTTGGAATAATGCCACATCAACTGACAAAACACTATACGTAAGAACTGTGTCTTTCAAAGCCGTTGACATAGTCTTATAAACAAGGCGAAGACAATTAGACTGCTAGAGCAATAAAATTACGAAGCGGCCGAACTGCCCCGCAAGAGACGACTACCACGGAGTACTGTACACGTTTTTACTTTGGCCAAAACCGGTCCAGTAATTGAGACAACTCATGGAGCGAGGCTTGATGCGGTAACGGAGGTAAACGCCGAACACGAGACCTCTGGATACGCGGATACGGATACTGTTTTGAACTCTACGTGAACACTTGATGGATAGGGCGTATTGAAAGTGAAGTTGACTCAGTACAAAAAGTATATGTATATGTCGAGATTCTGTCAAATAATATATGTTTGTGTTATTCAGCTAGGCGAATCAAAACCATTCTCACTTAATCGCAATACTAAATGAAATATAGTTATCAAAGCTATATTTTTATTGTGGTACAAAATTTTTGTTCGTGGTTACATCCATGAAATTTGAGGTCTTTGTTAATATTTGCAGTATATTATAATTTGCTGTATCGGCCTGCTTTAAAAAGAGAAGTAATTTTTCAGAAAAATCTGAATATACAAGTGGTGACGTATAACATGCCTGCTGCGATAAACATTGGTGTTAAGTTCTCGGCGTTTTGGTTGTCAATAACCGCTCGATCTCTATTGTTCCATTTTTTGTATTGTTGACTTTTCGCGGCCTCATATTCGATAACAATTTGAGGGCTTCAATATAAATAAGATATGCCTCAAGAAAGCAGTACATTGTATATGAGATGTGTAGGTAACATGTCTAATAATACAAGTGCCGGTGCTCTTTAAAGGTATAATAAAAAGTATATAAACCCGAGATTATCAGTGAGGTTGGGTTCCATAACCACTCTCAAAGCTTTATAATCCACGCCGCGTTGTCGTGGCACCACAACATTACCTTTTTCTTCGTACTCGTACTTGAGCGGTTTTAAGTAACTTGCCAAACTCCGTACGCTATAGGAAGCCAAAAGTTAAATTTTGTATTTGGCGACGGAATTCTATCATCCAAAATATTTATACGGTTTACCCAAACCCTAACAGACACAAAATGTTTTCGACAATATTACACCAAAGCAAGATTTGGGTTTGTTCTTGTTCCACAAGTGGTTGTGCTGCACTATGCTATTGTAAAGCATAACACGCCATAGTTATAATCAATAATAATTTTGATCATTTGATTTGTGAAGAAAATAAATCATCTTGGTCTATTGACATTGTTGTCATAAATAGCTTTATTGCAGAACGTAGGCTACATCCATATTATTGACAACCCAAACATGTCTTAATTTTTAATACATTCAGCCAAACCACGCAACCCTCCTTTGTCGGGAACATATTTACATACCTCAATTTCATATGTATATAAGACATGACGCAGTGCTTATACACTAAAGCACTACAGAGGTTTTATGACATGTCTCACTCACCGTTGGATGTACTCCTCGCCCACGGAGCTGTATCTGGACCTGTTCGCCCTCGGTGCCATGCTGCTGCGGAGACTGCGTCGCGGTCAGAGTCTTGCAAGAGACTGACGCCGGCCGCCGCGAGCGAATCTCTCGCGCGGGGGTCAAGGACTTTAGGGTAGTACTCGTCTCATTATCTACGACAAGATATCAACAAGACTAGGAGTAATACTGTTTCACTTATTTCCGAAGTGACATCCGGGACATAAGTTGCAGAAAGTCGTCCCTGAATGTGAGCCTAATCATAGACTTCCGGTGAAGTTAAACATTTTGAATTTGAATCTAAACATTAAAACAATAGTTTTTGACTTAGACTACTGTTTATCGGTTCCAGATTATCATAGATGACTATAAAAATACTTGTGACCTTAAATCAATGCCACTTGGTTTAGGAAAACTCTCCTAAAACGTGATTTTTCTTATCTCGGAATGTGTTTCTGTTTGATAACGGATACACGTGATACATACTGCCCACCCAGTGGTTGACCCCACCCAAGGCATGAAGAGATTAATCGCGTCTGGTATTATCTTGTTTAAGCGTGGAAATGTCAATTTTCCCCCAAATATCCGTATGAATGGTAAAATAAGTAGGTTTTATTGCTCATGAAGTACTTTTTTACAAAATTAATACCCAATAAGAGATGAAAAATGGGTCTCGAAATGGATTTCTGACTGTTTTATTTCACTTGAGTGGCCGTACAACTAAAAGTTGTTACAATATTAGCAAGTCTTTTGATCATCCAAAGTGAACAGTTCCCTTGCACATTCGGTTCCTCCTAGCATCTCTCAGGGCACGCAACCTTAGAACTTGGGTACAGTCTGAATTCCAGTATTGGTTATTGGTTGATTCACTCTGGGTCGATAGATGTCTGCTTCATGCTTGTCTCTTGCCTGGAGCTTGTGCAGGACACCGTCATGGGTTGTTGTCTCTCCTTCCCCGGGTGATCTAGACTGTCTTCTCTTGCCTTAAGGTTTTGCTAGATGCGGCTCAACGTCAGACGCTAAGCGATCATCTCGCACCACTGTTCTTACGCGAATGAATGCTACCGGAATGTTGCTCAGAGTATCTGAAGCTAGCGGCTCCAGCGTCAGACACACATTCTACTGCTCTCAGATCAGTTGGAGACGCGAGAGAGCGATATAGCAGCTGTTGTTATCTAACATTTTGTGAACTAAGCGTGACCCTTAGTGAACTAAGTGACTAAGTAACTAAGTTAACTAGTAACTAGTTAACTAGGTGACTAAGTAACTAGTAACTAAGTTCATACATATGTATGCATGAAGAGTGATATTTTCAAAAATTAAAATTTTATATTTCTAAACATGCAAAATTTCAGTTATTTTACATGCACTCATTCAACTACGATTTTTAACATTTTAAATTTAATCGTTACACTCTTTATTAATCTTTTCAGCAACAAACATTGTTTGTAAAAATTTGACAAATTTCATTTGACCATTGTTACCCCGTTTGTTAATACCAAACGCATTGTGTATATCATTCTCAGTTAAACGTATTTATTTTTAATACAAGTTTTTCTTCTGTTGAAATATGATACAGATTTCTTATACGACACATTTTTGAGGTCTTCCGTTATCTAGCTTAGCACAAAATCGAATTGTGCAATTCAAAATCTAAAGAACTGAGAAAATTTATTTTCGTCCTTCCCTAAGTGGTTTGTAATCAACTTGTGGATCCTTCATCCTTTCGATTGGTGGATACGGGATTAGTCAAAATGCACATAGTATTAGTACCAAAGAATATGGATGAAAATAATTTCTATGTTCTTTGGTAGGCCTATAGTACTATTTTTTAATAGTTAAAAACGGATCTCTTGTTGATACATTATAAAAATTATATCAACTTTTATGCAATTAAGATTATTCATTGTTATTCATAGTAAGTACCTGGTGACCGAGCTTTGCTCGGATAGAATAAGACATGTATTTTACAAGTTAATTAGCAACATTTATGTGGTTTAAATAAAACCGTTTTCATAGACCTTAATTAATATGGCGTAACCACTGAATAAATATATAGACCTCGAGTGGGGATCGATCACGCGACCTTGCGCACGTGAGAACAGAGCTCTAACTAACTGAGCTTCGTTCGGCGTCGGCCAAGTTCTCGTCGTCGTTTAAGAGTTTTCGGCCAACCTCAATTGTTTTAGCTGATCTTATACTGAATTTAAAGTTGTTATGATTATACTGTGATCAACTGATTTTGCTAGAAAAGGAATGAGCATTGAAAAGCAAAAGGGAAATTTAATTTACACAAGTTAATTGGTTTGTTACAGTGGCTTCAAGCAATAGAATGAATAGGTTTTCTTTCAAAACACAAAATATTTTGGAAATACTTTTCTCTGCTTTTATTTCGTACAGTTATTTTACCCTTTAGTTTTTACAAATTGTTTAGTAATTTGATAATTTTTCATTTATACATACATACATACATAAAATAAATATTAATGCAAAACCTCTATTCACATATTGTTTGCCACCATCTTCAATCAACAACTGTCAAACGGTTATAAACAGATGTTTTGATTTGTATTGTTTACATTTGATTCTCCATAAGCGTAATGTTAAATTTTTAGATTTTAAACTTAATATTACAAGAAAACGCGAATTTTCCTGGACATTAGACCTATCTAGAACTTATTTTCTGCTAAGAAATTAGTTATTTCCAAAATTTAAAGAAAATCCTTAGTGCCGTTTTCGAGATCCGTGTGCAAATATATATATATATATATATATATATATATATATATATATATATATATAATATATATACAAACCTGGCTCGTATTATAGTATTGGATAAATAAAACATGGTGATTTCATAATAGTTACTATTTATTAATACAATAATTAATATAAATACAAAAATAAGTAACTATTTGTCTAAACCTGACCAAACTAATTGCTAAATTATGGTAATTTACAATGTTTATTACTCACAGCTAATTAATGATTTATATCCAGTCCTCGCTATTTAACAACATTAGTTATTATATCACTGATACAATTTACAATATTTTCTTGAGTTTCCGCGGTACCTTGCTGTAGCTGTATTGTATTGTTGTACAGCTGTCAGCTGTCCAGTCGCCACGGAGGAATCTTTAGTGATCAGGAGCATTCCCGTTGCACCGTAGTGATGATTGCTATAGGCCTACTAGGAGTAAAATCAATAGAAGCTTCAAGGTCAAATTACAATTAAGTCATATGGTTCATGCAAACACATGTCATTGAATTCTGACTATGTATTTATTTTATAGAAAAAATAGATTTTAATATTATTTTTCAATGTTTTGTAAACATTCTTAGAGGAGCACCTTCTGCTAGCCTAACGGTTAGCGTCTTGGACTTCGGTGCAAGAGGTGACGGGTTCGATCCCCGGGATGGCTACAAATTTAGATGGGAATTCCATGAAATATAAGTGTAGCTTAAGTAGTTTAAGCTGCAAGCTGCTTAAGCTTAAGCCCAGTTTAAGCTGCATAGCTTAGCTAACTAAAGATAGCGATTGAACCAGGAATATTGCATTGAATACAGTGTATTTATTTGTGTTATTTGTTGAAGTGTGTTGTGTGCAACACACTTCAACAAATAACACAAATAAAAGGATACTTGATGCAGACTCACTTAGTACTGGTGGCCGATAATTGATGGTAAATTTCTATTTTGCAGTAATAATTTTTCGCTCATGTACCTAGTACTGTATCATTATCATTACTATTCCCCAATGGAATTTAGCTGATGTGTAACGTGCATGTCTGAACATAAACATGCTTCCATTAGCAGTATTTTGTAGGGGTGTAAAATTAGAAATATTACATTTTACACACACGGGTCATTACTGTAATGAAACTAAAAACAAAACTTGATGCTATCTAAATGAGTTTACAATATTACCTATAATTCAGTAAATGATTGTAATTCCTAATCATCAAATATTACCTTTAAATAAGTGGAAACAAAATAATATTAACAAAATCATGATGATGATCCATAAATTAACATATATCATTGACATATAATAGTACTCGTATTTTCACAGTCATAGTGTGTCAGTCTAAATAGGACTGGCATTTATATTGAACTGAACAATAAGCTTTGTGTTCTGCAGTCCAATCCTTCCTTACCAATCTTTCCTGAAGAAAATTTTAAAAGTAAATAAAACTCTGCATTTTACTTCAGTATTTATGAATGTTTCCCCGAACTAAAACTGATTATCATAATACATATTTACAGTAATGAGGAAGATAAAGTCAGAAAAAAAGTAAACAGCTTTTTCAGTCAAGCTCTTGAATTTCGTTTCACTAAGCTAATTGGAATTTTTTATAATGATTTATGGGTTTTTGTTCATTAATATCTTATAATTTGTTTACACCACACATTACATAACAAAGTTGTTGTGATGTGATTGATTTATCATTGGACATTACCCCTAAATATCTCAGGTCATAAAAGTATTTGGGGGCATATTTATTTGCTACACTCTGACGACTCTTAATTTACCCCCAGGCCCCTCCCAGTTCTATTATATTTTTTTTGACACAGATAATTTTATGAGTTTTTTCTGTAGTAAACGTACCTTTTTCTTAGGCTATTGTAACAAAAACTAGGAAATTAACAAAACCTCTAACTCCGCCCATGCAAAGACCTTTCATAAACCCATTAAATTAGACATAAACTTGACTGTCAAACAACAACTCATACTACCATTATCTGCAGAAGCCAGTATAATAACAAGAAACTAATTTTCAGTGAATATTGAAATGCAAACAAAACAGAACCATAAGTACTGTAATAGCTATATTTAAATGTTTGGGTATGGGGAGGTCTACATCAAGTTAAAGTATTTGTATAAAGTTGATGGTTTAGGACAACAAATTAGCTTCAGAGCTAATTTCTAAAACATAAAATGATTTATGATTATGAGCCTTAAATTTTTTACGTATCATAATTTTTTACATAGAATGAATATAATTTAGTTTCATAGTCAAATCATAGTAAATTTTCCATTAAAACTGCACATTCGTGCGAAGGATGCAGTGATAATCTAAATCTCTGTGTATATAACATATAACATATATATTCAAACATAAGGATTATAAGACACAAGCCATGTCACATGAGTAGGGTACAGTACCAGTATATTGCAGCAGCCTGAAACCAGAAATTCACCAAAAGATTGATAACAAAAGTTATAAAGACAGTGTTAACACCTATTTACAGAGTGGTTATAGCTTATTTGATACAATGACTATATTCTAACCACATGTAGCTGCAAGTAAACATGATAGGTATGATGCTCAAACTTACTGGTGAATATAGCAAAACCTTAAATTAGATTCTGCAAATCACAAAATTCCACAAAATATTCAACGTAGAATAAGCAACACCGAGAGCATGCAACAAACAAATGAGAATCTGAACTGACCCATCAATAGTGACAACAAACTGGTTACAGCTGGACCCTGTTATCTGTAAAATTTCTTAGCCTAGACAGTAGAGGAAGATGTGTTGTCATTATTTTGTTCAGTTTGTTAGATACGAGTACGGCTCAATAAGTCCTTAGAAAAAGAAAGAATAAAACAACATTTTCTTCATTGAGCTCTAAGACTACTTTCTTTATAAATTTTTCAGCTAATGGCATCAGAATATTACATAAAAAATTACAATAATCATTATTTTAGGTACCAGAATCAAAACAAAACCAAAGCATAAATCATTACTACAACTAAAGATTTAGTCAGTTTAAACTGGAAAGGACACAAAATTTACATAAAAAATCATCTAAAGAATAAATTGGTTTTGATAAAACATACCTCTTTAATTCCTTTTTGAATTTTCTTAAATCTTTTATACCGGCTATGGTATCAGGCAGATAGTTATAATACCTAATCCCTGCATATGAGGGAGATTTTTCCATGAATTTAAGGTTTTCAACTTTAAATGACGGTTTTCCTATATCTTGTGAAATAATTGTAGTACAAACCAAGGGTTTTGGATTTGGGTAAGTTTATTTTTACATGCAAAATTAAATCCAAAACATACTGACCAAAAACAGTACAGAAACCCAGGTTAGTAAAATGTTCTATAACTGAATCATGATTAGATTAGATTAGATTACCGTTTGAAATGGCGACCTACGGTACCCAAGTAGGTATTTTAAGCCAAGTATGAATGAGAAATGATTGTGGGATGATTGTGGCGCGATCTTGTAGACTTGTTACTGACTAAGGTTGACATGTTCCTTAGACAGGACTGTTTAATAGCCCAACAGCCGATGGCAACTAAGGGACCTACAGTTTAACGTGGAATCCGAACCACTACCTCTGAATTACGAACTGGTCTAATTATGAGGATAGTATTTGCGGATTAACGTAGTATTCAATAGTGCGGACGTTAATCCACACAAGAGAACACTACATCCACCCACCATCGCTCATAACTATCCACAATTCGTGACCTCCAAGAAGCTGGATTACAGGACGTCGCTACCGTCCCAGTCATGCCAATATAGATCTAACATTATGCAAATAGCTTGCTTTTGTAAAACTAGTACTCTATGTAAATTTGTATGAGATGATGCTCCGTGTTAAATAATACCAAAAGATATGTGAGAATGAATTAATGCAAAATAAATAGTTTTCATTGTATCGATAGAACATAATTTAGACATTTTACTTAAGGCATACAATCCGGATGAAATTTTACTGCATAAATTATCAATGTGCAAATTCCAATTTAAATTTTTATCTAACTGAAACCCTAAATAGGCGGAGGTGTTTTTCAACTTTCTGTTAAAACCACTACATATCCACAAAATCTATTACATTTAAGTTTACTGCCAGTTTAATACCTTTTTTTTGCCTCAGTTTACCTACTACACTGATGGCTCGCTTGTGGACGGCGGTTCGGGACTTAGGGTGTTTGGCGCCAGGGTACATATTTCCCAGGCGCTGGGGTCCGCTATGACCGAGTTTCAGTCGGAAGACTTCAGGACAGGCGGCTGAATGGGGCCAGAATTTTAGACAGCCAAGCTCTTAAAGCACTGAATTCACATTCAGTGATATCCAAGGTTGTATATAGCTTCAAGGGTTCTCTCAAGGAACTTGCAGCTAGGAACTGTGTAAGGCTTGCTTAGATTCTGGGACAACAATCTGACACAAAGGGAATGAAAAAGTTTATGGCCTAGCTAGAAATGGATCAATGTCCTGGTCCTGGTTACAGGTGCCATTTTGTCCAGTCTATCTGTCAGGGTCTAGACAAGCTTCGAAATTGGGAGAAGCTCATGAAGAGGGAGGCGTGGGAGTCTCTTCCGGGATTTTGACAGTCAAAATCACTAATTGAATCATACGTAAAGGGTGGAAGGGGCTGTTCAAGCTCTCTAAAGGGGACATCAGTTTATTGGTGGGGCTACTGACAGGACTTAGCCCACTGAGAAAACACCTCATGAACATTGGACTTTCTCAATCAAACTCCTGCAGATTCTGGGAGGAGGAGGCTAAGTCTGCTATTCACTTCCGGCTCAAATGTCCCCAGCTTTGATCAAACCAGAAGGCCAGAGAAGGCTGAAATTCTTTGGTCGGATCTTCGTGGATGCCGAAAAAATTAAACAGCTGAGTTTCATGCAACTTCTAGGCTTCGTCAAGTAACTAGAGTTGTTGGATTAACTTCAACTAGGGTGCTACAAAAGACCTTAAGGTCAAGGTAGCCTAAGAATAGTTATAGCCTTGCCCTAAGAAAAACCCCCTCTTTTGTGACTCTTTGTTTTAGGGTTCTTCATGTTGAAGGGAGTGGGGTAGATTACATCTCCTGGTCTTGCTATCGCTTGTGTTATATGGAAATGAAAACATTATGATATTTCTCCATTTATTAATGTGAAATTTAATGGGAGAATAAGAGATTTGATTGAAATGGATAAAATAGGTATTAATTTTAATAAAATCAAATTTTTTAAGCGTGTTGGCAGTTTCTCTTTTCTATACATATAATCCACTATATTTAGACTATACCTACAAGTTGTGTGTGGTGCAAAATAACTTTACCTTTATAAAAGATCAAATAAATGAAATAAGAACTATCAAAAAATAATTAATGGGACTGTTAGAAAATTTTAATTATTTGATTTTTACTTCAATTGAAAATTAAAACAAAATATATTTGAAAATATAGTACACAATAGATGAACTTTTGACTTAAAGTCAAAAGCTGCTGATAAAAAAGGTTTAAGGGTCATTGCAAATAGGCCAATCCATTGGTTTTTTTTTAGTAAAAAAGGTCACATGTCATAATGTATAGGGTATCTATTTTTTGATGGCCCTTATTCCACAGAATATATGTGATTTGTGGAGATGTTGTTTGAAATGTAATTCTTATAAGATTAGATTAGATTGTTGAAACCGTACTACAAGGTAGGTACCGGTATTTTATCAATTAATTGAATGAGAAACGAGTATAAGGTGATTGTGACGCGATCTTGTAGTCTTGTTGCTGACTAAGGCTGACATGTTCCTTAAACAGAACTGTTAATAAACAGTTTAAAGTGGAATCCGAACCACTGTCTCTGAATTACGAACTGGTCAAATTATGAGGATGGTCTTTACGGATCAGTATTCAATAGTAAGGACAAGAGAACATTACACCCACTGACCATTGCTCACAACTATCCACAATTCGTGACCTCCAATTAAGTAGCTGAATTACAGGACGCCAACATTACAGTCAATTATTTTAATTCTTATCAGTATTAAAATCAGGGATTCACAATATCATAACTGTATAAGAAACATAGTAAAATGAAATACCAACAACTACTGCAAAATATTAAGAGTGGACATGAAACTGAAGGTATATTGAATGTCATACAATTATTCATTTGGACTATGGGTATCAATAATTTAGTAAATAACTCAAGTATACTCAAGCACTTACAGAATGTATTATCTTAAAAACACATAAACGTTTAAACTTTTATATAACTTTTAGAGTGATGTCTAAATTTTTTTTAAACACGTTTAAATTTTATGTGGAATGAATTAGTTAAAAATTTTTACAAAGATGTCCCTTAATTATATGAGAAAAATGCATTCAGATATCAGTATGATAATATCGGACAAACCTGCCAAAACTTATAGCCTGTTAGTTAGTAAGTCACAGAAATGGCAACCTGTCTATTTATTTTAAGCCAAGAATATGAATGAGAAATGAGTATAAGATGATTGTGGATGATCTTCTATTCTTGTTACTGACTAAGGCTGACATGTTCCCTGGACAGAATCGTCAATTAATAGCCCAACAGTCAATGGCATATCTAAAGGACCTACAGTTTAACGTTGAGTCTGACTGAAGATTGTTGAGTCATGCCTCTGGATTATGAACCGGTCTACTTACGAGAATAGTATTTGCGGATGGACTTTAGTAGTATATTCAATAGTGTGGACGTTAATCCACGCCAGAGGATATCCCATCCACAGACCATCGCTCATAGCTATCCACCCAGATACAAAAACATATACAATCTTTTAATTTAGAAAATTCTACATTTATATTTTGGTATATAATACACCAAAATATAATTGTAGAATATTATACATATGGCAAGTTGGTGTATAATACACCAAAATATAATTGTCTTGCGTAGAAATACACCGTGTATTTCTACGCCAGAGGCATTTCCACACAAATACAAATACACAAATATGAAGCTATAAGGGTGGTTTCACCATTCAATAAATATTACAAAGTGGGTGTTGGACTTTGAAAATATGTTTCAATCATTTTGTATTTATGGACAAAAATGCACTGTACTATATGGAAACACAAAAAAATTCACTTTACCTTTATTGTTTTCTACGAAAACAATAAAGGTAACAATTTTTACACATTTTTTTATAAAGGTTTCATACAGTCAAGCACTAACTTCGTACAGACATGCGGATGGGTTCATATTATTCAGTACCGTACTCTATACACTATAAAACTACTAAATTTGAATCAAAATCGTTAGAGCCATTTTTGGTAAAGTTGGATTTTAATGTTTTAAGGGTTTTTAGGGGTAAACTACCCTTAAAATAATACCCCAGTCACAGCAGACCTGCTTACTCAGCGAATTTACAAATCAATAGTATGATAATAATATTATATGTCAAGTTTTATCAATATCGGTCGATTAATAGATGAGTTAGTTATTGCCTATTCTCCATAAGATTAACATGATTAGATTATTGAAATGGCAACAATTTTAAGTCAAGTATGAATGAGGATTGAGTGTAAGATGATTGTGGCGCGATCTTGTTGTTACTGACTAAGGCTGGCATGTTCCTTAGACAGGACTGTTAATTAATAGCCCAACAGCCGATGGCCACTAAGGAACCTACAGTTTAAAGTGGAATCCGAACCACGGCCTTTAAATTACGAATTGGTCTAATTATGAGGATGCTCTTTGTGGATTAACGTAGTATTATATAGTGCGGACGTTAATTCACACAAGAGAACACCACACCCGTTTGGCCCTCCTGGCTGCAAGAAATGCCTACATTAGCAAATGCCCCCGTTGCAGTAGACCTGCGTACTCAGTGATTTATTATGTTAGTAAAGAATAATCTCTTCTTAATGTTAGATTTTTAAAAAATAAATAAAAATAATCTTTAATTTTAAACATTCTTTGTCATGAAAAAGTATACAAATTAGTCTTAAACATTGTTACTCCTTATAAACTGTGAAAGTTTAATGACGTAAATCATGTTTATACGTGTGAATAAGTCACTTAACGCAAACATTTTGTAAACGTCAAAGAACGGGTTTCTAGCAAAAGAACACTGCATAGCTTTTGCTAAGTCTGCCACTGGCAAAAAAGAAGAAAAAAACACTGAATACTGACACTGACTGACTCGACTCGAGGACTTGACTCGTCGACTGACAGAGTTACAACAGTGGCAGGGCAAGTTGAGTTGAATGAAATTGTCTTGGCCGCTTGGATGCTTTCTTTGACTCGGTTGAAGCAAGTTTAAGGGTTCTGATTGGCAGAGAATCAGTTATTCAAGTAAAATAATTTACAAATGAGGCGTATCTTAATGAATCGATCATAAAATATCTTTATACCATTTCTTTCATATAGTTTTTGGGATGGATAGCAAAGGAGGGCATCTTTGTGTTTTATGCAATAACAAATTGGAATCTAAAGAAGCATTGAAAGAACACTTCAGGTGAATCTTGATTTGATAAGAATAAGTCGGTTTATCATTCAAAATAATATAAGTGCTGTGAACGTGTTTTTAAGAACGATAGGCCACTGAAAGTCCTATTTAGGCTTACTCAATTATAAAACGCTTATTTTACATCTTCGATTTAGGCCTAAGTTTACTTGACTTTTAACACGCGAATTTAACATTTTGTTTAACTGTTTTTTTAATACTATAACTAAATCATAAATATTCTCTGAACTATATTTTTGTGTGTCCTGCCTTTCTAATTGTCTCACATTTCATTACAATGAATTATTATAATTTTGATGTCACAAGTTCTAAAATAAAAATTTACCCTGAGCTATTTGCATTAACAAACTAAAGCCATAACTAGTAAAGTCAACAGAATATGTGTTAAAAATTACCCTAGGCATTAAAATGAGGAGATATACCTATTAGGTGGTCTACATAATTAAAATATAGGCTAGGCTAATGTTGGCCAAAGTTGTATAACAATCATGCCTCTAATTATAACTTTCATGTTTTTAAGCTTAATCATGTTAAAAAGCTATTTAGGTACATTATAAAAACTATTAGGTATACAGATTTGAATCTTTGTACCGTTTTTATAACCTTATTGAACAATGTTTACATTTCAGATTAAAATTGTTTCATATATAGATATAAAAAACCAAAAAAAATTTCATTATTTTTAAAAATTATTTATTTTTTTTAAACTTGCAAATTTATTTGTACCATAGAAACTTATTAACATTGTGTATATAAAGTTACACAAAAAAAAAATTACACCAATTCTTCTAATTAAGTAAAAAGTGCCTTAGTGTCAAAACGTTGATTTTTCAGGATAAAACACTGCCTGTCTTGTTAGTGCTGCTAGATAGTCCATAAGCGTACTTAGTCAACATTAAAATTTTTTTAAAAATATATGCATTAAATATACATGTGTCTACAAAATGTTCAGAAATAATTGTAGAATCCAATAAAATGAAAAACATAAAATAATTATTTTTTAATAGGTTAATAGTGCTTAAGCTTTTTTTCATACTATATATAGGCTTTTATTCTAAGTTGATTAATAGTATTTAACTGTGCAGGAGGTAACTTGATGGACATCATCTATTATTTTTTGTTAAATTAATGTGCATTTCATGTACATAGCTTTAGTAATCTTAACTAAATCAATGAATTTGGTAATGTTACCTTTAGACAAGTTTTTCACAATGAAGGTACCTAAGTTTCCATTTCAGTTAAAAAGTTTTTGTTGTTAGGCTAGATAAATTGCCAAGTACAATACCCTTAAGGGTTCACCAGCAGCTGGATATTTTTAAACATACAAAAATGTTTACATTCATAAATGTTTTTAGTTAGGCTTATTAAGAATCAGATAGATTATATTGTATTCCTTGCCTGAATTTACGTGATGTCATCATAACAGAAGATTCCTTAAGTTTATTTTATTGACATAGTTTAAATTTTTTATCCAATTCCCCAATACCATGAATGCTTACTCTAAAGCAGGGATCATCACCACATATCCCGCAGGCCGCATGCGACCCTGAAGATGTTTTTTTGTGGCCACCGGACTGCTAGGAACTAAACAAATTTAGGATTATTTAAGAAGAAAAATGTATGAATAAATTGTGAAATACTGTATATGGCCTAAGTTATTATATTTCAAAGAAAAAATTCTATATTTTTTATTTTATTGATAGGCGTGATATAGGTAATAAGGCCCTAAAACTGTGTAATAATCATATTTTTTGTTAGTTACTAAACGCCTCTCATACTTCTTCGTCACACATGAAGAAAAATTAATCAGTTAGCTTTAAACATTTAAAAAAATGTTTTTAGGCCTTTTTTCAAACATTTGGTTAGAAAACAGCCCTTGGTAAAGTATGATGCTAACCTATTGGCTCTTGGAGAAATCCTAATGCGGATACCTGCTATGTTTTGAGCATTACCTACTTACATTATTTTGCAGAATATGGTTGAAGTGACACAGAAGCCAAGTGGCTTTTCATTAATTTCATCGTACAACGATGTTTTTAAGTCGTCAAAGTAGTTGACATCTTGTAAGAAAAATCTATTTAAACTTTACATCTTTTCACTATTGCGAATTGCTAAGAAATCGTGAACACAAAGCATATTGTAACAAAATTTAGATAATTTTACATAATTGTATAAATGGTTTTTCAAAATACCGATTGAAAATGGTTCTGCAGTTTTTGCTAATCGAGTAAGAATTTTAGCCTATGTCTAAATTGGAACCTCATTCAAACATTTTATAATAAATTTATTATTGTTCCTCAAGTCCCTACAATTAGTGAGTATAGATTTAGTATTCACTCAAATCTAATACCATGATATCCTTTCCTAGATGTTTTATTCAGTTTAAGGTTCATATTAACATTTTAAAGTAATTAGAATTTAATCTAATTTAAAATAGATTTATGTTGATCAAAAGGGGAACTTAGATTGTACAGAATTTATATAGGCCTAAAACTGAAATTAGTTGAGAAATTGTTAATAAACAATTAATTACCTAATATTTACTGAAATAGAATTGGCAAAATTTCGCTGCTAGTATAAACTTTATCCTGGAACATTGCCTAATATTTGGATAATTTTTGGTTGTAGTTACTGTTGTAGATGACAACTAGTTTTCACGATTTATGTTTAAGAAAGTCGCTTAAACTGTAAGAAAGTACTAGGAACTGTCTCATTTTATAATTTTGCCAAAATTTGTCTTTTATCAGATTATTATTAAAATATGTATGAATGATATATACATGAATGCGTGATTTGATAATACTAAGCTTAAATAAAAGGTTTCTCATTGAAGTTTTACATAATTACAATCAAGTCCATTCTTTATAAATGTTGACTGATTGTTATTTTTATATAATACAATTTTATTGATTTCTATAGAAAATTTTAAATAAAATAAATGAATGATTACAATAATACTGTAACAGTTGCGCCAGCTTATATGCATTCCTATTGTGGAAGTTGTAAAAAAATCAGGTGGTTCTTTATATTGACATTTTTTTAAATATGTTTGTAGACAGATTAAGGCTTAGATTACCTTATTTTTATCCCAAAGATGTCTTATTGGTTGGTTTGCCTTTTACTCTTTACATTTATTTATGATTGGTTGCTGCTTAGTTACAAAAAAACTTCAAATGCACTATTTGCAAATTAAAGTACAAAATGTAGTTATCTGTTTTGACATGGATATGTCTTAGCTTTGGGGGGCGTGTTGGCGATTTGTAAGATGGAAAGCATGTAACGGGTTTCCAGCAGACGAGCTATTGTATCGATTTTTTAATATAAAAGAATAATAACAGCTGTTTAGATGAACTGAACCCATTCCCTCTAGACATATCCATGATCTAACCTATTTCCCAATGGGAAGTAAAAATATTTAATAATAGCCTATATTGCTTAATTTTATTACTGTCTAATAGAAAACATGCGAACAAGGAAATTGATGGAAAAGGCCGACCAGTGGGACCGAACGGAGAATCAGTTGTAGATGTTGCCAAGTTGAGGGGTTACGGATATGAAAAGGGCTCGGCATCCAAGTTTGTCGATGGTGAAGTAGTGTGTGATGTTTGTGGTGAAAAGTTCAAGTGCAATACGACAGCTATACAGCACAAGTTTAAGAAACATCCCATGAGCTCTCTTAAATACTATTGTCCTCAATGTGGAATGCAGTTTCCTCTCAAGGTAAATATATTATATTGGCATGTGTGCATTTAAAATCCAAGGTAAAAAGTTTAAAATATAACTTCAAAACAGTTAAATCATAAACAATTAATTGCACTTTATACTTGGTGTATTCTATGGATCCGACCAATAAATTAATGCATCGCTTAACAAAGACGGATATAGTCTGTCACCATCAAACATATACTTGATACTTGATAAAATCTAGGGGAAAGATTGCACCGCGACCTATGAGATCTATTGTGCCCCCCAGACTAGTCTCTAGTTCTTGCCTAGAGAACCCCCTCTAGTCCTAATGCCTTAATAAAGTTTAGTATAACGAGGGGTTCTAACTTTGGAAAATCCTCCACCGCCACCTGGTGTGTTCCCAAGCTTCTGGCTCTCTTCTGACCTATCGCGTCACACTCAGCCAATAGGTGTCTAGGTGTTTCCTCCCCAGATTGGAAGAAGCGGCATTCACCCTCTTGGACAATGCCCATCTTGCTCAGATGACCTCTGAGCCTACAGTGTCCGGTTAGAAATCCCGTCAGTATCCTTAGATCGTTTTTCTTAAGCCTGATCATGGTCTCAGACCTTCTTATATTATGCACTCCAAGCATTTCCTTAGCCTGTCGGCATCCCGGATGAACGGTCCAGGCTTTCCCTCTGGCTTCCTTCTCTTCCTCCTTTAATTTCTTTTTTGAAAAAGGAGTCCTCCAGTGCACAACCTGGCTCCGGTCCAACAAAGGGGGTGGCTGCCCCTACCCTAGCCAGTTTGTCTGCTACTTCATTCCCCTGGACACCTTGGTGCCCAGGTACCCAAAGTAGTGACAACTTGTTGTTCTTCCCCAATTGATCTAGACTGCTCCGACAGTCCCAGACCATCTTGGACCTGAAAGCTGCTGAGCTCAAGGCTCCAATGGCAGCCTGACTATCTGACAGGATCACAATCTCCCTTTTCATGTATCCTCTGCTTAGGTTGAAGTGTGCACACCTTTCTATGGCCTTGACCTCTGCTTGGAATATGCTGGGGGAACGCCCCAGTGATTCGTTGTATTTGATCCTGGGACCAAAAACCCCTACACCAGTCCCCTCCTCGGTCTTGGAGCCATCAGTGTACCACCTGATGACCTGATTCCCGAGGGAATTAAGGGTTTTCCCGTCCCAGCTAAGTTTATTTCCTAGCTCCACATGGAATTTCCTTTCAAAGTTATACTTCCTTACCATATCAAACATATGTCATGACCTAAGACTGATACCACACCACTTGCCCTGACTTTTGTATGAAGAATCAGAAACGTTTCAATATATTGTATTTTCCAATGACACTTGAAGCTAAATCAGATTTGTTAATATTTAATGAAAATTTTTAAAATGAAGCTATTAGTTAACAAAGAACTTTTCCGAACTTGAGGGTTAGTACGTAGAGTGAAAAAATGTCTGACTTTGATCCTGAGTCAAATTGGACTTAAATTCGAAATAAGGTAAAACAGAAATCTTTGCCGTTTCAGGAATAATCTGCTTAAGACTAGGTAATACTCTTTTAGAACTTAATATTGATAATGTATTAGTAAGGAATTATTTTTATTTCGACAATTACCTACCAAATGGTATGTTCGGGTTTCTTAAATAAATCAGCCCCGGTGGAAAAGTAAGATGAAATTGTTAACATAAACCATATGTAGTCCCATATGGTTTATGCCATGGTAATGATATCTTGTTAAATAATAATTATCCAAGTCTATAAGATAAAAAATGACCTCTTTATTGTGTAAAATTACAACTTGAATTAGGCCTATACCTATTTTATGAATTTGTATGTAAAAGATATTTTATATCAAAATATAACAATTACCTATTGTTTTAAATATTTAATCCATTTGAATCAATTTTTTCTCTTAAAAAATATAGTTAGGCCTAAACAAGATTTTTTTAAATATTCGAGTGTTATTGATTTGTTAAAATGTTTCATGTTTAGATACACAGGGATAAGCATCTAGCAAACCACTCTCCAGCCAATTCTCATCACAAAGTTACATGTAATGACTGCGGGGAATCCTTCTACAACAAAAACGCCCTCGATTATCATTCCAAATCCACCCATCAGAGGTGAGGAGAGAGACAATCTTTGTTTTGTTTTTACTTTTAGCCCAAATCTAATTTCTTATTTTCAATTTAACAACCCTTCCCAAAAGCCCTCTTAAGATATTCCTTACCATCATATTTTCCTCTTTTCATTTTGAATTTTACTTTTACAAACTTGCAGATTTGGTTTGTTTCTTTCAATGCTATGGATTTTTTGTTATCCATGTTGTTAAACAATTACTAAACACCTAAATAAATGTACTAAACACAAAACAGACATTACAAGATTTCAAACATGCCACTCCTAAACCATAACCAAATTGTTAAAAAAGCAAAAAAGGTGTCTACACAACTCCAACTAAGCCTACAAATACCATCAACTTCCACCCTAGCTGGCCACCGTTTATTTTAGGTGGGCCCTCCCATCATTGCACCACACATTTGCGAGCCAAATTGGGATTTCTCATGATCAGGATTCAAACCTGCATAGTTTCCGATTGGCTTCCAACACTTCACTCGTCAGCGAGTGTTTTGACCATTAGACCACAGTATTGTTGCAGAAAGCGCTTAATTTGGATATTGGTTTATCTGGATCGCCTTTTGAAAAATAATTATATAAATTACAGTTAAGATGTGAATTTTATCTCAAGCTTCTTCGAAATTTCAGACACAACCACAGTACTTTGCTGGACACAGCAAGTGTTACTAATGATGAATGCGTAACTTGACGAACGCACATTGTATATGGGGGGTGTTTCTAAGCGCCACAAGTACCTAGCGCAAGCGTGAACGGTCACTATTTTTGACATTTCAATATTGAACTTTCAAAGGGTAACTGTTTGAGGTTAGAAGTACAGTGATTGTTTGTTTCTGAATCATTTTTACGATCAAAGTGCATACTGAATCGGTGGTCATGAGTATAAAAAAAGTAAGAAAAAAAGTAAAAAAAAGTAAGTAAAAGGAAGAAGATTGTTTTAACATCAGTAGAGCATTTTATTTCCTTTTTAAAACTAAAAAGAATAATTTTTTTAACTTAAATAAACGAGTAAATTTAAAAACAAATTTTTAACATGTTAAACGTTTGCAAAATTTCCGGGCTATGTTGGGAGAAGGAACCCAATGGATTGAAAAGAATGATTACATTTTATTTGTATGCTGAGAGTGGAGGCTTACTGAATGTCTTTTTTTTATAGGATAATCGCCCTGTATAGACCAGTGTTGACTCCTCCTCCTAGCAAAAAGATCAAGGTGAACAATGCAGGAGACCCTCAGAGTGTGTACTATTGCCACCTCTGTGGCTTTGAATATATTGTCAAGTTTAACTTGCAGGTTAGTGTTAAATAAATCTAATTTCTAAATAAATAAATCTAAGTTAAATAAAATAAGTTTAGTTAAAGTTAAGTAAAGTTAAGTTAAATAAATCTAAGTTGAATATTCTAGTTTCCTCTGGTATTTATTTCTTAATTAGGTTCTCTTCACTTAGTAAAATAGCTCCAATGGGCCCCATGTATAAACTTTAAATTGTATTTCCTTTACTATGAGTTGACAGGAGATGGTATAATTGATTCAAAATTTAATGATTTGAAGAGACAAAATCTGTGACAAGTTATTATTTCAAAAATTATTCCGGTAATACATCTATTGCAGTGAATGAAATCTGACTGGATCGTGTAGGCTACTGATGTTGTGTTTTAATGCTCACATGTTCATTTTAAGACAAACATTTTAATTCCTGAATTCTCATATATATGCATGATCTTGAATACTGTAGTCTTCACATTATTAATTTTCCCAGAAACACCTGGAAAAACAACATACACAGGAAGAGCGAGATAATGCACCCCTAGACATGATCAAGTGCACCACTTGCGACGCCCTTTTCTACAGCCAGAAGGCTTACCAGAACCACAACATGTACCACAAACCTGATGACCTGTATGTTACCAGCGAACAACAGAGGTGAGCCAAATTCCTCTATGAAACGTTGCGTGTATTATTTCCTAATAAAAGTACAATGCACGGTATCTCACAGGAAGCTGGAAGACTTAAGGGTTTTGAGACCCTTAAGTCTTCCACTAACTGGAGAAAAAGAAGGAAGAAATTGATCTTAAATGTACTAAAGATGCCAAGTTAAATTTACATTGCTCTAGATATAATGTAATACAATACATGGCTTGAATTGGCACGTATTATATTGTTTTCCTTGAAAAGAATATAAATATTGTTTTTAAATTTGACTTTCTTACTGTGGTATGTCCTTTGGTGCAATAATTAAATCTCACTGTAAATTCATTGCTAAGTTTTATAGAAGGATATATCAATTCTTGATACCACCGATTCTTGGACATTGGTATCGTTTAAATTTAATACCAATGTCAGTCAGTGGGCAAATAAAGAAGTATTATATTTAGGCAATTCTGTTATTTTGTGAAAAAATCATCTTAAATCAAGTTAAAAATATCTAATATACTACACTTAAATCATAACAGTTTCTTTGCTAGAGAGGTGTGCGGGCAGTAAATTTTTTTTCAGATCGAATGGTTAGGGTTCGTATCGGATAATGTTCGTATTCGGATAATGCAATAAATGAATGTGAAACAGTGTAATCACACTTATCTAAGAATATATTAAAAAAAAATACAATTTTATCAAATTTATTAGATTGGATTTAAAAAAAATCATACATTCCTCATAGGCTGAACAGCAAAACTCAAATTTTTAATTCACTGCATTAAAAAGTAACAAATTTTAATATAACGTACGCTATATTATTCACCAATGAAATCAACAGAAACCGTATAATTCACTAATAAATTATATCAACAGTTCTTAAAAGATAGTAATAAAAAACCATTGATAGATTGATAAATAATAATTTTCAATTTTATTTCATGACTCAACTATTTTGTTACAATGATAAAGCCAAGATTTGACAGACAATATTGGATTGTTGTTATTGACCATTGGTAGGGATGTGTGATATTTTTGTACGGGTGACAAAGTCACCGATATGGTTCTGTCACTGATATATCGGTGACAAGGAGCTAGAAAAAGCAGTGACACCGCTGCCGCTGACTATTGAACAAAGGACTGTGCGCTGGCGTAGAGTTGGAATATCAGGCAGATAGACTACCCCGATCAGCCATGTTACAATATTAAAAACCGTGAAATTATGGTACCTTGTTGTAATCAAGTAATTATTTATCTTGAAATCATCTAAAAATTCACCATTTAAACCTAATGATGCTTAAAATCATTCAATAAAGAGAAAATGTAGAATAAAAACGAGTGGAAAATTTGTTGGCCACCGAACAACGAAATACACCAAATGTAAATTTGATTGTCTACGTAGACGATCAAAATTAAGTAGTATATTATTTTTGCTGAAAATACCAGATTCAAGAATTCGATAACGATAAATAGTCCATTATATCAAAACAATTTAAGTTTAATATGATCATCTTCATAGATGATCAAAGTGAAGTAGTAGGCCTATATTATTTTTGCTGAAAATGAGCTATTATGATGATTGATTGACCTTTGTTATTAAAATATTAGATCAACGATTCAAACATTTTCGTAGCCAAAATTATATTTTTGATGAGTAACAGCTAACTGCAATCTGATACTTGGTGTAACTTTTGATTAAGGTATGCTTTGTATTTCAAAATGGTGTTGAACTTAATTGCTTACTTAAATGCATAGTTGAAGAACGAATAATCATACCATACCTCGGACCGGCCAATTCTGATCAAAGATGTTCAGTATCGCTGACTTTATCTCAAACTGAAAGTTTTACTTTAACCTTTAGGTTTGAATGCGGTCTTTTTCATATTACAGTAGAACCTCGATTAACCGTCACCCTCGGGACCGAGACCATGACGGATAACCGAAAAGACCGATAACAGAAATAATAATAGCGCCGATACAACTTAGCACCTAGACAGTGTTTGGCGTGGCAACATCGCAATTCACTGCTTTGCATGTTATAACGGCGGCATTGTAAGTCCTAATTATTTTCATGATTACTGCGCAGTACTTAATGTGAATTTATTTTAAATGAGAAAAAACAAAACTACGTTGGTTCTAGTAAAAAATACTTTATTAAAATATTTTATTAAGAACACAATGAAATATCAACTGTACATTTACGTACTTTTACTCTCAAAACGGACGTTACCGGTATTTAGTTTTTTAAATAATCCGTCATTTTCTTTTGTTTCTTTCCCCGTTGAGCTTTTCAGACAGTCATGTTTATAATTTTTCTGAGATGAACCACCAGCGTTTAACCCTTTCAGTGCCAACGTCCGTATATACGTACGTCGGCAAAACGTACAAGAAGAGCCAGCGTCCGTATATACGGACGTCCAAAAAAATTAATTAAAAATTTTTTTCTTTTTTTTAATTTTTTTTATATTTGTGTTTAGGATATAAGAGCATATTAAATATAATTATTTAAGTTAAAATGTTATTCTAACTATTTTTGACTGCAGTCCACATCAACTTCTGTTGTTTGTTTACTTGTTTAGGTAGCAGTGAGAGAGAAGTTTCAGGTTATTATTATTTTTTGTTTATTTTCTTTTGTAAATTAAGTGGTTTGATTCACCTGTCAATGATAAAACAATTCTTAGAGTGTTAAAAAGGTGATAGTAATTTTTCCATGGGTAATTTGAGTGGGAGTGGTGAGTTGTCAAGTTTAGGCTTTGACAACATGGACAGTGATCCAGATTATGATCCTGATATTCAGAAACTCTTAAAAGTAATAAGGAGAATAGTTTGAATCATTTTATTCATTTACTCAGCTATAGAACAAGTTAAAATATTCCATGTCTAATGTAAAATATTTTCAGGTGTGAATAATAATAGTTTCAGTAACTTATGGAAAAACCAAAACTCACGATATTTTCTAAAATAATCACAAAAACTTTATTTTTGAAGATAAATGTTCAAACTTTTTGCATTTATGTACAAAACTAAGTATAGTTCAACAAAAATACACAATTTTAAGCATGAGGAATTTTCTACTGGCAATTTTTTTACTTCAAACTGAAAAATTCATTATAAAATATTAATTAAGTAATCGTTTTTCATAATTTATTTTATGAATAAAAATATTAAGTCTATTAATTTTATCTGTTACATTTACCTAACTTATTTATGAACAAAACAAAACCAAAAGTATCCATTTTCATCAATAAATAATAAAACAATAACAGTTTTTCTCAAACAGCTAAAAACTGCTCATTTTAACCTGGTATTTCTTGCACACGCTATGGGAGTAACACCTGGCACTGAAAGGGTTAATAAATTTATTGTTTATTGTCGAGTCCCAAAACTACACGTTTCCGTTTCTCAGCCATAACAAAAGAGCACACACTACGTATAAACAGCACTGTCAACAATAAAGCACGTAAAACACTAGTAGGCATTGCACTCGAAATCGGCAATAACTTCAGTTCACTGTAGCCACGCACCATACTGAACTGAAATGAAACAGTAGCAGTGGAATGCAGAAGACGGTGTAAGGGATTAACCAGCTGGGTCACTACCCTTGCCGCCAATGACTCACGCACATTGCAGGTGTGCAATACAGTTGTCACTCATCATAGACCCTTAACAGTCCAGCTCGGCGCTGACGCGGAAACATAATTTTTTTGTGCTAGAGGGGTGGCGGTTATTAGAGACTGACGGTTAAAAGGGTGACGGTTAATTGAGGTTCTACTGTATACGGTATGACCGAGAGTTAAAATTTAGAAAGTTTTAAAGAATAACACCTGTCTTGAATCATTAGTAAGCATTATGAAATCCTTTAATTTATATCGTGTTTTTAAATACCCTACCAAAGGAGATAAATGTATTGACAACATTGCAACAAATATTAATCATAATGACTGTGAATACTAGATTTGGAATGGCAAAATATCTGATCATCCGATTTTATTTTTTAAACTTTTACTCAAAGATCCTGCATTGAATTTGTTTAAGGAAATTTATTTTAGAAAACTTAATAAAGAAAACCTTGATATGTTTGCATTGAGTTTATGTAACTCAGATTGGGAAACCTGTTTATAATTTTTTTGATGTCGGTATTGCTTTTGAATTTTTCCTAGACACTGTAGTTTATTTGTTTAATTTGAACTGTCTTAGAATATCTAAGAAAATAAGACATGATTATAAAAGTAAAATAAAAATGGTTATAATAATAATAATGGTTTGACGAGTCTTTAAACAAAATGTGAAATACCATTATTTTTCTTGCAGATTTAATAAAAGTACCTGATTTAGATTGTCATGATGAATTAAAGAAAACACTGGCATTATTGAGGAAAGAATATAAACATAAAATTTGAGAGGCCAAAATAAAATATAATGAGAAATTTATCAATAGTTCAGATAGTACGTGTAAGGCCGCTTGGCAGGTAATAAAGTCAGAAAGAGGCTTATTATTCAAGTTCCGCTAACACATCTAATAAATATGTTCCTACTCAGCTCAACTTATCCAAATTGTTTAACCCTAGAACTGGCAAAGTCGTAATTCACGACGCATTCACATATTCAATAAGAAGTGGCAGGTGGAGGCATCTGTCGTCAGTTTAGTGAACTTGTTAGACACTAGTGCCTATGTGACCTTGTTGCCCTCAAGGGGCAAGCAACCGAACCTGTTCTCGTAGTGCACTAGACTGCCACCGAGCATGTCTATAACCAAGTAAGAATAACCTTGTGTTGGTAAAAATAGGTAATAATATGAATAAATTATGGTACCTTGTAGTAACAAGGTACCATAATTTCACGGTTTAATATTGTAACACTGCAGCCCGATACACAGGTAGGCCGCTGATGACGAGCCAATGTTTTCTGTCAAATCTTGGTTCAATGTTTATTGCGATTCGTTTTTATAATTTTAATATTAATAAATAAAAGTGAAGTATAAATTTGTTGTTCAGCCTATCAGGAAGTTATGATTTTTATTTCCAATTTAATAACTTTGATAATCCGAAAATTATCCGATCCGAACCCTAACTATCCAATCCAAATTAGATCCGAACCTGAGCCATCGAATCTGATCCTGAGCTATCCTATCTGAATCTGATCTGAAAAAAATTTCACTATCCACACACCTTTAATCGATACATACCTAGTTTTCAATTCATATGATTTGGTTGTTATAGGTTGAAAACTGTAACAAGAGTGGATCAGGACTTTGACATCAGAAGGGTACAACTGGGAGTGGAGAAATACTTGCCGACGTACAGGAGCAGGAGAAGGAGAGCCCCTATCAAGCAGGTATGAACTAATGACCATGTTACTTGAGGTGACAACGAACAAAGTGAGATTATCTATGTGTTGTGTTGGTGAATTCAAACTTTAAATGACACTTAGGAATCTCAAGCCCACTTACTCACAACCCAGCTCGAACACTTTGAGGACGTAGCTTTAGGTAAAGTAATAGAATAATCATGCTCGTAGGCTGAACAACACTTGCTTTATTGTTATTAGTGGCTGTTAAAAGAGGCCTCTTCCTCCTAATCCAACCTATTTCACCCTGGCCCAGTCACGTGTGTACTGACAGGACAAGGAACAATTGCAAGGATCAATTTGAAATAAAAAATATTTGCTCCTCAGCTTATACAGTAGAACCTCGATTATCCGGGGGTGGATCAACCGGGCGGCGGGTTAACCGGGGTCCAAAACTGGCAAAAAATTATTATTTTAAAAGAAGTTTTTCATCGTCAATTTTCTCATGAAAACTTTTTTAATCTCAAATACGTGATAATAATACTCTATACTAACATAAAATTAGTTTTGAAACAAACTGAACATTATTATAATAATTTTACTGAAAATATTCTGGGTATTAACTAAAGAGTAGATAAACAGGAACTTGAATGAAGAATAAAATATCGATCAACATTTTGACGAAATAAGCAAGCGCCAGACTATCAATATTTCTTCATTACACGGCTGTTCACAACACAACTCAGCATCTGATTGGCCCGTGGCCATGACGACACATGCACTAGATTGCGCAATAGATACTGCGCATGTGTGTGAGCGGGGAGAGAGAAGACGGACAAAGGAAGAGAGATAAGGAAGGAGACTGCCAGAAGTCGATGAGTCATCACCCCTCCCCTCAGCCATGTTTTGTTTGAACAACAGCTCAGCTGACTTGATTTTTTAGTTGCCAGTTATGATTATTCTGCCGATGAGTTACAGTTTTGAACTAGTTTTTCAATTCATTTCATTAAATCTATTGTTTCAATTTAACTGTTTGTTTGTCTGTATATTGTAATATTTTTAATTAAATTAAGTTGTTTATAATCTTTGTAAAAATGTCAGATAATGGTTTGTATGCGATAACAAAATGCCCGCATTCGAAGTTATCAGTGACGAAGATCTGTTTAAAGCGTGCTGACAACTAATGATGTATTAATAATAACTAGGGCGGTTTTTACGTGAATACTTTGAATTATTTTCTTCATTCGGATTAACCGTGTTTTCAGTTATCCGTGCCCCCTCTCCCGCTGATTACCCCGGATAATCGAGGTTCTACTGTATTATATATGAATAAATAGTATCCTTGGCTTTTATATCCCTATGAAGGGATATAAGGTGTGGCGAGAAGGGATCCTGCACGCCACGGCTTCTTTTGTACATTCTAGTTCAATGAACGGAATGTGGTCAGCATAACGCTTTCTTCACCGCGTCAGTGCTAGCTTTCTAAACCAGGATGCGCCACTCGGGTCATAGCTTCCCAATTTCTTCACGGGGCTGCGTCTACCCCAGGGGACTTGAGGTGCAAATTTTATCATCTGCCAAGCGTGGGATTCGAACCCACGACCTCAAGCTTTGGAGACTGGTGATTTAGACACAATTCAAAAATGGAAAGATAAAGGGAAAGGAAAACGTAAGGTTTTTAATTAGTGTAAGGTGGAAATGGAAAATCGATCAATATAAAAATACTAATAAAATATGTTCTACTAATTTTAATTCCATATTACTTTGTAGCTCTATGGTTAAATAATATGATTAATAAAAGGAAAGTTATAATCATATAAAAAATCAAGACAGCTAAAGTAGCATTTAGTTACAAGATGGTTTGATACAGCATGACATGACATATTGCTCTGCTATTGATACGATATTGTTGCATTGCTATTGTTTGCTGTTCCAAGTTCCACAGCTCAGATTTACTTTGTCTTTTTGAATTAAAGTTAACTTTAATGCATTATGATTTAATAAAATTTTGCATTTGTTTATGTGCTGTTTACAAAGTATATTTTTTTGTTTGATTGACACCTAACCTATTTAAGTTGAATTAAATTGGTTTCTTTTTCTATTTGAATTAAAATCGTTTTTATGCTCTATCTAGGATAGTTGGGATGTTTAGTAAATTGTAGCTAAATTGTTTTAACTAATGATACACTGAATCCAGCACCCAATCTTGATCCTGAGTCAAATTAGACTCATAATTATTTGTACAGTGGTCTCGGTTATCTGACCTGCGTTAGATTAGATTAGATTAGTGAAATGGTGACCTTGCCACAAAGTAGGTACTTTAAGCCAAGTATGAATGAGGATTGAGTGTAAGATGATTGTGGCACGATCTTGTAATCTTGTTACTGACTAAGGCTGACATGTTCCTTAGACAGGACCAGTAATTAATAGCCCAACAGTCAAAGGCATATCTAAAGGACCTACAGTTTAGTATCGAATCTGAACCACTGCCTCTGAATTATGAACTGGTCTAATTACGAGAATGGTATTTGCGGGTGGACTTAGTATTCAATGGTGTGGACATTTATCCACACCAGAGAATATCCCATCCACAAACCATCACTCATAGCTATCCACCCAGATACAAAAACTCATACAATCTTTTAATTTAAAAAATTATAAAAAGTATGAAGCTATAAGGGTGGTTTCACCATTAAATGAATGTTACAGAGTGGTGTTGGACCATGAAAATTTTTTTTCAAAAGACAAAAATGAACTATATCGAAAAAAAATACTCTTTAACCTTTATTTTTGTGTGGAAAACTTAAAAAAAGTTTTTGTCATTTAAAAGCCTACATAACTTTTGCACCCTCATTTTTACAGACATGCGGATGGGTTCATATTATTTAATACTCTTTACATTATAAACTACTAAATTTTAATCAAAATCGTTAGACACAGTTTTGATAAGGTTAGATTTTTATGTTTTTTATGAGTTTTTAGGGGTGAACTACCCTTAAAAATAAAAAATGTACAAATGCTTGGAGATACGGGTAATATACAGTATACAAACATACCAAATTTTATCTAAATTGGGGTTGGTTGTGGCTCTGTACACATCCAGCTATGAGGATGGTCATTTCGGATTAAGATAGTATTTCAATAGTGTGGACGTTAATCCACACAAGAGAACACTATAACCAGAGACCAACACTCACAACTATCACAATCCGTGTCCTCCAAGTAGTAGCTAGATTACAGGATGACGCCTCTGTCCCAGTCAAATCAGTTATCCGACCACCGCCAACAATATTATTCAATACAATTCTACACAGCAGATTCTTGTGATTATTTTAGTTTTCTTTAGTGTTTTAGTACAGTGGAACTTGGATAATTCAAACTTCTGTAATTCGAAAACTTCTTTATTTCGAAATTTTGTCCTGGTCCCTAGAATTTTATATAAAAACAATGTTAAAATATCTTGGTTAATTCGAATAATTTTTTGGATAATTCGAAGTTTTTACAGCGGAAATCTATAGTGTGTGTATAAGTGAACAAGTCATTGTGTGCGATTTTCCAGGAAACGACATTCGGGCTTCCTGTCCTCAGACTATTTTTAGCTAGATCATCGCGCCCACCCCACTCACTAGTCCACTACTGCTCATAAATCACAACATTGACATCTGTGTGTATCATCGATGGTGGTTTAGTCCGATATTCGTCGTCTTTGTTTCGTGTTGGCATTTGTGACTTCGTCTGCTTTCATGTTAACACGTCGTGTGTATGATGGCTTCGTCAAGGTGGGTTTTCCTAGCTCCGCATTCTGTGCGGAGTGCACTGCGTGATGCGCAGTCCGCATTGCGGAGCCTACTCAACAACACTGAATCAGATGGCGCCATTTTCCTACATCCCTCCGCGGTGCGCAGTGCGCTCTGCGCAACTGGCC
This sequence comes from Nephotettix cincticeps, assembly GCA_023375725.1. Classification (NCBI taxonomy): domain Eukaryota; kingdom Metazoa; phylum Arthropoda; class Insecta; order Hemiptera; family Cicadellidae; genus Nephotettix; species Nephotettix cincticeps. The sequence continues at coordinate 44,477,638 of CM041791.1, forward strand.
GACTCCTCTGAGAGCAGTCAACTGCGGACCACGCTGCGCATTGGACACTAGTTTTGGTGGTTTTCCATGTGAATTAGTTGACAGTTTTCTAACGTAGAGGTACAAAATGGCTAGATTTACGGCCAGTGAGGACGAACAACTTATCGAGCTATTTGATGGTCATCCAATTTTGTGGAATATGGCCGATAAGAGTTTAAAAACATTGTCAAGAAGGATTTGGTGTGGATGTTGTATTCATTCCTATAAGTTCTTGGAATAAAAAAAACAATTGGTTGATAAGTATAGTTATTTTTTTATATGCAGAAGAGTCAAAATTATAATTAAGACACAACTTAATAAAAAGTTTTGTTTGTAAATATATCAGAAATCTTAACACTGCATTACTTATATTCTAGACATAGACTCTAACCTCAAAGATAAAACTTTATAAAACTTAACTTTATAAACTTAAGATAAAACTGACGACTTACAGAGCACTGTTGAGGGCTAGGAAAACACAACCGCGCAGCGCATTGCGTTTTGCGGAGAGAGTTCCGCAGTGCGCTCCGCACAAAATGCGGAGCTTGGAAAACCCACCTTCAAAGCGAAACTACAAATCTCTGACGTTGCAAGAATAAATAGCGGCGATCAAGGAGGTAGAGAAGGGATTTGAAAAAGTTTGTAATAGTTTCGGGATCCCTCCAAACACATTATTGACATTTAACAAAAATTAGGATTTTTAATCAATAATATCTTCATTAACCTAACTTTTTTAATATACAATGTTAAAACATGATGTTTGATTGTTTATTTCAACCACTTGCATAAACTTTTCTAATTCAAATTTTTGGATAATTCAAATCTTTTTTCTGGTCCCTTGAGGTTCGAACTATCCAAGTTCTACTGTATTTAAATTCAATAATACTACGTGTATTTTAAGAGTTTTTGATGTGCAAATAATAATCACACACTTTTGACATAGATATTTATTATTTCCGTGCTATCCGACCTTACCGCAGTCGGATTAGGTCAGATGATCAAGACTCTACTTTACCAAGGAAAACCAGATTACTTTCTCAGATGAATCATGAAAAAATTCCAATAGATTTAGAACTTAACGTAATAAATGTATTTTTTTAGATCAATTTTTTTTACCTTGACAAACCAGTCGGTATACTTTATGCGGTATGCGTAAGGTTTATCTTCCTGGGAATGGTGACAGCAATGACATTTTTCTTATGGCTTCTGGTTTAAGAAAGTTTGGCCTTCAACAATATGTACAAAGGTATTTGAACAATAAGATTGATGTATAAACTAAATACCCCCGTCGCAGCAGACCTGCGTACTCAGCGAATTTCCAAATCAATAATATAATAATAATATATGACAAGTTTTATAAAGTTCTGTCCATAAACATGAGAATTATTTGCCTATTCTCCATAAGATTAACATGGGAAAGAGTATGCAGGTTTGCTGCTGTGAGGAACGCTGAAAGTAGGTGTTTCTAGCGTAAATTTTTATTTATATTTTGACCATTTATACCAAGTTTCATCAACCTCTGTCCAAAAATAAAGGATTTTTACCTAATCTCTATATGATAAACATGGGAAAAGAGTATGCAGGTTAGCTGCCATGATAAATACATAAACTATGATTTTTAAGCATAAATGGATAGATCTCAACCATATGAAGCTAAATATCAAGTTTCATCCAAAAATATTAGTTAATAAGTGAAACATTAATTTTTCTTTATTCTTCATAAGATTAACATTGGAGCCCCAAAATACAACGTACAGTAGAACCTCGATTAACCGTCACCCTTTTAACCGTCAGTCTCTATTAACCGTCACCCCGCTAGCGCAAAAATAATTATGTTTCCGCGTCAGCGCCGAGTCGGAACTTGAGTTGAGGCTCTATGATGAGTAGTGACGATTGTACAGCACAACTGCATTGTGCATGAATCATAGGCGGCAAGGGTAGTGACCCTGCTGGTTAATCCCTTATACTGTCTTCTGCATTCCACTGCTACCGTTTCATTTCAGTTCAGTATGGTGCATGGCTACAGTGAACTGAAGTTATTGTCGATTTCGAGTGCAATGCCAACTAGTGTTTATGTGCTTTACTGTTTATTGTTAACAGTTCTGTTTATACGTGGTGTGTAATGCTCGTCTATGGCTGAGAAACGGTAACGTGTAGTTTTGGGACTCGACAATAAACAATAAATTATTAAACGCTGATGCTTCTTCTCAGAAAAATTAGAAAAGCCTGAAAAGCTCGACGGGGAAAGAAGCAAAAGAAAATGACGGATTATTTTAATAACTAAATACCGGCAACATAAAGTTTTGAGAGTAAAAATACCTACATGTACAGTTCATATTTCATTGTTTTCTTAATAAAATATTTCAATAAATTATTTTTCACTTGAACTGGTGTAGTTTGGTTTGTTCTCATTTAAAATAAATTCACATTAAGTCTATCATGAAAATTAATTATGACTTAAAATGACGCCGTTATAACATGCAAGGCAGTGAATTGCGAAGTTGCCACGCCAAACACTGTCTTGGTGCTAAGTTGTATCGGCGCTATTACTATTTCTGTTATCCGTCTATTCGGTTATCCGTCATGGTCTCGGTCCCGAGGGTGACGGTTAATCGAGGTTCTACTGTACTGTGTTTAGATTTTTTAATATCTCGGTAACCGTTGGAGATAGAAAACAATTTTAAGGAACTAATTTATGTAGTTTTTTAAGCTGATTCTAATAGTGAAAGATACAATTTGAAATTTTTAAGAATTACATGCGAAAAACGCAAAAAACCCATTTTTGGGGTACAAAACCCCCCCAAACTACCCTTTCTCATTGAAAAAATTAAAAGCCATTGCAGTCAATTTATATATATATATGTGTGTGTGTGTCTGTGAACACGATAACTCTCGTAAAAATGGTCCGATCGAGACCAAATTTGGTAGAGACGTGTATTCCTGCATTTGCTCGGAGGAGTTCGTAAACCAGACATATTGGACAATCGGAAAGGGTAGTTTGGGGGGGGGGTTTGTACCCCAAAAATGGGTTTTTTGCATTTTCCCATGTAATTTTTAAAAATTTCAAATTTTATCTTTCACTATTAGAATCAGCTTAAAAAACTACACAATTAAGTTCCTTAAAGTTTTTCTCTATCTCCAACGGTTACCGAGATATAAAAAAATCTAAACACAGTACGTTGTATTTTGAGGCTCCAAGTTAATCTTATGGAGGATAAGGAAAAATTAATTTTTCACTTATTAACCAATGTTTTTGGATAAAGCTTTATACTTAGCTTTATGTGGTTGGGACCCATACGTTTATGCTAAAAAATCACAGTGTATGTGTTTATCATGGCAGCAAACCTGCATACTCTTTTCCCATGTTAATCATGGAGAATAGGCAAACTCCTTTATTTATGGACAGATGTTGATGAAAGATAAATGTGTATAAATGTTAAAAATAAAAATTTTTGATGGTATAAATGCCTACTCTTTTAATGTTCCTCATAGCAGCAAACCTGCTTACTCTTTCCTATGTTAATCTTATGGAGAATAGGCAAATGATTCTCATGTTTATCGACAGATTTTGACCAAACTTGTCATATATTATTGATTTGGAAATTCGCTGAGTATGCAGGTTTGCTGCGAAGGGGGTATTTTACTCTGCATTACAACATTTCTGAGTTCTTTAGCTTTAGTGTATTGATATTTTAAATCATTTCATATTTTACCAGATTATTTTTTTCCTTTTATATTATTTTTACCAATAAGGTTATGGAAATAGTAGGTTTTTAATGTTTCAGGAAAAGAAAAAGCCAGCCAAAGAAAGTTCAGATGAGATGTCTCCACCTCCATCAATGGACTCTTCAAGCGAATCTGACAGTGAGAAACCTCTCAACAAGCGACTTAAAACTGAAGCTGGGAATGAAAAAAAGCACTCAGAACAAAAGAATATGTCTTTGAAAAAAAATTCTGAAGTTTATAAGACAGGGGTTATTAATGAAAATGAGAGTCAGATTAAAGAAGAAAGCAGTAATTCAACAACCGTTAACGACGATGATTGTGTGATTGTGGAACAAGAATGTCTGAAAGTAGATTTGACATGATAAGTATAATACTTGTGTTGATTATTTATGTAACTATAATATGTCCATTCTGTCTGTATTCTATGACAGCCATTTTATTCATCTTTTATTTTAAAACTTACTATCAAATTATCATAACATGGGACATGTTTATTCTAATAGAATATTATTAGTTGTGTCAATGTACGTCACTATATTTGGACTGGGCAGGAACATGATATTGTATTTAAGTTAGGGGTGCGTAAAGGCTGGAGTTATCAAGCTTTTTTTGAGCTTTTTAAAGTTTGGATCAAAGCATTTTGAAAATGTTAAAAATTTGAGCTGAGCCCTTAATGCAAAGTTGAATCAACTCTTCAATTTTTGCTATAAATTTTTAACTATTCTATTTTATTATTTTTATTTTTAAGTCAGCGAATGTGATGGGATCAAAAAGAATCAGTTTTTCTCGTCTTGTTGCCTTAATAAGAAACAGTTGTCTTTGTTTTGATGAAACTCAAACGGAAACCAGCCATCGCCCTTCAGACTGAAAATTATTGTGTACTTTTAGTTTATTGTCACAGCCAGTGTAAACAAAAACCAATATTTCTTTTCAAAGCCATACCAATTTCACCGGTACCCGGTAAAATTTTATATACATCTGAAATTAAGGAAGGATAAGTATAAAATGAGCATTAAAACTAAAACTTTTCATTTTAGATTATATTGGAGATGCGGAACATCTTTGCTTGAACACAAAAGTATTGTAACAGATGGTAAAATGGTAATTCGTATCCTTTGAAAATAATGCAAGAAAGTCATTGGGTGGTCCAAGGTTACAACATAATTCTGATTCCAGTTACCGATAAACTTGAATAAACGATATGATTTTGAATTTTGAAATACAAATCATATCGTCATCTAAACTATATAACGTTTGATAACACTATATTATTCCATAAAAATATGTTTACGGCAATGATAACCTTTAGATCTGCAATGTGGCAGTAAAGCATATCTATTTTCCATGGTAAATAATTTGTGCAATGGAATTATCTAGAAAATAATATAACAGTTCTGTTGTTCATCTTCTGTTATGATTTCATTATTCTTATATAACGGACTATTTTTCTGAATCTGACTCACAAACACACCGGTTTTTAGTAACATCATACAGGAATGCCAAATTTACAATATTAACCATTTTCGTCGTTGTTTTTGATTTTGCTAACATGTTGCTAATTTTACAGATGTCTTTATTTCCCAGGTATAATTATTGTATCGTGGTACTCGGAAACACTTGTTGCTGATGTCGTCTGCCGCCGACTGATTGTGGATTCATAGTTCTTTGTGTTTTGCTATTTTGACTGAAACAAAAAAATTTAATCTGGCAACTATTCCTTAAATTAAATTTGTCTGTAATTTTTAAATTAGTCCATTGATTTATAATTGGTATTTAAATTCTGCTAATTTAATTTGTGGGCAAATTATAAGGTTTTTTGTGACACTGTGGGTCTGAAAACTGTCTTTTTAAATTCATGTAACTCTTATGAATTTTAATTTTCAAATGTTAAAATTAAATTTCCTTCAAGTTCATCTGATTCTGATTTTATACTTGCTTTAAATGCCTGAACCTTTAATTCCATTTGGATAATCAGTATTTTAAGTTCTTTCAGATTCTCCTCAAAAGTTACAATTCCATTAGAATTCATTCTGTTCCTCACAATGGCATTAATATAAATTTTGAGGGCGCATTCATCAATTTAATGAGAGCTTCTTTAGTACTTTTTGATATACCATCCAGTATAGCTCCAGGCTTGAAATCCATGATCGAAACCATCCTATTACACAAATACTCACTGTTCTCATTTGAATTGTTTAAGGGATCCTTGAAATTCTTTACATATTTATAAACCAAGGACTTTTGACAGCTCAATTCACTTAGAGCAATGGCTTTAGAAGACTTTATTAAACACTAAAGTGTTACATTCATACTATTATAATTTTTCATATTCCCTCAGAAGCTTATCTCTTTTTAATTCTAAAATCGTGGACTTATTCTCGTTTTCACCCAAATAATATGTCTTCCTCTGAACAAGACAGTTTTTGAACAAGAGGCCAGAGTTTGCAGCATGTAGTTTTGCATCCACCTCCTTGATCCCTTGTATTAATTTATCCTTTTTTTCTTCTTTTTTATTACTTCTTCAACCTTGGAAGTAATAAAAAAGAATTCATTCATTTATAGAATCAATTTTATATTTACTAAATTTACCAACAGTGTTTTTTTCTTCAAGTCTTTCAGCAAAACATTCTCGCGTATGATGCTTGATTCATTGTCCGGTAGCATGTATGTCTGTAGATGCGTTCAGTTTGATTGCATCTTAGGCGTGTTGAGTTTACGCAAGTCTGCAGGACTAAGACATTCACACCAGCCAAGAGATCTCAACCACTCCGCAAGTGCCTGGTCTCTTGACACATCACTGCCATATCCAATGCCTATATGGTTGAGAAGACTATTGTGGTTGTTTTTTTTAAATGATGCAGTGTCAGCTACACCTCTGTGTTTTGATGCAATGTCAGCTACACCTCTGTGTTTTGATGCAGTGTCAGCTACACCTCTGTGTTTTGTTGTTGGTGTCTGATTAGATCCCATGCCAGAGGTTAAGGTTAGGTTTAGAAGGATCTGGGATAGAACTAAATGGCTGTCCATGCCTTGAAGCTCTCTCCATGTCCAACATGTCCTTCCTCTTCAAAGGCTGTTGGAACTCTCTCTTTCTTCTTGGTGTTGTAGCCTATGGGGGCACTTAGTTTTATCACATGTTCACTGGTTACTTAATTTAGGGCTTTAAGGACAAATTTTGAATTACCGTATGTTATGTTAAATTTTGGTGTATTGCAGTTTTCTTACTTTACATACATATATATAAATAAATTGATGAGAGGTGTGTTGATTGATATTAATTTGATTTATGGATAGGGTAAATATGATTTTGATAATTTATTAAATGAGAAATATTTTGAAAGGAATTAAAAAGGGAGATATAATTAACTCTTTAAGGAGTAATGACGTTTTAAAACGTCATTATCTTAGATCTGTTAAGGAGTATGGGGGAAAACTCAAAACACACCTCAAAAGAGTAAATTTTTTTCAATAAAATTCATTGTGTATAAATGTGTTTTAGGTTCAAAATGCCTCAAAATAAACATTTTAGAACTTTTTTTCAATCAATTATCAAATTTTCAATAAAGAACCTAACTAAAGAACCGAGTGATGTTAAGCAAACGAATAACTCTCAGCTACAGAGATACAGGCGTCAGTAATAGGGGAGTGTAGAACGCTTTCACTTTTATTCAGTGCTAATAAATAACAGGTCTAATAAAACTTCATGCCGCGCCGCCACTTGTTCCGCTGAAACTTCCCGCCGCGACCAATCTGCCTAAGAAACCCTCCGCAGACTTCCCACAACCTACCGAACACACCAATACACATACTCCGCTTATCTACGTGTCTTTAATTATCGATTTATAGCTTAAGAATCAATCTATGTCAGGTTATATGTATATATATATGTGTATTTGAAAAATTTTGTCAAATGACGTTTTGATACTCCGCTACTCCTTTTTGTGAAACTTTTTGATAAAAAGACGTTTTAAAACGTCAATCCTATTTTGACTCAAAATAGGGTACTCTTTAAAGGGTTAATATTATATTACATAACAATAATGGTCTTCTGATGAAGGGTTTTAACCCTTACCGGGCGGCTAATCGCAGCGCAGTAGGGTCGGGTCGCACGGTGCGGTAAACGAGTTTATTCACAATTAATTATTTTGCCACATTTACTGCGTTGTAGTTTGCGAAACAACCGATAGAGTGCATGGTTATGTTGCTTCAGTAGCACTTTAAGGGTTAAATGGTTATTTTGTTATGTTATGTTATGAATTAATTATTTAAAGATATAAGGAATAATATTATAGTATTTTAACAAACTTAATATTAAATAATGAATGCTTACATGAGATACTACAACTTTATAGGCCTAATCTTGATCTATCGATTTATCTAAGGATTTTTGTGACAACTGAAATACTTAAACCTACATAAATACAACAAATAAGATTCCTATTAATTGACTAGCCAATGAATGAATTATTTGTACTATATCCTAAACTTATTCATACTTTAAAATTTTGGAGTGGACTCTTGAGGATGGGAATTTCCTGATAGTTTACAAAAAGACAGGCTCAAAAAATCTCAAGCTCGAAAACATTTCAAAAAGTTTGACTCTAACTTACAATTCCAGGCTCGCACACACCCTAATTATACAGTACTTTACACAAAGTACAAGTAAAATACAGTAATAATAAAATAAATTACAGTACTTTGGAAACTACCTAACAAGAATATACTGTAAAGTCTGGTTTATCAGGATCTGGATTACGGCTTATCCAAATCAGGTTTAAAATTCAATAACCGTTAAAATGTGAGATTTATCTTGATCATCTTCAAAATTTTAGACGCAACCGCAGTACCTGCTGTTCGCATCAAGTCATCACTAACAATGATTGCGTTCAACATAATACACTCCCCAAATTAGTTTCCTTATTTAATTGGAGTGTTCTTACCCAACACTAATGAAAAATTAACCCTTACCGGGCGGCTAATCGCAGCGCAGTAGGGTCGGGTCGCATGGTGCGGTAAACGAGTTTATTCACAATTAATTATTTTGCCACATTTACTGCGTTGTAGTTTGCGAAACAACCGATAGAGTGCATGGTTATGTTGCTTCAGTAGCACTTTAAGGGTTAAATGGTTATTTTGTTATGTTATGTTATGAATTAATTATTTAAAGATATAAGGAATAATATTATAGTATTTTAACAAACTTAATATTAAATAATGAATGCTTACATGAGATACTACAACTTTATAGGCCTAATCTTGATCTATCGATTTATCTAAGGATTTTTGTGACAACTGAAATACTTAAACCTACATAAATACAACAAATAAGATTCCTATTAATTGACTAGCCAATGAATGAATTATTTGTACTATATCCTAAACTTATTCATACTTTAAAATTTTGGAGTGGACTCTTGAGGATGGGAATTTCCTGATAGTTTACAAAAAGACAGGCTCAAAAAATCTCAAGCTCGAAAACATTTCAAAAAGTTTGACTCTAACTTACAATTCCAGGCTCGCACACACCCTAATTATACAGTACTTTACACAAAGTACAAGTAAAATACAGTAATAATAAAATAAATTACAGTACTTTGGAAACTACCTAATAAGAATATACTGTAAAGTCTGGTTTATCTGGATCTGGATTACGGCTTATCCAAATCAGGTTTAAAATTCAATAACCGTTAAAATGTGAGATTTATCTCGATCATCTTCAAAATTTTAGACGCAACCGCAGTACCTGCTGTTCGCATCAAGTCATCACTAATAATGATTGCGTTCAACATAATACACTCCCCAAATTAGTTTCCTTATTTAATTGGAGTGTTCTTACCCAACACTAATAAAAAATACTGCTTTGTTTTTCCAGCACTTTTTTTGTTTTTTTAAAATCATATTTTTTACTAAAATTAAAAACTTTTTAACACGTTCAACGCCTACAATATTTGTCAGTTATGTGCTGTACATTAGTTATATGCAGTCTGCAGCACTAATACTGCAGACACTATTCACAATCGTTGTCTATGCGACTTTGGTGTCTATATCCTATTATATTTTAATATTATTTGGATTTTTGGTCTCTGACCGCCACATTAATCTAGATAAACCGGACTTTACTTTATTCAATTACTATCATGAACAATCTACCTGACATATTCTTAAATCCCGAAATAAATTCAAACAATGTTATTTATTTCATGTTCACATATGTGTCATGTAATGAAATGTTATAAACATGTTCCAGTGTTTATTATAGTTTGGTAGTTTTCATTCATCATTCATGTTCATAAGTTGTTCATGGGCTAACTTTTAGAACTAATTTGTACTGAATGTTGCTCGGGCTTAACACATATATTTATTATTTTCATTAAAGTAGGTTCTGTTTTTATATGTGAAAGAGCAACAAATATACTCACAAATTTTCAGCGTTTGTCTGATTAATGTTATTTTCAATTAGAATTGTAATTTAGTGTTTATTAATGTATTATTTATAACATGTTTCGTTAGAAACAAATGGAGGATAGCAATCATTGTTATCAAAATTTGATAACTGCTCCATTAATAAGAAGTGTTTATGACTTTGGTTTGGGTAATAATTGAGAAAGCAATATTATTTGATCAAATTTCTCAATTTAAATTTATTTTTTCCCCATTTAAAAATGTTTTTTGTATAGATTTATTCTGGTCATTAAAATAAGCTTTTTGTTATTTATATCTGTATACAATACCTTTGGTGCAGTATTCTGAGTAGATATATTTGTAAGATTAAACTGAATAGTTTATTTGTATTATGTGTTCATTATTTAACCAATTAAAAGTACATTGTTGTAATTTTTATAACCTGGTTACGTGTTGATCAAATGAATGATCATGAATTATTGATTATCATACACAATTTTGTCTGTTTAGTCGAGGTAAGGATCAGGCTTGATTAAGAGGGAGTCTATAATTAATTATGAATAGAAATTCTGAAATTTGTTGACTATTCATTAGTAGATTCTCTCCGCCAAAATGATTCCGCAAAAGGAATCTGTTTCTTGTTTTAAAATAAAATAAATCTTTAGATAAAGAATTCCATTTAACCCTAGAAGTGGGGTATATAAGAAGCTTTTTACTCTTAACTGTAACATAAAAATAATTACTAATATCTTCTTGAAATATCAAAGTTTAAACAAAAAAAGCATAAAACATGCCCCCCCCTTATAACCACTAACCACAAAAGCAAAACAGGTGTCCCCTGCAATCCCAATTAAGCCTACAAATGCCGTCAACTTCCACCCAAGCCCTCCTCTCCGCTCTACCACACATTTGCAAACCAAATTGGGATTGCTCATGGTCGGGATTCGAACCCTAGCACTTCCGAATGGCTAGAATGTTACGCTTGTCAGCGCAGCGCTTTAGCCGGTTAGGCCACCAGTGCTTAGGAGTTGAAAGCGCTTACTTGGTTATAAGACCTGCCCGGTGGCAGTCTAGTGCACTACGAGAACAGGTTCGGTTGTTTGCCCCCAGAGGTCAACACGGTCACGTAGCTGCTAGTGTCTAATAAGTTCACTAAACTGACGACAGATGCCTCCACCTGTTACTTCTTATTGAATATGTAAATGCGTCGTTAATTACGACTTTACCAGTTCTAGGGTTGATAAACTAAAAGTAAGTTTTTTTACAATAACAATTAACAACCATATGACTTTATAGTCATATGTCATATCCCTCTTCACTTATAAGTCAAGTCTTTTGGGAGGATTAACTCTTCGTGATGACTTTCTTATATATTCGTCTTTAACTCCATCTCCAGCTTTACTTCCGTTCACTTTACCATGTTTCTTGTTTTAAAATAAAATAAATCTTAAGATAAAGAATTCCATTTAATAAACTACAAGTAAGTTTGTTTACGAAAACAATATAATAACAATTAACAACCATATGACTTTATAGTCATATGTCAGAATCCTTCCTCACACAAAAAAGTTACATACCCAAATAATTTAAACTTACATAATTACAAAAAAATCATATCATTATTCAATTACAATACAGCCAAACAATTTTATTCTAAATTACTATATCAAAAATTTATAACATACACAACCTGTCAAATCTTTATATTAAACCCTAACAATTTTAACCTAATATTATAAAAAAAATAATTACTAATATCTTCTTGAAATATTAAGTATAAACAAAAAAGCATATAACATGCCCCCCTTATAACCACTAACCACAAAAGCAAAACAGGTGTCCACTGCAATCCCAATCAAGCCTACAAATGCCATCATTTTCTACCTAAGCCAGCCACTGTTTATCTAATGTGGGCCCCCCACTCTGCTATACGACACATTTGCAAGCTAAATTGGGATTACTCATGGTTTTTGGGATTCGAACCCTAGCACTTCCGAATGGCTAGAATGTTACACTTGTCAGCGCACTCTAGCCAGTTCAGCCACCAGTGCATAGGAGTAGAAAGCGCTTACTTGGTTATAGGATATACCCGGTGGCAGTCTAGTGCACTTCGTGAACAAGTTCGGTTACTTGCCCCTAGAGGGCAAAACGGGCACAATGGTGATAAGTTCACTAAAATTGACGACAGATGCCTCCATCTGCCATGTCTTATTGAATTTGTAAATGCATAGTGAATTACGACTTTACCATTTCTAGGGTTAAGGAAGATGGTACAGTGGAACTTGGATCATTTTAATTCTGTAATTCAAATATTTCCTGTGGTCCCTAGTATTTTGTATTTAACAACAAAAACTCTTAGATAATTTGAATAATCGGAAGACGAGATCACTGGATCATATACAGAAGAAGCACAGATATTGGTGCTGAATGTAGCTGACCCTTTGACTCATGTACAAAGCCTTGGTTATGACACTAAAAGGCCTTCTGAGCCAGATCATGTGAATTAAATTTTAAAATGTATGATAAGTTACTGTACACAGTAACAGTAAGTTAGCTGTGTACCAGAAAACAAAGCATACATCTACATTAACAAAGCTCGCGAATTCTAGTAGTATTTGTTGTCTAGAGAAGGTAATCATTGCAAATATATTTCTTGATTAAGAACATCTTATGTTTGGAAAATGAACAATAGTTGTGTATTGCAGGTACATCCGCATGAAAAATGAAGGCGCTAAAGCATTAAGTTAGGTATTTATGTTTTTTTTTTTACAAAATATCGTAACAAATTAAGTTTTTTTAGTATAATTTACCCATACAATTAAGAGTCCAAAGTAAGTCGATCCGTAAGACCAAGAGTATAGTATTTGTTATTCAAGGTTTATAAGGAAAACTAGATATTTTAGTTAAAAATCGAAACACATTGCATCACATATTTTATGCCTAGATTGCTATAAAAAGTAATTAAAATACACAATATTTTCTAATATTTTCTACGGGGAGAACACCCGGCCCCCCTTCTCCTGGGGGGGTATTCCATAACCCCCAGACCCCCCAGTGTCCCCCTAGTATTACTCACGAGCCGCCACTGGTTTTGTGAGAGAAATAGGTGTTAAACAATGAATTTCTATTCATTGCACATAACACACTGGTATGAGTAGAGAGAATTCCATAGAACTTATTAACATAATTAGTTAACAACCGATTATATTGAAATGAATAATATAATATGCAAGGTGGAATAATATGGTAAAATATATGAACAAAAACTATTTATAGCCTTTAAACATATTACTTTACAATAATAACAAACTACAATTATTACCTTAATTATTTTTATAATCCACAATAACTACATCGATGTTAACCTTGAACTCCAATAACAGCAGACTTTTAAGCTATACTGAAATGTATTTCAGATAGCGAAAGGGAAGCATAAAAAATATTCAACAGCTGTTAGTATGAAAAAAATGTATAAACATTGCAGTTGTTTTTTAGTGAATAACATTTATTAAATAAATGATACCAGTGGACTGACACATACTTTCTCCCTTAAGTAAATTTAAAAAAGACAATCTGTAATAAAACTATCATGTTCTACAAAGTTATTCTAAATATCATTTAATAATTTATTGTTCAAATTGCATGGGGGAACCCCCCCCCCCCCCCGGTAATACCAAGCTTTTTTGAGCTGGTTTTGTTCAGTGATTTGATCTTACACTTCATACCAAATTTCATGGAAAACGGTTGGAAAGTAAGGAAGAAATTGATTTTTTATATTCTCCATAAGAATAACATTGGGCGCTTTCAGACATCGTACTGCGTTTATCGTGGACAGTAAATTTAACTTTTCTCTGGAACCGTTAGTCGTAGACAAATAATTCAAAATACTAATTTGTTTAGTTTTTTAAGCTGGTTTCAATGGTACCAGTCAAGTTATACTTTACTTTTATTGTTTACGCAGAAAATTTAAAAATTGGATTTTTTTGTCATTTGAAAGCCCATAACTTTTTAACCGTCATTTTTACAGACATGCGGGTCATGTCAAATTATTTATTACTCTGTGCACTATTAGCTATCAAATTTTAATCAAAATCGTTAAAGCCGTTTTTGAGAAAATTGGATTTTTCACGTTTTTTAAGGGTTTTTAGGGGTGAACTCCCCCTAAAAATCAAAAATTCAAAAAAATGAAAAAAACGCCTGGAGATACGGTGACTATATATATACATGCCAAATTTCATCTAAATCGGACCAACGGGGTAGGCTGTGGCACTGTACACATCCAGACACACGGACGGACAGACATCACGTCAAAACCCACTTTTTTGGATTCAGGGGACCCCAAAACGGATATATCCACCCTCAACTCAAATTCGAAAATTTTGACGAAAACAATACTTTCTCCATATACTATGTATAAGGGGAGAAAGTAAAAATGTAACATTAAATTAGAGACCAAATTATATAAACGGTACCAGTGAACTGACATATGTTTTCTCCCTCTCCAAGGGGTAAATAAAAAACTTGAACTTTATATAATTATCATATTTCGAAAAGCTTATCTACATAAACTTTTTATAACAAAATATTAAAAAAATTACAAAATATAAAGATAAAGTTGGAATAAATAAACTTTAGAGAAAGAGAAAACATAAAGAGAGAGATTTATATTACTTTACATATTATATTTACAAGGTATCCCTAATTGGCAACCCCCTGGGGTGTCTGGAATCGATGATTTCTGTTAGTAAACAATTTTCAAAGAACGATGTTAGTTTTATTTCCATGTTTTACTTCCAGAAATCATCATCTTTGTCAATTCTTTGCACCAACATCCCAAGAGGCGTCCAATTAACAAATAGACAGTAGGTCTTATTAGTTATGTTTAGCTGCCCCTGGATTTGGTAGAGGTAACTGTGGTTCTTCTTTAGGGAAAGTTCACCCTCTTTTTCAATGCAGTAATTAATTAACCTCTGCCTTACTACTTCCAGAGGTGTCACTTTTTGGGCCTTTGCTGGACATTTGACCTCAGTCATGCAAGGCATATCAAACCTCTTCCAGTAGGCTGTAGTTCTGACCTATGTTTGTAAAGGCTGACACTTAAAATGACAAAAATTTAAAAGTTATTAGGGACACAAACTAGACTTTTAGACTTTAGACTCAAACTAGTATGTTTTGTGATTCTTACAATCTTGTGACTTTTGTGTATTTCAAATTGTTTTTGTTTAGCTGAGATACAGTGGTATGGTATGGTACTAGATATGGTCCTGAGGCAAAATTTGATTAAAAAATAGACATAAAAAATTGAAAACCCCATATTTTCAAAACCCCCCAAAAGCGTAGTTGATGTAGTTATGTTCTCACTATATCAACTTATTGCCAAACAAACTTGTCTGCTGTTGGGCTTTTAATCAACAGTCCTGTCTCAGGAACATGTCAGCCTTAGTCAGTAACAAGACTTCAACATCGTGCCACAATCATCTTACTCATTTCTCATTCCATACTTGGCTTAAAATATTTACCTTGTGGTAGATTCGCCTTTTCAATAATCTAGTCTAATTTAATCTGTCCAAGATATTATAGAATGGAATAATTCCACTGAATTTTATAATAATCAGACAACAATTACGGCCGTTATCGTATATGCTTATATATTTATTTACACTAATTATAATTTTGAATTACCCCCAAAACATGTTCTGGGGGCTGAATTATGGACTTCTATGATGGCCTCAGACTTAACCGTCATCATACGGGTCATGTGAATAGCTCACTTTTCCATAGGAAATTCGCATATAAAGGATGAATAGCATTAAATTTTCTTTTAATATGTATTTTAATTATTTTCAATTTGTATTTACTTATATTTGAATCCTCCCCAAGTTCCACTGTATTTCTTTAACCCCCCCCCCCCAGTAGTGAAAGACACTACAGTGACTTCTGTAATGGTAATGATAATGTTGAGTCAATATACAATCAGTTTATTTCCTTTCAACCTGATGCTGGTCACTGTTTGTCAAAATGGTGCCTGGCTGCACCTGGATGTTTGTTTATTTTTCTTGTTTTCTTTTTCTTCATTAAAGTGAACGAAAAGTCAAAAATGGATTTTACAAGTTATCTGTGAATATACAATGAAATCCTTCACTAAGTTCTAAAAACTCTGATTTTAAATTTTTTTTGGTTCACCTCATCATAGTTTGATGATTTGTTTAGGTAAGAGTTTTGACATGGATATGTCTTAGCTCTGGGGGGTGGGGTGTTAGTGATTTTTAAGATGGAAAACATGTAAAAGGTTTCCATAGAAACTACCAGAGCTATTGTATTGATTTTTTAATATAAAAGAATAAGAACAGGTAATAGATGAATTCCAAACAATCCCTTTAGACATATCCATGATCTCTATTTCCCACAGGGAAGTAAATAAATTTTTTCCAAGGTGATTTGTTATATTCTATGTTATAAGGTTTAATTTGATATAGGCTATACTATGTAATAGTTTTAAGTTAGGAAGTATTTTTTTAACTTTTAATTTGAGCTTTCATGATTGAAAACAAATTACCACCATTTAAGGATAAAACACTTGCCACTCTGAGGTTTTAAGTTAGCAAAAAACAAAAATTGAATGCTAATATTTTATACCAAACAGAAGGAGTATCTAACTGACTACTCCTCATACAGTACTAGGATTCTATCAAAGCCAACATGTGACTTCTGTGAAAAATGAGAATTACTTCACAATTCTAGTTGAACTGCATTTAAATAAATATTGACAGTCTTTTCAACTACATAAAACTCAAACAAAGCTTCTACACAAGTGCTAAATGTTTGTACAAAAACAAAGTAGGCCTATTAATCTATATTTTTCAAGGTTTTGAGGTCTTCTTATCAATAACATTTAAGATTTTTCGGGAGAAGAAGTAATATTAGTCATTTTAATTATTTGCAATGATTTATTTAATAAATAACACAAATAAAACAAACAAAAATGGTCTTAAACCAAGCTGAGTTAAAACTACAGACAAAATGATTTATATGATTTCAAGTTGAAACAACGAGATATTGGGGAATATACTAGACAGATATGTTTGTGATTTTCTAATGGAAAGATTATATCGACAATTTCACCGACAAATACAATCGTTATGTTGAATCTTAAAGTTTAAAGTTGCTAAAATCGTACTAGTATAAATAATAATTTCACAGAAATTATTACTGCTTTACTGAATTAATCGAAGTATGGAGAGAATGAAATCCTTTTTTTCTAGAATTATTTTTTTACCAATTTCAATAGTGTAATTTTAAAACTATATTGAATAATCACCTCTTAGCATTCAATCAACAGATGAGTAAAATTTTCCTGCTGATTGAAAAATATTAGATAAATCAGTATGGGAAAATCTATTTAAGAAGGGAAACATTTTTTAATATATATGTATTATATCTAACACTTTCCAGTGTACAAATTATACTTGATTTTACCAAAAATAAAATAAGTTCACTAAATATTACAAACTTATCAATGAAATTAATAGGCACTTCAGAAAGTCAAAGGGAAATAATAACAACAGTTTACCAGCTACGTAAAGAAGTTAGTAATTGACACACATTTTACATAATTTCAAATTAAAATTCACACATGACTTTTACCAGATCCATAAACAAAGGTAGAGTGCATGTAAGCAAAATGCACAAAAATCACAAACACAAGGTGAATTATTGTTGCAACACTGCAAACTAATAACCTGGAACCGGGACGAGGTATTGATGCGAGGAGTACTAGCGCGATGCGAAGACCACTCAAACCTCCAAATAGAAACAGATTGGTGAAAAACACTGCATTACTTCGCTCATGATCGAACATTTGAGATACAGCTAAAGTGAAAATATGCCCATACAAACCGTACCCCAGGAGAGCTGCAACATCAAGAAACCCAAGAGAAGCTCTTCCCAACTTAGCCAAGAAGAATGTAATGAAAGGGAAGGCAACACAATAATAGACCAGGACTTCCGTGGGCGTCATGGTCATAGCTGCTGACTGGATTTTGTACGAGTGTCCATAGTGCAATATTGCAGCCAAAGTCAATACTGCGAGGCAGGGTCCTACAAAGTCGACATACACACGTCGAGAATTGTCTCCTAAAATAGGGGGCATGAATGCCAGAGTAATCCGTTTCGGCAATACCCATGGTGGTACTGTAAAGTAATTTACAACATTTCCAATGAAACTTTTGGAGTATTTATCTTTCCCAACATAATCTTCTGACCACTGATTGTCAATGAAAATTACAGAATGACTTTTCATTTTTCTAAAAAAGATTATCACAATTTATTACAAAAAATAATGACCTATCCAAACACTACAACACAGTAACATTCAATTTGTATACATCTTTAAATTACTTCATTTTTTTCTCTAAATCTTCTTTTATCTGCTTCAAATGATTTTCTAATCTTGAAGCGAGGTTTCTCATATTTGTTAAATTAACATCTTTCAGTTTTCCTGACGATATTTCACTGTCAACAACACTCTTTGAACGAGCAATGAAATATATAACGAATCTGGCAGCTTTTCTGATGGGATAAGAGTCAGCTAATTTATTCACTAATTGTTCATTATTAGCTAGATAGCGCAGAAGAAAACGGAAAATCATTTGAAATTATTTACGGCTTGAGAAAATCAAGCAAATACATATTCCTGTACTTCTGCAAGAGTTCCCTTTTAAGCCGAAGCTGTTTCCGTAACGTTTCAAGTTTCTCTAGTTGCTCTTCTTTACTATATTCTACTCCAGGAAGCCTGCGTATCTGAAAAAGAGGAAAGTTAATGATGATAGAAGAATAATAATACCGTTAACTAAAACCAAAACAAATTGGTCCCAGGTCGTAAAAAGTACAGTACAGTGGAACTTCTCTATAACGAACCTCAATGTAATGTATTACTCGGTATAACATATTATTTTTCAATCCCTTTGAAAATGCCAGACAGCTCAATAGAAAATTTACCCCTATATAGCGAACAAAATACTTATAACACCCTTTATATAACGTATAGTTTGTGTGTTTGTTAGTAATTTTCTTACCCCTATATAGCGTTTATTTATCCAATGTAAGAAACCCCTATTTAACAAACATAACCTCTATATAATGTATTCCCATGTATTTTATTTTTATCTAGACCATCACTCAAGCAGGATTTCCCTTATTTCCGCCCGCCGCACATCTATCACAGTGTCAAGAGATACATGTTGCATATCGTAGAAGTGTTTCGTTTCTGATTGTGATTAACGCGTTGGTGGCTCTTAGTGTGGAATTCAAATGTGAAGTAATAAAAACCATAGAAGAAAACCCGCCTATGGAGAAAGTGGACATTGCTAAGGAGTTTAAAATAACACCCACAACTCTTCAAACAATAGTAAAAAATAAATAGAAGTTTGAAGAAGAAGGTGGAGTTTCTGGTCAGTGTAAAAAATCTAAATGGACCGAATTACAAGACGTTGAAAGTGCTGTCATGTTATGGACGAAACAATGCCGTGACAAAAATGTATCTATTTTGGGGTCTGTAAGTCAGGAAAAAGCTCAACAATGGGGCCATAATGGTTTTCGAGCAAGCAATGGCTGGTTAATCTGTAGCAGAAAAATACAGTATAACAAAACAAAAATAACATATGCCTAAAAATCTACTTCAAATAGAAGTTGGACACGTTCAATATTCTTTATTTGGAGGTTATGACCAACCCTTTATATTACAAATTTCGGAAAAATTCAAACTAGATCCAACGAACCTCGTTTTTAAGAATACCCCTTATAACATATATCTTTCTTATTACCTTAAATTCGTTAAATCGAGGTTCCAGTGTATAAAGTATATATTTGCTACTTTATACTATCAAGTGCAGTAATATCTCCATTTTCCAGTAGGAAATTCTCTTAAATTAAATAAATTGAATCAAATGGACTGTTCTTAATCCTTCAAAAATTAATTAAAAAACAGATTAGGTCCATATTTATTTTATATTTCAATTTGACTCTCATAAAAGTTTCCATAATTTCTGTTTTCTTAAAATACAAATAATTTAATTTGATAAACATATCTAACTGTCAAACTTCTTTTACTTATCTAGGAGCTGAAAACACTTGGTATGATTTATGTCTAAACTTAAAACCAAGTTAACTTATTAAACTAAAAACCAAGTTTATTTCAAATCGATCTAGAAATTTAACGACAGAACGATTATGTTTTTTTTTAATTGGGAATAACATTAAGCAGATGTTCACAAACACTGAAGACAGTTCTACAAAAAAATCAGATTATCTTCTTAGGTCTACACATTTTAATATGATATTTACAGTATTTATAAATAAGCTATTCAGTGATCAGCTGTAGTGATAGCAATATTCCATTTAATGGAATACAATATCCATTTAATGGATTGTTATTTTCTAATATTGTACATTGTATCCAAAATTTTTTTAACAAGATCAAGATAACCCCAAAAACCAATACATATTTTGGCATTACCTGAATGATATAATTACTATACAGTAACCGTACTGTACTGCAATATGCAAGCTGTATTAGGATTGCTCATGGTGGCGATTTGAACCAGCATACTTCCATTTGGTTTAAAATGTTTTACTTGTTAGCTGTCACCTTAGTCCACTCTACCAAATACCACTGACAGAGAAAGTGCTTAAATGTAAATAAAATATATTCTGATGGTGATTGATTGATCAAGGAGCACACTCCTTGAGATAGTCGAAGTTGCCTCTCCTAGGCTACAGCAAGTCACAATGACGACATCATCTAAGAAGTTCATTAAATTGCAAACAGATACCACTTCTTATTAAATCTGTCGTGATCACAATTTTAGTGGTTCTAGGGTTAAACCCAACTTGTATTCTTGTTCTTGAAAGTGATAACAAGCAATAAATTCATCATTTTAAAATTAGTTTCTCATAAATTTTAAAATTTTTTTATAAAGCATAATTTTGAACATGTTGAAAATATTTCTCATCAAAAGAAAATTAGATCTATTGAAAGGTAAATTAAAGCAGAAGCTGCCAGGTTGCTAGTGAATATTAACCTTTACTGGGCGGCTGATGACTTTAACCACACTAAGGTTGCACGATACGTTAAACGTCTTTACCCGCAATCAATCATTTAGCCACATTTACTTCAGTGCTGTAGTTTGTAGCTTTGTTGGAATATTTGGTGACTGAAATCTGTTGTTAGGCAACTTTGCCCAGTATTCGTTCTCTCCCGTACTGCTTTTAACTTGTATATAGCCTACGCGAGCCATTATGGCCAAGAGTTTTCACTTTCACTAACCTTGATTGTTGACATTTGTCGATGTGTGTTAATTTTCATTGTGTTTTCACAGTAAATAGAGTATATTGTGTGAATGTTTTTAATGTAGGGCCTATAGGATTTATTAGCTAATTATTATTAACTGAAATTGCTCATCCATATGAAAAAAATTACTTTTTTAATACCTAAAAAATAGTCTTAAAATCTTCAATAAATAAAATGAAGCAAATTTCTGTTTTCTACTTTATTTAAGCTACCTTAAGAACCTCAAAGAACATTGGGAAAATTATATTTTGATTTTTTACAATAAATGAGCACGGACTGTGATTTTCAGTTGCGCTTTAAGGGTTAAAGACTTTTGATAAGGATATACTTTAAAAATGAATCGAAATGTGGGAAGAATATTGAGAAAATTTGAATCAAATCCATTGGAAGGCTTGGTTTTGGACAATTCCTGACCGAAACGTCAAAAAATTGCCACTTGGGTTGATATACACAAAACAAAAATATATATGTTTAGTTGTATGCTCACTTGTTCTTTAGCAAATTCTAACTTCTTGTGGAGCTCAATCACTTTCTGGCTGATATCTTGAGATTGGGAATTCTTCTGTGCATTATCATGAGGATCCCGTTCAACACTGAAAAATAGGGTGACAAAAATTGGTTTACCAGGTTAACTAGAGAATAAGTATATCCAGATAACACTGGATATATATTCATCGGAGCCTTAATTACATGAAACTAGAACAGTTATGCAGATACAGTAGGACCCATCAATCGCCACCGTCCATGACTGGGACGGTGGCGATGTCCCATAACCCAGCTAAATGGAGGTCACGAATTGGGATATTGACTTGTTGATTGTTTTACTAAATATACACATAAAAATTAAAAAACTTTCCATAATTCAGAAATTCCACAGTACTGTATAGTTCACACATCCATAATGTAATTCATCCAGTCATAAACAAGACTACAACAATTTAAACAAAAAACAAATCCATTGTTCATAATACAATTACATTTACATCCCATCACAAAAAAGCCCTTGTGTCCAGCCACCTCGGGACCGAACTCTGGCCGGATAAACCAACCTATTTTTAAAACGATAATTTATAGGTATGTAACAAAAATATGCAATTGATAGATAGTCATAATGAAGGTTCAAATCTCTTCTGTGGCTGTTACTGGAAATACACAAATTTATAAAATCAATACAAATCGTCATAAAAACTATGAAATCCTTATCCATCTACATACTTTTACCTATTAGTAATCTTTATAGTTTGAAATACCATAATCGCAAATCACCTCTTTCTAGGGATCCAATTTTTTTGCCATCGTCCTCTCATTTCTTATCCTCAATCATTTCAACCTTTTCACTTCTAAAATATACAAAATTCAACCCAAAAAAAAATCAAAAAAAAAACAAAAAAAATCAGTCTTAAAACGATAAACAACATACCAACAAAAAAACCAAACAAAAAAACCCCAAACACAAAACAAACTATCACCAAACAAAAAAAATCATTACATCAATCAAGGTACATATCGTCAACTTAACACAAACTTAAATCAACAAAATTTTTTAAATCCAAAATAAATTAGTTCAAAAAATATTTGCAAAAACAATAACACTAAAAATATTTTATTTAAAAAATCTTTTGGTAGAAAATATCTGCAAAAATACAGACAATCTTTCTAGTAGAACTGAAAATAATGAGTGGCTCTTGATCGCCAACAGTTTAACACGATCACTGATCACATAACTAGATATGCCAGTACCAACAATCTTGTCCTCTTTAGGTTAGGTCGGCGGTTAGTTTTTGACGAAATCCAGCCTTTAAAATTAGTACAGCAGCTCAACTGAGTAGTAATCCAAACACGTGAGATTGTCTGATTAGCAAGAACCTCTAGTTATGTTTAAGCAGGAAAATAATTTTCTTTTTTTCTAGAAAAATAGGAAAGGATATTCCGAGGTCCGGGAAAGCTGAAGGGCGGTAGGAGGGGTTCTACTGTATTCAGATTCCCTTATGCAGCTATAATTTTTATAGAATTTTTTTTGTAAATATGGCTTAACTCTAGTGTTATTCAGTAACATAGATCAGCAATGGTAAGTCAGTAATAGGACCTGTATATACGCAAGCAATCAAAGCAAAAACTGAATGAACAAAAATAACTAAAAGTACACTGTAGCTAACAACTAAGTTATAGGCTACTAAAAAGGCTTTCATCGAGGAACAGATTTTACACTGTAGTTGTGATTCACTATGTTGTGAATTATCTTACAATTCCTTACACTTGGATTCTTTCTGAATAGGCCCTACCAAATTGCTTCATACAATAGTATTCACAATAAGATAAGAATATAAAGACAACTGTGTTCATTTCATTTTTATGTGTTTGAATTGTTATGAATCTTCATTTTTCATTACATTGTAGCCAAGTTGAAATTCTGTCTTTGGTAGATCAGGGAAATTGTTAGAAATGTAAATTGTGAAGGGGTAAATGTGATCTGATTCAGAAGAAGTATTATAGCCTAATCTAGGTCTAATATAAAATAAATTATGAAACATCAAAGGGTATGCAACTTATAGGCCTCTGAGGTCCACTCACTCACCATGATTTATAGCCAGAGCCTGGAAGTGTTTACTTCAATGAAGAAAATTAGGTAATGGTAATAAATAGATAAATAATCCATGATCCAAATTATTGGATGGATTCAGTCCCAAGTTAGGTACCTTTATTTCTTAATATGTTTAAATTAGTTTGACAATATCCAAAGAATACTTATCACATTATTACCTAATGACGTTTCATAATTGATCAAAATGTGCTCTCAATTTAGATTTCTGATAATAACTTATTTGACTTGAGATAATAAAATTTAACCTTCAACATGGTAAAAAAATTGGCAGACTAACTCATCTGATGAAATTAGTCTTCTTTAACCTAAAAGTAACTTTCATGACTTCATTGACGTTACCTTCTGATTATGTCGTATATAATAGGAAGAAAATCAACATCAAGATTTTCTACGGTAATTGGTTTGAAATCTGAATTTGTTGGTTCCTGCTGTTCACTGATTACGTCCATTATAATGTAACATTATAAAATAAGCAAGCTAAACATTATTCAACTACCTACAAAGACATCAAAACAAAATTCTCCTTCACAGCCTCACAGCTTTCTTGAATTTTATCACTGTTGCCAAGCCATCAACTTTACCGTTACCGCTATTCATAATTAAAAATGAATTTTCCCTAAATATGGACTAAGATAAACTAATTAAGAATTCTATTTATCTAATGGTTGAAAACCTCTACATTCTAATAGATGTTTCAGTAGAGGTAAATGATAATAATATGTAACTATTCATCTTCGAGAAAAGAAGAGACGTTACACTTATATATTGGCTGTTGGGCTATCAATTAACAGCCCTGTCTTTTAGGAAAATGTCAGCCTCAGTCGGTAACAATACTACAAAATTTCACCACGATCATGTTAAACTTATTTCTCATTCATCTTTGGCTTAAATTAGTACTTGAGAAGGTAGCCATTTCAAAAGGTAATTGAATATCTGTATTATTAAACGTATCAGACAATTTAAACAATAAAATACAATACCCCGCAGTAGCTGACTGACACCATGAGTGAATTTCTACATCTTTAACTAACTTTAATAAACGATCCAAACCATTCAAGGCAAATTTAAAAAGTATTTCACTGAAATACAAAAATGCCATCAGATTTTGATAATGTCTCCTCTTTATACTGGGTTGAGGTAAAAAGGTCAATAGTTGTTGACCTGTAGTTCCCATAATTAATTTTCTTTTAAAAACTGTCTTTATCACTCATTGTGACTTCTATTGAAAGATTTTTATTTGCTAAAAAAATCACCATTTTGGGGTAGGTTGAAAAGTAATACCATATATGATATAAGAATACTACAAGAGAGAACCGGATCATAAGCATCTGCTTTACTATCCGCTCATCTATGATACTACTGTATTTATAAAAATTGCAATACTTGAAAAATTTATTTGAACTCATTCGCGAATTAACAATTTTGGTAAATCTTATTTAACCCATTCTAACTTCTTCAGTTATAGTTTGATTTAAGCCAAAATTCAAATTACTTAACTATATCAGCTGATTCTTGTGGTGTTAAGGAACCCCATATTTTTAACAAACGAATCATCAGTAAAAATCCATAACATTTTAGAAACCCCTTCCGCCTATAACCCTCCTCGGATAGAGCGATCTTCCTAGTTCTTGATCTTACACCAGAGATGAACGAATCCGTTCCTCTCAGCTCGACACACACACACACACACACATACTAAAAAATAATATATATATATATATAAATATATAATAATATATAAATATATAAAAAATATATACATCCTAGGTATGCATATATGTATGCAGTTACAGACGGATACATTTATACACAAAACGAAATAAAAGTTTCGGGTCGAGGTCTTACTAGACCGTAGACCAGACCAACAAAGTAAATAATAAAGGAAAAAGAAGCAATGATTTTTTTTGCACCCTACCTATTTATGAAAAACATTATTTACTCTTTGATGTATAAATTACCTCTCTGAAATATTTGGCGGGAATATTAGTAACAAACAATAATAATAACAGGTTAGTTGCTTCTGTTCTGCAATCTGGACGAAAAGAAGTGGTTTTGAGTATATTATTTGCATAGTATTTAATTTAAAGTGTCGAGAGATTTAGTGATATCTGGATAAAATATGTCTCAAAGGAGTATAACGTAAGGCTTTGTTCAAGTTTATTTTAATTCAAGTTTAATTTTATGTTTCCCATAAGAAGAATAAATGGTTATGATCAGAATAGGTTATCTGCTAAACTATTAGAGGGTCAGTGATTAGCCAGACCCCTTAAGGGAGTAAGTTTATTTTATGAGGTGTCGAAATACATCACCAAAAGTAGATAATGGACTCAGTGCAAGATATTCTAAAATACAGGTTTTATTAAGGACATTTTTTAAGATCACAAGATTGACTGAGAATTGTAATTGTATTCTAGAGAAGATTTCTGGACAGTTTATGTTATATTTACTCTTTATTTATTTAATTAAATATATAGTAATCACTCTTCCAAGAAATTATGACGTTAACTTATGATAGAGCCAGTTATGATTTAGTACACAGTATTAATTTTTTTTTTGTGAATAACTTTATTTTTTCTCACTGCTATAAACCGATATTTTTCCATTCCAAACGTGCAAATGGAGGAGTCGGCAGTACATTGTTTTTAAAACATTTAACAACTAATTGTGGCCATGGAGCCTATAGATCACACTCACTTCATAGACCATTCTTGTTCAATAAGACTGAGCCTTTTAGTGTGGGATTATACAAACCCTACTGCTTGGGTATCATATCAGACGCAGAATCTCAGTAAGTTTCAAATTGATTATTAGAAATAGTTTGCCGTAGATTTTTACTTTGACTCTTGTATGTCATGGAAGGACCATCTCCTCTCAAACAAAAAATGAAGAATTATAGCCTACATATAGCCTAGGCCTAATACAACTATTGAAATGATTAATAGGCCTACCCTTTTACCATTTATCATTGGCATCATATTTCCACTAGGCCTATCATGCAATTTCCAAGCCCCTCTTTTATTTTTTGAATACAAATAATATATTCAATTCAACCTATTTTATTTGATTACATGTTAAAGATAACATCATATGCTAAATTTTTATAGTCTTATTTCAGTGGTTATAAAACTTCATCTACTCAAGGACCCCCGTATGTATGTGTATTTGTGTATATATGTATGTAATGAGGAACCCAGCCCATGCCCCCTATTCCCCCCGATGACCCCTTTTAAAACCAAGGGGTAAAACTATTTCTCTGCTTATAGGCATGTGTTGAGCTTGCTACATTTGCATTTTGTCATACAAACTAAAACTGTTATTTTCAGAAATAGGCTCTTTTGATGTGGGTAGGCCTAATTAAAAATAGCTTCTTCCCTATGGGAAATTCGCTAATAAATTTGATTAAAATGTTTTTCACAGGCTCCTAAAAACTGCTTAGTGCTGAGGTTTGCGGACCAAAACCTGGTTTAAGAAACTCTGGTCTAGTGGATCTTGTTTTCGAATTGAGTGATTTTTTTCAAAGACAGTAGAGTGTCAAAAATCCGGAACGGCAAAAATCCTAACCATGCCACGGGTTTTTGCAGCCCCATATTTTAAAAATTTGTGGAAGAAACTGCCAGTGTGGGTAGGGGATGAGCGCCGAGCCAGACGAATGACCTTCAGTGTGTCTATTTTTAAATTGGTGACTCAGCTTATCCCTTGTTCGTTTCCTCACATTTTTTCCAAGAAACAAACTTCAGTAATGCATATTTAATATATGTAAGTACAAAAAACATAACTTTGTTTCACGTAACTGTATTCTAGAACTTCGCTATTAATACTGTAGGCCTAAATATGTGTTCAAGATGTATTTGTAAATTATGTTTTAAATCCGACAAATCGATAATCCGGACTACCTACCCAATTGGTTTGGATTTTCGATGCTCTACTGTATCAGATTGTTCATCGCAGATTGCAGATTAATAATATAATGTTACGGAGCATGATCTTGTTTCTTTAGTCCTTCTTTATCATTTACATTAAGGATATCTTGGTTGTTATTCTGGAAAAAAATATGTTCTTGTTTTAAGTTTTCAAGTTTCACACACAAATCACCTTTGAAACAGATATAAAAATTATTTCTGTTCTGAAAGCCTTCCAATCAAAAGTGACATTCTATAAGGATCCATCCGTCTTAAGTCATTTTTTCATAATTTACATATAGGACATCATGTTTGTTATCCCTGAAAATCGGTTTTTGTTCACTGATGACACCAATCTGGTTGTAAGAGGTGCAATGGTTGAGATTCTTTAAAATCTTACATCTGAAAGATTGAATGCAGTGTTTCAATACTTTGTTGGAAAAAGTCTTATGATGAATCCATTGAAAACTAGTACTCTTTGGTACATATTTTGATGACTTATTTTTCATTTGAAAAATAGTAAGAAAATGATGGAAATAGAAGAGAATAATGGATGGTGGTGGAAAATGATTCTTTGTTTCATATCTACTCTGGTGGTTTTTTTACCTGTTCAACAGCCTGAGAGACCCTGAACGCCCAAGGAGAAACAATAGTAATAAAAAATCGAATTTAGAAAGGGGAAAACACCAAATACCACCTATCTAGAGTATTGACCTGTCTACTTATAGACTACTAGGGCCTATCTGACTTTCCTAAAACTTTGCTCCTCAAATTTCAGATACTTTTAGAGAACAGTAGGGTCTACTATAATAATTTGTGATTTAAGTTTAGTATAAGTTTTGGTTTAGCAGTTTGTAGCAAACATTTTCAACAAATGATTTATTGATAACAAACATTTACAGAAGGTAAATTGTGAGACATTTTTTTGGGCCTATTGAACATTTAATTATGAAATGTATGTATTTTAAGTTTTGTTGTAGGTCATTTTTTACTCGTAAACCAGCTCAAAAGAAAACAGAAGATGAAGAAAATGTAGATACTTCAAGAATAAAAAAATGGTAAGAGACCATGAAATAACTATGATTCTCTACGTACTGTCTTAAAACACCTACTGTATTCTCATCTTAATCAGTGTTAGGTATTTGTATCGGGTGACTCAAGAATTCATATCATCATATATAACTAGCCAATAGTTTTAAGGCTGAATGATTTAAATGTATGTCTTAAATTATTACAGAGTCTTGTTCAGAAATAATTCCAAACTTATTATTAAGCCATTTAATCAGAAAAAAGAAGTACCTACTGTATTTAAATGTCTAGTTCCAACAACAAAAAGGAAATTTATTAATACGTATTGTTGTGGATTGAATTTGAAGCTGCTAAAAAATTTCTTCTCACCATATAGTGATAAAAACGAAGTCAACAGAAGCCCTTCACCTCCTAAAAATGGAAAAAGAAAAAGGAACAAAGTAATTTATAGCAGCGATGAAGAAGAAACAACCATTAAAATAAGTCCCGAGTGAGTAAAATCTAATGTACTTTAGTTACTTAATGTACTGTAGTTTTAGTTTTGATACCAGGATGTCATATGACAGACTTAATATAAATGCTTTTACAGTGTAAATACCTTGAGCTATATGTTTGTTTTCAAAAATGCAGCCTTATAAAATTAAAATAAGATTAGATATCTCCTAAATAATCTATTTAATTAAATATTCACTAATTAAACTGTTTTACAGATCAATATCCTTATGTTTTTATTCTACACTACTGGTTTTGTGACTACAGTCACATAATCGGTGAACTCTATTTATAGTCTAGGCGATTTGTAAAACTTAAAATTATGTTTTGTACATTTTTCGGACTATCCGAAAAATGTAATATTTATAGAAAATAAAACACAATAGATGTTTTTTACACCTACAAAAACAACTAGATTAAGTAAACACTAGAATATGTATTACAGTAGAGCATCGATTATCCGGACTAATTGATGCATGACTGTGTCCGGATAACTGATTTAAACCTAGTTCAAAAGTGGAGACGTAATTATTACTTTGAATTTAGGCCTACAGAGTTCATTAGTATGTTTTGTATGTAACATGATTTGTATACACTTATCATTCATTCACATCGTAGTTAAAATACACACTGTGTTGTGTAATTCAATTTGTACAGTAACTCAAATGCTTTATTCAATATTGTACTGTACCTTGATGTGCGGGACCAATTAACCGCTTGAAATACAGATTAGGTTAGGTAGACTAACTCGATTCAGCGACAGGCAGCAGCACAAATCAGCCAGTAGCAGAAAACAGCACAGTATTACTGACCAGAGGAACCATTAAAAAAACCCATTAAAACCATTAAATTTTACACAGAACTTTCATTGTGTAAATTAAAGCTGTACAGTACTGCACAAAGACTAAAAGATTAAGGATTCTCAAAAGAAATCAGATATTTGTTTCTGCTTGAGACCACTGACACGGTTTTTGCGGTTAAATCTCTTAGTCTTTTTAATGACAAGAGCTGAATTGTGTCACATTTAGTTTGATGCTCTAGCCACTTTGACGCGCATGAAAGATGACGCACGCTCAGTGGCTAAAGCCTGAACTGCAACAAGCGCTCCAATTGGCTAAGGCTTGAAACAATAAGCAGGGCACGCACGAACTCACTGCGTGGAACGTACCGTGCGAGAAATTTAAAACCTAAAATTCTTGACATGTTTTTAAATATTATTAGTTCACACACCAGGCGTCCGGATAACCGATGTCCGGATAACCGATGTCCGGATAACCGATGTCCGGATAACCGATGTTCGGATAATCAATGCTCTACTGTAGTTCTAAAAGAAAAAAAGGTCAAACATATTATGTTCTGTAAATTTATTATTGCTGGTTATGGAAACACCGGAGCGACGAAATAGGCCAAATAAATGTCGTTCATTTGTCAACACTTCATGTAATGTCTTATTGCTCAAATTATGCATAAGCTGTTATTGTACGTTATCGCTTATAGGGATAAACACCGCACGTGATATAAGTAGCCTACTGGAGTCGAAACAACGACTAGACAGATGTCCCATGAGTGACAAGTCGGTACAGGCTCGCGAGCCTGGGAATGGTCGGACCAACCAGAGTGACGTACTATCTAATGTCAAATTAGAACCCCTCTAATTCAACCTTGGATGGTCCGCACTGTAAATTACAATAATATCTGATAACAGAAGTAGCCGGAATTGTAAGTTTTAGATATTATAGTCATACTCTTAATAATTCTTTTCTAACTCCACATGAATGGAGCCACAACAGAGGTTAGAGTAAATAGATAACCATAATGATAAATTTATAATTATTTAGGGGCATTTAGTGACAGTGGTTTGGTTTTGAACTTCAAACTTTGAACTTTTTTAGAAAATCCCCAGCAAAAAAGAAATTTAATGATGAGGTATTGGAGAAAAATTCCAATAGCAGTTATGAAGAAGAGGGTCGGAAATCTCAAAAAGAAGAAAATGAGTCCCCAAAAGAAGAACAAAGAGAATCTTCACCTTTGTTGGACTATACAAAAGGAGATGACAAGCCAATAAGGAAAACTGGTATGTAGCATTTACTCGTAGTAATAATATCTTGATGTTTGTAGAAATGTGTCAAATGACTTAATACAATTATTTAACTGGGTTGATAGGATAAATGAAATATTAAAATGAAACGTTTTTCGAATTTTCGTTTAATTAATACATAAATGTTTTCAAGTAATTGAGAAATGAAATGAAATGAAAAATGACTTTATTTGAGAGGCGAAGTTAGGACTAACAAGTCCTCTCTACCACTTAACCTCTAATAAACAAAATTTACACTAACTAAAATAAAAATCTTAAGTTGTAAATAATAACAAACATAAAATAAATGATAAAATAAACTAACTTTGTTTTTTAAACAAAAAAACCTAAATCAGACAAACACGCTCCAATCTCTCAATCGCTGTCGCCCCAATTCCTGCCCCGACAATGACACACATCACCCGTCACTAGCCCGTCCTAAAATATGACGCTTCACCTCCGCCCCGAACCGAGCACGGTTGCCCTCATTTTTAAGAATATCAGGAAGTTGGTTCCAGTATCTAGAAGCAGTGACAGTGAAAGAGTTGGTATAAAGGGTTGTTCGATGAATTGGAATTGAAAGAAGCCGAGAGCCCCTGCGAGTGTTGCGAGTACTTATATCAGAAATGAAAGTGAAATTATTGGAAAGATAAGAAGGAGAGAATAGAAATAAGAGAAAAATAAACAATAATAAACAGTGACTAAATATTTTGACATGTGATTGTCTTGACACTAAATTTTAAATATTGAATATATGATTTGGTACATTTTATAATAAATATAGAGGTTTATACATGTAATTGTTTAACATATTTTTAATTGAGTTGAATCATTTTGTATAAATTCATCTCAAATTTAAACCAGATGGAAATTTTGATTTTAGAACCATCTGGTGTGCCAATTCAGAATTCTTCACAATTAGTTGGTTGCTTTTTGCAGTGATTTCATTTTGTGAAGGGCTTTAGCTCATATCAGCCTTCAAAATTTTGGTAGTGGTGAAAAATAAGTTTCCTTTGATCTTCATGTACCACATCAAAATGATGGCTAGTCGTACGAACTCGAAGTGAATTCGATGTTTGACCAATATAGTCTTTTGGACAATGTTTACATAATAGTTGGTAATGTGGGTTTCACACATTGCCAACTATATATTGCCAAATATATATATGTGCCTGTGAACACAATAACTCTTGTAAAAATGGTCCGATCGAGACCAAATTTGGTAGAAATGTGAATTCCTACATTTGCTCTGACGAGTTTGTAATACAGACATATCGATCAATCAAAACAGGTACTTTTGGGTTTTTTTGCGTTTTTTTCATATAATTTTTAAAATTTTCAAATTGCATCTTTCACCATTAGAATCAGTTTGAAAAACTACACAATTTACTTCCTTAAAGTTTTGCTCTATCTCCAACGGTTTTCGAGATATGAAAAAAATCTAAAGACAGTACGTTGTATTTAGGGGCTCCAATGCTAATCTTATGTAGGATAAGGAAAAATTAATTTCCCTTATTAACCAATAGTTTTGGATGAAACTTTGTATTTAGCTTCATGTGGTTAGGATCCATACATTTAAGCTGAAAAATCATAGTTTATGCGTTCCTCACAGCAGCAAACCTGCATACTCTTTCCGATGTTAAGCTTATGGAGAATAGGCAAACTCCTTTATTTAAGTCCAGATAATGATAAAACTTGGTATATGGTCAGAATAAAAATTGATTATGGTAAAAATGCCTACTTTTAGTGTTCCTCAAAGCAGCAAACCTGTATACCCTTTCCCATGTTAATGTTACGGAGAATAGGCAAATATTCTAATCTATCATAAGGTATTGATTGATCAATCTTGTCACATACATATATTATTATTGCCATATTATTGATTTGGAAATTCGCTGAGTACGCAGGTCTGCTGCGACGTGGGTATTTGAATTCATGATTTTCAAGGTTAGTTTACCCCTAAACACCCTTAGAAATGTAAACAATACAAATTTAGCAAAATCCACTTAAACGATTTCGATTAAAATTTCATGGTTTATGGCTGTTAAGGTTCCAAATAATATGATACCGCCCATATATCTATAAAACTAAAGGTTCAAAAGTTATATATATATATATATATATATATATATATATATATATATATACATATATTTCGAGTAATAAACCCATTTTCAAGAAGTGTAAATGTTTAACCTTATTTGGTAATATTACCAAAGTACAACCTTTAATAAAATTATCATAAAGTAGAACCATATTCAAGAAGTGTTGTTATCTTTTACAATTTTACACTCTCATTGTTTCCAATAAAAAATAAAGCTATATATATTTTTATAAATTTTAAATGTGGTATTCTGACTTGATAATGGACTTTTAAGTCCGAAACCTTGATCGTCAGCATCTTAACTTAAGACCACCGACAGCACTACAGGTATTTTAACCTTTAATTTTAGTAAAACATAAAAGACTTATTCTTTGATTATACGTATAAATATTATTATTTTTCAGTTATTATACACGTCTTCATGTTTTAATTGATGTGATACAGGTAAGTTAAGGTTTATTACAATGATGCATATCTATTTTTCTGTATTTAATTTTAATTTGCTCCTCCCGATATCCTTACTGTATACTGTACTGTACGATATACTGTATTCTTAATTGTTTATTTAAATGTCATTTATAAACTTATTGTTTTAAAAATATATATCCATTTTCTTAAACTCCAGAGAAAGGACAGGTATCAGTAGGAAAAATAACTTTTTTGGATTCAGGGAGCTTCAAAATGGATACATCCACTCTCAACTCCCAGGTAGTAGCAAACTTTTTTGAATGGGTTTTATTGAGTGATGTGACCCATACACTGCATACCAGGTTTCATGGAAAACTGTTAAGAAAGAAGGAATAAATTTATTTTCAATTTTCTCCGTAAGATTAACATGGGAAAGGGTAACACGGTAAATAATACTGTTAAAGATGTCAGTAAAGCATTAAATGAAAACCCAAGAAAATCAAAATAAGATAATTCTACATAAGCAAATAGTTGTAAAATATTATTATGATAAGTATGGCTGTTTCTTTGAACAGATCACTGAACAAGATATCTTGGCAGTTGCTGTCCGTCCCTTACCGGTATACAGATGACACCATAAGTCTGTGCTTGTGGCTTTATAACTTTTAAGTAATATGAATATTTTTTTGGGTCAGGTGACTTAATTAGTTTATTTTAGCTTAGCTTAAAATCCTGTAGACGAGCATAATAGAGTGAGCAAGTATAACTTTTATAGAACGGCCAGTAGCGCCACAGCCGCGCACACAGACTAATGACACTATCTGTACAAAATTACTGCCGAATATATCTCGGTTGTGGTGGTTAAGGGGTAAAGGTCACAGCAGGTTATTTCTTTTAAATTAAATCACTTTATTAGGTGTAGTCAGTTTAACTTAGAAAAAAATAAACATGCTTAATATTTGTTACAGTTAGACGAACATAATTTGAATTTCTCCAATTTTTAGACAGAAATTGAGATAAGACCCATTTCAGCTTTCCTGATGTCTAAAACATCAAAATAATTTAAAAAGTCATAATTTCAAGGAATGTTCAGGGAAAACTCTTAACTTTATTTATATACATGGTGGGGCAACTGACAAAATAATGTATAGATTTACTCATTTCGGGTTAGCTAATCTACCACATCTGATGTTAAATTATTACTGGTCCATAGTTCAAAAATCCCTAATTTATATTTAACCCTTAACATATGCTACTGAAAATCATGGTCCGTGCTCATTTAGTCAAAAAAATAAAAATATTATTTTCCCAATCTTCTTTTTGGATTTAGGTAGCTTGAATAAAGTAAAATAAATAATGAAATTTGCTTAATGTTTATTTATTGAAGATTTTAAGACAATTTTTAGGTATTATAAAAAGTAATTTTTTGTCTGAGTGAGCCATTTCAAACTTAATCCTATACATTATAACATTTACACAATATACACTATTTACTGCTAAAATACAATGAAAATAAACACACATTGACAAAAATGTCAACAAACAAGGTTAGCTAAACTGAAAACAGCTGGTCGTAATGACTCGCGTCTACAGGTGTAAAGGCCATGCCACACCAACATCCGCCACGGGAGTACCGCACGCGGACGTTTTACCTCGAGCCAGTCCACACCATAATTACCGCTACCGCGGCGTGGTAGCGCTAGTTTTTTTGGTGGTGGGGGATCCAGCTCTCTGCTATCACTTCGAATATCGGTCACTAGAGATTAAAATGTCGTCCGATGTACCTTGGTTGAACCACGACTTGATGAAAAATAGTGTTCCGTGGGTGGGCGACGACTCGAGTAGTGACGAGGAACAATACTCTTAAACTCAGTGACTTGTAAGAGGTCCAAGTGGGTTCACCCCATAAATAAGAAGAGAGGGACGTATGGGGAGTTCCACTACCTTGTGGCAGATTTGGAACTGGACGAAGAAAGGTTCAAACCTACTTCAGGCTAAACCCAGAACAGTTTAGTGAAGTGTTGTCACTAGTTGGAGAACATATTAAGAAATACCCCCGTCGCAGCAGACCTGCGTACTCAGCGAATTTCCAAACCAATAATATAATAATAATAATATATGACAAGTTTTAAAAAAATATGTCCATAAACATGAGAATTATTAGTCTATTCTCCATAAGATTGACATGGGAAAGAGTGTGCAGGTTTGCTGCTGTGAGGAACACTGAAAGTAGGTGTTTCTACCATAAATAATTTTTATTTTTAGCGAATTTCCCATAGGGAAGAAGCTATTACCGTAGGTCTCATGGCAAGAGTTAAGCCCGAGACCATGTTATTTTTTCTTCTTTAGGTGCCCAGAGACCAAAAACAATAGTCGTTAAAATTTTATATTTATATATATAATATATTATTTATATATATATGTGGTCTGTGAACACGATAACTCTCGTAAAAAAGGTCCGATCGAGACCAAATTTGGTAGAGACGTGTATTCCTACAAATGCTCGGACGAGTTCGTAAACCAGACATATCGGCCAATGGGAACAGGTAGTTTGGGGGGGGTTTTGTACCCCAAAATGGGTTTTTTTGCGTTTTTCACATGTAATTTCTAAAAATTTCTAGTTTTATATTTCACCATTGGAATCAGCTTAAAAAACTACACAATTAAGTTCCTTAAAGTTTTTCTCTATCTTCAACGGTTACCGAGATATAAAAAAATCTAAACACAATACGTTGTATTTTTGAGGCTCCAATGTTAATCTTATGGAGGATAAGAATTTTTAAAAATTCGCGTCCGCCGCGGTAGCGAGCTCGGTGTGGCATGGCCTTAAGCCGCAGTAAGGGAGCGAACAAATACTGGTCAAAGTTGCAAAACAACTAATTTCAGTCACAAAGTATTTCAATGAAGCCGCCGTATTGGTTTAGTGAGTGCATAGAGGCTAAAGCAACATCACCATACATTCTATCGGTTGTTTCGCGAACTACAGCAAAGTAAATGTGGTGAAATGATTGATTGTGCATAAAGGCGTTAGTCGCACCATGTGACCCTACTGCACTGCATTTAAAGGTGCTAGCTACCCATTAAGGGTTAATCGTAATTTTTTACTTTTGTTTTTGATATTGAGAGCAAAACAGTGTCTTAACTGTTAGTAAATAATATTTTCAAGTGTATTCAACCCTTGAGTGGGCGCTTCACCGTTCAAATGGGAGAGGGCGCATGCAGAGTTTTATTCCACAACGCTAAATCACACAAATTCAACCTATCTTACTTGTTTTTATAACATAGTATTGTATTAAATGTCAAATAAATTGATAAAATACAAGGTTCCATCGTTAATATAATTAATTAATTACTAAATTTAAATAAACAGTTATTAATTTGATAGTATAAGAATGGTGTCACTGTTGGTGTTATCGGAGAGGGTGCATGCAGAGTTTCCTTCCGCAATAATTAATTGAACATCAATGCAAACCATATATTAAATGACAGTTTTATAAATTAAATAAAAACAAAAACATATTTTTGTTAACTCACATGCTCATATGTGTATTCCGTTTGAAAATATTGCATTCAATGCAATCTCTTGTCTTCTAATAAATCCACGGTAGAATCAGTGTAATATAAAATGGAAACACAAAATACTCTAATACTTGAAAACAGTTAACGGCTAAAATGGTAAGTTTTAACACAGAAGGGTGCACGAGGAACTAAACTTCACAATAACCACTTGCGCAATACGGCGCACGCGGTTAAAGCCTCTGCAAACTTACATCATTTCACTGCATCGCAACTCACAAGGAAACAAAAGGAGTGTGGGGGTTGTAAATAGTTTCGGCGGATTCCTGGAATGAGGCGCGTGAGGTACGGAGCCTGATATGTCTGCTGACACCCGATATGCGTGTTTATTTTAACAAAAACGACACGTGCAGAGGAAAACTCTGTAAGTGCCCTCTCGAGGGTTAAAAATTATCGGTAATTAGTAGATAGTTATGTTAAATTTAAATTCTGCATTGTTCAAGCAATACTATATACTACGTAGAGTGGTACAGTTTTTAACTTGTACCTTTTAACAGTAACAGTAACAGTAACCTTGTAACTTTTAAAAAACTAAAAGTTTTTTAGTTAAAAAATAAGTAATACAAAAATAGAAAAAAAACTAAAAACACTTTATTTCTTAAAAAAATAAATAAATGTTGAATGACTTATTCACCTTTCTAAACGTATTTTCCTAATCTTTTATTGAGATATTATTCTGGAGAATGGGTTTTAATTTTAAATCCATCTAAAAATAAGATCAGCCAACCTTTTCATTATATTTTGACTCTGTTAAAAGTCTGTTATGTTAGCTCCAAGGACTTTGCCAGCCAGTACCACTCTGAGTCCAACCATTAAAAAAGTATTGGAAGAAAGAGAAGGTAGAAAACGCAAGTCCGATCTAGTGGAAGGTAATTAGTTTAGAGACATTTCATACCACATAATGTAATTGACCATGAACATCATTAGTAGAAGAATCTATTTTATGCTAATAAGAACTGATGATTGATTAGTGTGACATCTATAATATTATAAAGAAAAGGTGGTTTCTGTATGTTTGTTTGTGGGTTTGTGTGTTTGTGGGTTTGTGGGTTTGTGGGTTTGTTGTGGCAAGTGAACGCAAAAAATACTGAACCAAACAGTTTGAAATTTTACACAAAGACAGATCTTAAACTCATGCAACACATAGGCATACTCATTTCCTTAAAATCCTCTCGGGCTACGCCCTGTGAACGTCCTAAGTTTCAATGTTTACAGTTTTAGAAAATGAAAACATAAAATTACTTGAATGTCAACAGCTGTGAACACTAAAATTTGACAGTTCGAGAAGAAGGAGAAGAAGAAGAAAGAGTTGCCGTGACCGTCCTAGGTTTCAATGTTTACATTTTCTAATGACAACATCCGTTTGCACTATATTTTGACAGTTCGGGAAGAAGAAGAAATAAAGTTGATTTTTCAGATAAACTGCTGGATCGAAATTAGTGAATTATTTGAAATAGCGGAATGGTAGATTTTAAGTTTTTTTTCGACGACTGTCTCTATTACATTAATCCTTATCCTCTCCCAATATTTGACATATGTTACTTTGAAATGTTGTAGACACTCCTGTTTTGTCATTTTGTAAACAATGAAGAATTAATTAACAATATCTTAAATGTATCAGTAGAGCCTACACCTTTCAGCCTTTTTAGCCCGTGCGAAGAACGGGTACTTTGGCTAGTTTCATCATATTAGTGCTAAGAATTTTTGTAAATGGATTGTGGTCTCAAGAGTCATTGTTGAAGACGAGTGTTTCATTGAATTGATCAAGGGATCTAGGGTATTTAGAAAAATCGTTTAAATCCTCCAACAGTTTACTCATATTAAATTAAATTAATTAAATAATAATTTAATAATAATAATTATATACATATTAAATTATTGTAAATATTTTTATTATTAAATTACAATAAATTAATTAGGAATGAAATTGAGGAAATCAGTAGAAGTTTGTTATCCATCCCATCCAAACATCAAAAGAGCTATTATCTGAGTTACAAGGTGCTAAAGGTGATAAAATGAAATTAAAGAAGTTTTTCAATAGTCAAACAAATCTATTATGAAACAATGACAATAAAAAAAATAATTTAAAGAAATGAAAATCTCTATTATT
Organism: Nephotettix cincticeps; assembly: GCA_023375725.1. NCBI lineage: Eukaryota > Metazoa > Arthropoda > Insecta > Hemiptera > Cicadellidae > Nephotettix > Nephotettix cincticeps. Next base: position 44,517,428 of record CM041791.1, read on the forward strand.
TTGCGACAGTTAAATGAGGAAAGGTTTACATGGGGTTATGATGCTGATATACATAGACCACAGTTGTTATTGGACTAGTTGGTCAATCTAAGTGGAAGGAGCAAAGATATCAATGATTCATAAAATAAGGTAATAACAAATCAATAAAATTAAACCACACCTGCTTGAACAAATAATTGAATCTAAATCATTCAGTGTTAATTACTAAACTTTGCATTTCTTTAAATAAATATTTATGGTTGTTGAAGGAATTGTAAATACATAAACAAAACACTAGAAAAAATTGTTATATAGGGTGTCACAAAAAGAATGTATGAATTTGAAGAGCTTAGTATTCCTCCAGTGAGGTAAGGTGTTAGTGACTGCTTAGTAGTGGTTCTTCAGTTTTAGAAACAATGGAATATTATACCATGTAACATCACAAATCAGTGTGCTGTTGGATTGGATTTAAAATCTAACTAAACGTTTTTCACTATTCTACAAAGCTTTCCTGAAGAGTTTAATGTTGACATGAAATGGTTTTATACCTTACAAAAAAATTCAGTTTATTCAACAGGATCAGTTCAAAAGAATACATTGGCTGACTCAGTTTGCAACAGCATAAACCTTTTCTTTTAAAGTAGCTCTGTTGATAACAAATATATTAGTTAAATTTCTGTATGTATCATTATGAGTCAGATTTTTCATCTGAAACGATAGGATGTATCGATGTGATTTCCCTAACATCAGATCACACCCCCTGATGGGGGTCTGGGACACTTTTGAAGAGATGGTGTCGTACAAGGTTAATTACTAATTAATTAGTCAATACATCCCCTGTAACTGATCCTGTTGCATGAAAAAAGTTTACCCAACAAAACAAAGTAATGTGTAGCAATCCATCATGTTTGACATTAAATTGAAAAAAAAATGGTTGAACAGTGATAACAGACATATTTAATTTTAAATAATGTCATCAGTAATTATGTGATACTGCTCAGTCTACTTTGCTATTTTTATCAAAAGTTCAACTTTTACTTCACATTATAACCTATAAATGGCTTCCCTCAGCAGTCGCTGAAAGCCACCCCTAACTAATACTAAGCTACTAAAATCTACACATTCCTTGACTGTTTTGAAAAAGTGTTAGTGAACTAATTATAGCAGTAGCAAAATTTGGACGGTTTCAGTTTTGGCGTATATTAGTGAAGTTCCTTGACCTACCGCCCCACAAGTAGGATTTCCCTCTGTAAAACAAGTCCAATGCTCACAATTCAATCAAGCCAGATCCTGATTAGGAAGCAGATCTCCTGGTAAACAGAATATTCTATCGATTCGATAGTTATCTGTCATACAAAATTTTTTTTAGAGAACTTTAATTTAGGTTTGTGGATTTTTAGGTGGTGTTAGTGATGATGAGCAACCTTCCAAGGATATAAAACACATAATAGAAGAAAAAGATAATGTTGAAAACCCAGAAAATATTTCCAGAATGAAAAATCCTGAAAATATAGATTCGTCAACAGCGAAACCAAAACCAGAAGATGAGAAAAGTAAAATCTCTAAAAGTAGCGGTAAAGATTCTAAAAAAAGTAAGAAACAGTCACCTAAGTCAAAACTCAGTATATTTAAATCTCAAAAGTCTGCCACTGCATCTAAAACAGAAAAAGAAGAAATAGATGCTACAGAAGTAAAAAATGAAAACCGAACAGAAATTTCGGAGAAGGATGTAAAAGAAGAAAAAGAAAATGATTCTCCTAAAACAAATACATCACAAATAACAAACCCAGTTTCTTCATCGAAGAGAAAGGAAATTAATTCATTTTTTGGTAAGATTTAATTGTTTAAGTTTCATTGATTATGATAAAATTATCATTAAACTTTTCATATAATTAGCATTAAATCTATGAAACTACATATAAAATTAATTTAAACGTAGATGCCCTCTTAAAAATCATTTTTCTTTAACTATACTTGTTTACATGAAGTTAAAAAATATTTTTATATTTTTAACTCCATCTAAAACAATATCTCTCTATATAAAAATGAATATATGTATGTATGTCCTTTATTCGTTGCCAAACTACTCATCCGATCACCATGAAATTTTAGGAAGTTTCTCTATATGTGTTTTTTTTCGAAAACTCCCTAAATTTCCATTTTATGGAGTTTTAAATTTCTTATGTCAACTCTCCAACTAGTAAACGCTGTATTTACGGTGTAATAGGCACCTCTGTACTGGTAATGGTGTATATACAGTGCATTTGCATTTGGTTGATAAGTCAATATTTCTCAACGACTACTCAGTTTAAATGCATTGTATTGGATACCTATCGATAGAAAATCATTTAATCTATCATGTGTTTTTTTTTCAAAAAAAATCCGATAGATATTAGGGCCTATTGATTTGTTGTTAGTCTGTTTCGCTTGCTTGCATTGTCGGCTGCTGACAGCAGTCGCGTCGTCGTTTTAACGTTTGTAAACATTGTTGCTTTACTGAAAATGCTGGTTTATGTTAACAGTTTCTTGTTTTTGGAATAATGTATAAGTTTCCTTACCTTTTCATATTTTATTTTATTCTAACTTTTTGTATCGTTATGGATTTAAAACGATTGTTTTATTCATTTTAAAATGATGTTAGTAGGTTAGGACCAATGTGTTTTGTGTTCCAAGATATGTTTACTTTTAAGATATAGTAAATCGCCAAACAACTAATAATAATAAAGTATAAGAGGTGTTTTTAAACTAACACTGGTTATGGGTGATAATTATAAGGATGGGTCTAGTGATATGAACTAGAAACCTTTTAGATGAGCCTATTTCTAGTGGTGATAATGCGTCTGATTGCTGTTGAAAGTAGGCCTGATTCTGATTATAACTATATAATGAGTCTGGGTCTATGGAATCATTATCTAGTTTATTCCCTTCTGGAAATGAAGACCAGAAGACCCGGTCACTTAATCATTGACCGGTCTAAACTGATTCCGGTCACCGGAAGAGATAGGACATATGCCTATGATTTGCAGGATCGGAATCAGGAGCCATGGTACGCCTTTGACATTAAGCTTCAGCTTCTTAACAGAAGCTGAGCCAAAAAACTTTGACCATAGACCTAATTACAGACTAATAAATAGACCCAGTTATCATTTTCCTATGTTATTTGAACCATAGTAGTACAAAAAAGTAGTCCTTCACATTCCTTCACATTTCTTTGATGTCCACTGTTAATATAATAAGACTTATCACTAACAGTAGCTCAAAAACTATGATTTTCCCGTAGTAAATATTAGTATTTATGCACAAAAAATAGTTTTTTTAAGAATAAATAATAAGAGGAAAAAAAGAGGGAGACCCCTAATAAATAAGAGGAACCCTAATAAAGTACCGTATATATTTTCTTAATTCCAACAAAATTTCCCATCTTTTTTATATCTCAGTTTTGTTCTATTATTTTTGTGGCTTCCACACTGCGGAATGTTTAGTAATTCATCTTTATTTTTTATAATTATATATGCTTATGAAACATTTTTATCCATTATACCTGACAAATGTGTAAGAAATTTTTCACTGATTATTTCCAAACATAATGATGTATACCGTAATACTTGACATATTGACCATAAATAAGGCTTTTGGAGTAAAAAGGCTGGATGTTTGCAAATTGCACATAGAACAGTGCCAGTACACAGTAAACCAAACGCCAGGTGGAGGGTTTATCTTATAAGTTTGTTTACAAATTTCTACAATCAAAACATTTGATTTCTTAAGCTACAGCTGTTGGTTTACTTTCCATTAGCAATGTAATTCTTTATCCAATGCCATCTAAAACTATGAAGTAAATATGTTCTGTGAAAAATGAACAGCTTTATTCGCCACATTAATAGTTTGTGGTTTTTAGGGATTATGTGTTTATATTTTTTTATTTTCTATCTGATTAAAAGTCACGGTTTATATGTTGGGCAAATAAAAAATAATTACATACAATACTTATACATATTACGTTTATTATAATAATCAGCTGTTGTACATCTTTTCTATAAAAGCCATATTACAGTTAGGTTTGGTTCGGGGTTAGTTTGGATTATGAAGGAAATTGTATAGCAATCCACTTAGATTTATTTGTTTTGTGGGAATGTTATTAATATGTGTCATCATTTCAGTATTGTTATACACTATGCCGCGATCCAGAATATCTAATTTTTCACAATGAAGCCGTATTGCTATTTGACTTCAGAACATGGCCAATCTTAAAGTAACATGTATTTACTGTTAGGCGTTAAAAAGTTCGCTGGGTCAGCTACTAATATAAAATATTTATTACAAATTTAATTATTTTTAAATTAAGGGAAGTAGTTTTTGATTCTGATAATAATATTTATTACTGTGCAATATGTAAAATATTACATTATTTATACAAACTATCTATACAATAGAATATGACATTTAAATTTTTTTAAACTTAAAGTTTGAATTTTTGTTATGGGCTCTAGAACTCAGCATCCATATCTGGTGCAACCAAACTTATTTAATTGCAATTCTTGGCTTACCATATTCCAGTTTTTCAACTGGTCCCTTGAAGTTAAAATTATCCAAGTCACTTTATTGAGTGGCATGCCAGTCAAGTTGTATTGGTGTATGTTTGACACTTGAGTGAACCCAAGTACATTATACCAGAGTTTTTAATGGATTGAAGGTACTGTACCTACATTACTTATGGTACCGTAGCTAATCTTGATGGACTGGTTTAACATAATCTCTATATATAAAAATGAAAGTATGTCCTTTATGCGTTGCCAAACCATTCAGCCAATCGCAATGAAATTTTAGGAAGTTGCTCGATATGTTCACTGTGAGGTTTTAGTGAAATAAAATTTGTGAAAACTCCATTGGATTTTATTTGATGGAGTTTTAAATTTCTAATGTTACCTCTGGGGAATAAGTTTGTTTACAAATTTTCTACAATCAAAACACTTGATTTCTAAAGCTAAAGCTGTTGGGTTACTTTCCATTAGCAATATGCTTTACTATCCAATGCTGTCTGAATTATTAATTAATGTCAAAGTATAAAGTAAATATGTACTGTAAAAAATGAACAGTTTCATTCCCCATGGTTGAACATCATATGTTGACAATAGACTGTCTGACTTATGTTTGAAATTGTATTAATCTTCTGTGGATATGCGGTATATGTATTTCATTTTCAGCCCCAAAAAAAGACAAAGATGGAAAGGTAATTCCCCCTCCTCAAGACCCTGGGGCCAGCTACAATCCAGCTAAGAATAAGTACCATCCAATTGATGATGCATTTTGGAAGTACAAAGAAAGGTAAGTGTTTTCCTTCCTGTGTTAGGAAAAATATTATTGTATTTTAATTTTGAACAATAATTTTTTACAAAGCCTTTGGGGTAAACACGTAGTGGAGAGGAGACGCTAGAGTGTAACGGAGAACATAGCTGAAAGTTTTTTTTACTCCTCATGCAAGGAGCAGTGCTTCACTTGTAATTTGTGTGGCAGTGAGAATCGTACGGTGACCGATGACTGTGATAAGTCAAGAAACTTCATTTTGCAGGATATTGTCACACAGTGATGAGGATTTGTTATATGAGAGCAGTGTACTTAAAATGATTACTGATTTAGACAGAATAAGAATATGCAGAATATGCATCACACCCTCTTATAACGCGGCCGAACTCATACTTTATTTGGTATTCCGCTGCCACCACCCGCTAAACTCGCGGGAAATAGGATATTGATAGAACTAACTCGCAACATGCCAAAGTTTAACTTCACTTTTATTACTCCATCGAACTAATATTTATTCCTTAATCTCAAACATGATTGATAAAAGTCTATTTCTGAATCGGGTCGCAACGAAAGAGGGTCTAAAACAAATTGATCATTATTACAAATATTCTACATTTGGAGTATATTTCCACTCAATACCTCTCTCTGACCCCGACTGTCGGGTGTCTCAGCAAAAGCACTTTGCTGAGACCTGCAGTAGGTGTCAGCTCTCCGCCAACTCACTGGTCACTGTGTACTACCGTTTAAAATACAAAACTACATTTACTTCAATTTAGACTCTCTTTTATAATTTATAAATAAATTTAATGTTATACTAATTAATTACATAATAATGCAAAATTATAGAATTTAACTAGTAATGTTCCTTCAATAGGAATATAATATAATCAAATATTATATTTGACTGGGATGGTGGCGACATCCTGTAATCCAGCTTTTTGGAGGTCACGAATTGTGGATAGTTGTGAGCGATGGTTGGTGGGTGTAGTGTTCTCTTGTGTGGATTAACGTCCGCACTATTGAATACTGCGTTAATTCGCAAATACTATCCTCATAATCAGACCAGTTCGTAATTCAGAGGTCGTGGATTCCACGTTAAACTGTAGGTTCATTAGTTGCCATCGGCTGTTGGGCTATTAATTAACAGTCCTGTCTAAGGAACATGTCAGCCTTAGTCAGTAACAAGACTACAAGATCGCGCCACAATCATCCCACAATCATACCTTATTCATACTTGGCTTAAAATACCTACCTGGGTAGGTCGCCATTTCAAATGGTAATCTAATCTAATAATATTGATTTATTGGTTGATCGATTAATAATATTTATTTATTAATATTGATTTTGGCCCAGGTTGTTACACACTGAATACAAAGTTTGAAGAGTTTTGGAAGTACCACCTGTTCTTTCCACATTTAATTTTAAAATTAAATGGCCATATAACATATCAACAATAATGCTTAGTAAACTGCTAGTCCCATGTAGATGTTCATGAACTGATATTGTACCTAAACATTTTTGCATCAATTATAAACCATGAAATATGGTTTGACCACTGAGTATAGGCTGGACTGTTGAGGTAAATAAATCAAGGGGTAATATCCAAGCAGAAAGGATAGTGTGCTGGCACTGCTCCACAATATTTTGGGGCAGCTACCTACATGTACTCTTTTATAAGATAAGCTCTCTGAAATATAATTGAAGAGAAATAAAAATATATTTTCATTCGTAATTAGTGGTAAATCTACGGGTTGCCCATACATGGCAGTTACCTCACAAAACATTAATATTTAATAATGTAAGAACATTTCTTCAAAATCCACAAGGTGCCAAGCTCAAACTTTGGCCCTCATCCCTTGGCTGTTACAACACATGGTTTGAGTTAAAGTTTTACCCGTACAAAATTATGGTTATGGCAAAGTTCTATAAACGTGATTTTGAGCAGTGCAGATGGTTTTGTGAAACAATATTGGACATTATTTTATTCCAATAATGATGCGATAGTGATATGTTGTCTTATGGCCCATATGATGAGGCCCATTTCCAAGGAGATGGCTATGTCAATAAAAAAAACCTGTAGTTATCCGGCAGCAAAAAATCCTATAGAATTACCAAAAGCCCCCTCCCATAGTGTGAAGTAAACAGTTTGTTATGGATTTCCAAACAGGATCATTGGGCTGTATTTTTTGAGGAAATTGATGCTCAGTCACTGTGAAGTCAAGAAAGTCATGTTGAAATGTTCCGTAAAATTTTAAGGTTGATACTGATGGAGTAATGTATTAATCAGAAGGGAATTTGGTTAAAACAGGACGGAACTACAGAACACACATTTTTAGCCACATTTTTTATTTTGGAATGCATTTATGGAAGGAAGTCATTTAGCAGAGGCTATTTTCTGCACATTTTTTGTTGATTAATCCATCTATAATAATCAGCTATTGACTTATAAGTTTAGTTATGTTATTAATTGGATACTTAGAATAATTTAGGAATATAATCAATAAAAGATAAAGTGTAAAATCGTTTTCATTTTCAATGCGACCAATGCACCTAGCCAAAGTGACCCAATGTTTTATCATTTTCAGCCATTTTTTCAGCCTAGTACTTTCTAATATTTCAAATAAATTAAAAAATACATTAGTTAATTTGTTTCTCATTTATACTTTATATTTAGTAAGATTCAAATTAATCTATCACTTAATACACACTTATCTACTATCATGTCGTTAAGTTTGAAAATAGTATACTTTTAATATTTTTATCAATCTATAAGTTGTATTAAGTTGTATTGGGACTCATCTCTCTGGTGGTTCAACATAACAAAAAAAGTTACATTTTAGCTCAGCAAACTTTTGAGAAATCGTCATGTGGTATTAAACTTAAAATCAAAAATCCCCAAAACATGTAAAAAATACTGGATAGTACAAAATTACCTTCTTAAAGTGTGGTTTCTTTCTAATAAATTATGGGATTACCTTCTCTATTATCAGTACATTTTGTTGACTATTGTTCTGTGATAAGAATGAAAATGTTATTTATTAAGTTCTAAGTAAATCAATTAACTTTATTCAACCAAATTAAGTAATATACTCACTTGGTAATAGGTTAAATGTTCGAAAATGATCAAACCTTATTGGTTTTGTTTGCTTTTTATATTTTAGAGTACCATATTTGGCTCTTGCCCGCACAATGGAGGAGATAGAAAATGTAAGTGCCCGTCTAAAAATAATAGAGATTCTTTCCAACTACCTTCGCTCTGTGATGGTTCTTAGCCCAGATGACCTTCTGCCATCGGTGTATCTCTGCCTCAACAAGCTGGCCCCTGCATACTACAGCTTGGAGCTGGGAGTGGCTGAGACAACTCTGCTCAAGGTGAGGCCAACAACCTCTCCCTCATACCTAATCACTTGGTTCCTTCAAAGTGTCTTGACAATTTTTAAGTTATTTTTATTAAAATCTCTTGTCAATCATAGTAATAAATTACATAAAAAGTTGAAGTAAACTATGTGAAATTTTATACAAAAAATTATAAATTAAGAAGGGTGTGGTGTGCAGGCCATCGCCCAGAGCACGGGACGGTCCGTGGCCCAAATCAAGTCGGATGCGGGAGCTGCAGGAGATCTGGGCATCGTAGCCGAGCAGAGTCGCTCCACGCAGCGCATGATGTTCAAGCCTGCTCCACTCACCGTGGGGGCTGTCTTTGACAAACTTAAGGAGATAGCTCAGATGACTGGCCATGCAGTAATTATTACCGTTACCTTATTACTCTGTGTATTTATAATGCTTGATTCATTATATGTGAAATGTGAAGACCTAATCTAAAAAAAAACCATTTGTTGCTGCAAAGAACCAGTCAATGAAAAGAGTCTCATGTTTCTAAATTGTTCCTCATTTGATTGGTCATACTCGGTAACAAGTAACTTAAGAGTCAGCATTACCTCCGTTATCGTGTATTGTTAGTCCCATAAGGGAAATAATAGAAACTATTAATACATGTTTCTCTTTAAACATGAATTTTTAAATCACAAAAAATTATGATATATTTACAAAATTATATATATATTTATATAAATTATTATTTATTTATAAAAATTATTATATAAAATTATTAGTTTCTTATATGAATGTGATTATCAAAAAGTTATTTTATAGAATTATCTGTAAACTGGATTAAAGCAATATCAAACAATTTTGGAATTTAAGAATATTTTTGTAAAGCTGATTTTAGTTAATAGCAGATAGATAGTTGAAATTTATCTCGGTAATGGATTTAAAAAAAAAAAACTTTTTAGTAGTGTATGTATTAGCCACATTGTGGGTGAGTGGCCTATCAGAAGGCTTGCATTATAAGTGTTATCAACTATTAATTTCTGTTATTAATTATTCTTAACTGTATTTTAGTCGATGGGGAAGAAAGTTGATAAAATTCAGTCAATGTTTGTGGCATGTCGTTATTCAGAAGCCAGATTTTTGATACGTTCTCTTGCTGGGAAACTTCGCATTGGATTGGCTGAGCAATCAGTTCTTCAGGTAAATAATACCTTAGGAGTAATTAACCCTACTATCGCCTTGGGAAGGGGGAACATACATCTGTCTCCAATTGCATTTTTGCATGGATTATTTCAAGATAAGTTATTTCTAGAGAGTAAATAAAGGAATTGCACAGGTTAGCTAGTGAACATTTCAGACCAAGGGTAGCTCCAAGACAACTGAGAGTTTCAAGTTTTAACTGCAGGAACAGACTTAACAGCCAACAAAGCATGTTCGTTGGCCCAGAACTATTATCTTGGGTGAAAAGAGATCTTGCTTTCAATTGCAGTAAAAAGGTGTAATTAATGCTTGGACTTGAAGTGGAGAAATGGGAAGTTATGGGAGTATGTGTGTTAGTTAAAATTGAAATATTGATTGCTACCTATTATGTATATTACTGAAGACTCTATGATGAAAACTAAGTGGAAGGTACTGGGAATATTACCTAGAACCTGATGGTAGCCAAACAGTCCTGAACCAAGCCAGCTTTGATGGCGTGCTAAATTTAATACATATCTTGCCTAACCTATTTGGGAAATTGCAGGTATAAACTAATTGTTAAACATTGATGTGAATTGGGCAACACGTGGACTTGAAAGAAGTCCCTGCATACCTCGCTAATTATTAATTTCTAAGTGATAGGTGGCATCCCCTGTTCCCTGCTGATAACATTCCCCCAACTTATCTTTAACTAATTCTACTATTTACGGGTTGATTTATCCTAATAGCTCGGAGGCAGGTTAGCAGTGAAGATTTTCGTCGTTAGTTCAGAGGGGATGTCGCATAAAGAGAGAGAATTAACAGGTTGTCCGAAGTTATGACTGTGACACGGCCGACTATAACCCCTGTCATCCGAATCCGTCATATACTATAAGAATGTGGCTAACCACCACACAAAGCATGTCAAGTCATAAATGTAATTGGCACAAAAAGCTCATCTTATAAGATAGCATAAAGACTACATATATTCGTTTCATTTACCAATTTTGTACTTGTGTCTGTAGCAACTGATAAAAAAAGTATTATTGAGACATAACTTAAATTTTTCAATTAAGTAATTTACTTTTATAATTATTGAAAATGTGAAAAAACCTTAATTGATTTAAGTTGTGGCTTTTTAGGCATTAGCTTTGGCTTGTGTGACAACACCCCCATGTCAAGACTATCCCCCAGAGAAGATCGATGTTACAAAATCTATGTCTGCTGAATCTTTTAAGTCCAAGCTTGAAGAAGAAGCACTTATTATCAAGACAACGTACTGGTCAGTCAAAGCTAGTTTGGATACAATAAAATAAAAACGAATAATACATATTTTATATTACTGCTGAATTTTACAGAAATTTTAAGTTTTCTTGGGTATATGACTGATCTAGAACTTATTTCCTTCATAGAAACAAGCTCTTCATGATATTTTAGTATAGGATTTAAATTTAAACTATTAAAAAAATTATTCCATGGTGCAACTAATATTTTACCTGCATTCAGTGATCATCAACGATGGTCAGTGGTCAATGAACAACTGTATTAAGAATTTTAATGTAAAATTATAGCTCTATTTACATCAAGGTATTGTTTGCCATCCTGTAAAATGTATAGAATTTTGAAGAGGATCTCTTTTAGTTTTCAATATTCTTTAACTAATATGTTATAATAATGTAATATACATAACGGTATTGAATTTCAGGTTTACTTGTTCAAAAACTGAAAGTATTACTAAAATGAAAATGTAAAGTTTTTTGTACAAAGTATCACAGCAAATATAATCATCGATCCAAAGACAAGAGTAAGAATTAGGACAATGCGGATGAATGAGGACCTACTGTACTCTTATGCCTTCTAATGTTCTGTCTGTAGAGAATTATAATTAGTTTTTCTATATTAAAAAAGATTACAAAATTCTTAATTTGGTCATAAAATAATTCTGAGCAAATTTTGTTGGGTTTAGTGAATGCCCCAACTATGACAAGATAATCGAAGTGATCTTGCGGGAGGGAGTGTGTTCGTTGCCGCAGCATTGTCGTCTCACGCCTGGCATCCCACTCAAGCCCATGTTGGCACATCCGTCCAAGGGTGTGTCCGAGGTGTTACAGCGCTTCGATGGACTAAGCTTCACCTGCGAGTGGAAATATGATGGCGAGAGAGCTCAGGTGATACATCACACATCCATTCCTCATTTGTTTACCTATGTAAAAATGTAACATATGTGAAAAATGTTAACAAATACTAGAGTTATAATGATTTTAAAATCTTCAAGGTTTATCTGTCACACCTATTATACTATTTTAAGGACACGTTAACTTTGAGAATCAAGGCAGAAATGCTATGCGTTTTGGCAGTTATAGACTGAATCTACTATCTTGCCAAATGATAAGAGCTTAAGGGTCAATTATGGTTGGACACTGTTCTTTTAAATGGTACCGATTTGCAGAGCTATAATAAGTCTTAAAATAATCTTACTGTTCTCTATTAAAAAACTAGCTATGCAGAATATTGTGACAAAGAAAGTGTTTTTACTAGGTTCTTCTTCAAAATAATAAGTGTCTTAAACCTAATTTTGGTTTTTAGAACTTAATCATTGTATTGTACCTGATGAAGCTCTAGTTCTTCTGTATTGTTGACATAATCTTAACCCTTTGAACAGTACCGTATTTTGTGTCAAAATAGGATTGACGTATTAAAACGCCTTTTTTATGGCTCCGCAAAAAGGAGTAGCGACGTTTAAAACGTCATTTGACGAAATTGGTTTAAATACATATATATATACACATATAACCTGATATAGATTGATTCATAAGCTATAAATCGATAATTAGAGTCGCGGAACATGTACTTATGTGTTTTCGGTTGGTTGTGGGTAATCTGCGGAGGGTTTCTTTGGCAGGGTGGTCGCGGCAGGAAGTTTCGGCGGAGAAAGTGGCGGCGCGGCATGAAATTTTATTAGACCTGTTAATTATTAGCACTGAATAAAAGTGAAAGCGTTCTACACTCTCCTATTATTGATGCCTGTATCTCTGTAGCTGAGGGTTATTCGTTTGCTAAACATCACTCGGTGCTTTATTTAGCTACTTTATTGAAAAATTGATTAAAAAAAGTTCTAAAATGTTTATTTTAGGGCATTTTGAACCTAAAACACATTTCTAACTATATTTACTCAATGTTGGAATATATTTTAGTGAAAATAAAAAAAAATACTCTTTTGAGGTGTGTTTTGAGTTTTTCTCCTTACTCCATAACAGCTCTCAAATAATGGCGTTTTAAAATGTCGTTATTCCTTAAAGGGTTAATCCTTTACATCCATGAATTTTGGCACAGAGAATTATCAACTCTGGCTGTAAGGATATGATGATGCTTATGAAATTGCTAAATATAAAATATAGAGATTTTGTTTTAAAGCTAATGAATAATTTTGTTAACACAGATTCACCTGAGTGACGATGGCAAGGTGAGCATCTACAGTCGCAACCAGGAGGACAATACCAGCAAGTACCCGGACATCGTGGGCCGGCTCAAGAGCTGTCTCGGAACTGACGTGAGGTCTTGTGTGTTGGACACGGAGGCCGTCGCATGGGACACGGTCAACAAGCGAATACAGCCCTTCCAGGTCCTCAGTACTAGGAAAAAGAAGGTATTGTCTTAGCTTATCAAAAGTTTTTGCTATTAAGTTAATATATTTTAATCCATGTTTTCTGGCTCCTGAGCTGATTTATTGACAAAATAATTTCTTTAAATATCTTGTCAACAGCTCAAATTTCCATAGTACTGCATTATGGCCATTTCGGCATTAAGTCGACATCATCAGGCGAATAAATTTCAGCCACTCGGTGTCGTTAAATTAAAACTCATATTTATAGATAGTTGACATAGGCCCAAGTCAGCTACCTACTCCGGCTACGTCAACATGTGCGAGACAGGCCTGTAGAGAAATTTAATGTTGTGTATTGATAGTGTTTTGCATGTGTAAATATGTGTTTTAATTTAACGACACCAAGTGGCTGAAATTTATTCATCTGGTGATGGCCTCTTAATGCCAAAACGTCGTAGTGACGAGGTATTTGTAGTATCTATTTTGTTAAAATATTTAGTGACCTAAAATTCATTCACCTTTTAAAGGTTTTTAGAAAATATAATTTTAATGAATGTTCCTACTGTAATTCAATTTAAAATCAAATCTAATCAGCTATTTATGTTTTTGGAAAAAGTGCATTTTAAATATTTGTAATGTTGCATTTCAACTGCTGAACAAATCTTTTCCTAAGAATTATCCACACAATGATGTCGATTAATTTTCCCCAAATGTGAAGGAATACTCTAAATTTTCATCTAATATTACATTAATTGTTATTTTATAAAATTATGTGCTATACTTATCTTGCAGGATTGCGTTGAGAGCGAGATCAAAGTACAAGTGTGTGTGTTCATGTTCGACTTGTTGTACTTCAACGGAGAGTCACTGGTGAAGAAGCCATTGATTGAGCGTCGAGCGCTTCTTCGCGATCACTTCCAAACTGTTCCGGAGCAGTTTGAGTTTGCCACCAGTCTTGACACTAGCAAACTGGAGGAGATGCAAGAGTTTCTGGAGGAATCAGTCAAAGGTGAAAAGCTTTTGCTTTTTTAGTATTTTGCTTAAAAAAGTGGAAAACAGTTTTTCAGTTGGCACTAGACTGTACCTCACACCCCTCTTTCCAGGAACCGAGGCACATCCTTCCTCTTTCTCTTTTTACATCAGTGTGGGGTTGATTTAACCCTTACCGGGCGGCTGATAACATCTCTCTCAGCACAATAGAGACGCACGGCACGGTATACCCAGTTTATTCGCGATCAATCATTTTGCCACATTAACTGTAGTTTGCGAAACAACCGATAGAGTGCATGGTTATGTTTCTTTAGCCTCTATGCACTCACAAAACCAATATGGTGGCTTTATTGAAATATTTGGTGACTGAAATTAGTTGCTAGGCGACTTTGGCCCGTATTTGTGCGTTCCCGTACTGCTTTTGACGAGAAAACTCACAAGTCACTATGGCCAGCTGTTTTCACTTTTGCTAACCTTGTTTGTTGACACTTTAGCTGTAAGTGTTTATTTTCATTGTTTTTAGCAGTAAATAGTGTATATAATATGAATGTTTTTATTGAGTAGGATTTATTAACTAATTATTATTAACTGAAATGGGTCATATAGTCGAAAAAATGCTTTTTTAATACCTAAAAATAGTCTTAAAATCTTTAGGAGCGTTCTGGACGACCATCTATTTCTGATAAAACATTCACAAAAGTGGAGGCAGTGATGCTCTCAGATCGAAGAGTGACGGTTCATGAGCACTTTGAAATGTTTCTTGAAGTCAGCAAAACCTCTATTGAGAAGATTTTTATGGAGCTACTAGGGTATGCCAAGGTTTGCGCCAGGTGGCCTAATAACTTCTTTAGTACCACAAAACTCATGGCGAGGAATAACTTTGTCACTGACTCCATCGTCACTGAAGACGAGACTTGGATGCACTACGTCACACCTAAAACCAAACAGTCCAAACAATGGAAGCACTCAGAGTCGCCGAGAGAGCGGAAATTGAAGACAACGCAAAGTGATGGCAATCGTGTTTTGGGACAGGAAGGTGGTATTGTTGTTCGAGTTCTTGCCTAACGCTACAACAATTAACGCTGCAACGTACTGCGAGACACTGCAAAAATTAACTGTGCAATTCAAAACAGGAGGAGGGGTGTGCTGTCCAAAGGTTTGCGTTTTCACCACAAAAACACGCGACCGCATACCGCTGACGCCACTAAGGAGCTCAATCCACAATTTGGATGGAAAATCGTCAAGTACCCACCCTATAGTCCGGACTTGGTGCCAAGTGACTTCCATCTCTTCCCTAACATGAAGAAACACCTGGGTGGAACGCATGTCGGCGACAGAGCTTGAAGCAGCATTTCTCAGCTATGTGCGTGGCTTGGCGGCAATCTTCTTTGACTCTGGCATTCAAAATCTCATTCACCACATGCAAAAATGCATTGATGTGAGTGTAGAACGACTATGTAGAAAAATAAGAAAAAGTTTAAACTTTCCAAATATGTGCACGTCAGTAGAATAAAACATATTTTACAATGTGAAAAATCACTGGTAACCTTATTTTTTGGATAAACCATGTACTTTGTTGGATTGGGTGAAGTTGAGTGAAGAATCATGGACACATCACACAGTGTACTTCTATCCAAATTATTTTAAAATTTTACTTCTTATAATAGTTCAAGTTCAAATACATAATTCAAAATTAAAAACCTATGACAAAAATTTTAAAATATATTATAATGTTTTTCCGCAGGAAACTGTGAAGGACTGATGGTGAAGACATTGGAGACGGATGCTACATATGAGATTGCCAAGAGGTCCCGCAACTGGCTGAAGCTGAAGAAGGACTATCTGGATGGCGTAGGGGATACATTGGATCTGGTTGTCATCGGGGGGTACCTGGGGAGGGGGAAGCGAGCAGGGGTGTATGGGGGGTTCCTGCTGGCATGTTACAACCCCGACACAGAAGAGTACCAGACTGTGTGTAAGGTAAGTGAACATAGTGATACACCAGTAACATAGCTGTGAGTATGATTGTACTGTACTCTTGCAGTTGTACCTGTGGTGCAGTTGAAGTGCATTGTGTGACTGTGGAGAGAATAGGCCCAAATTATTCACTAATTATTATGATTTTTATTGTTTTGGTTCACTGCTTAGAAAATGAATCTCTAACTTAATTAATTTCGTAATTGATATATACTTGCACAATTTTGATCCTTTACCCTTTGAGTACCTAGCGTCTCGATCCGAGACGGACTGTTACTGTAGCTTGAGTGCCAAGCGTCTCGGATCGAGATGGTCATACCCACGTGAGAAATGCCGGTATCTTCCTCCTACACTCTCAGAAAATCACCATTTACAGTATGTAGCAGTTATTGTAACTGGCTTAAATTACACCAAAATCTTCAGAAAGAAATAGGCTTTATTTTAATGCATCATACTCTATGGTGGAATGCTTTCTGAAATCGTGATCAATCATAAACAATGCTGCGACAGCTGTGACGACCAATAACAAAAGCCGGCTCATCTGAAAAATTATTGATTGTTACATTGTTACAAGTATTGTTAGCATTGTTTTATATACAAAGCCTCGTTAATGTGAGTGTTTATTGTAAAAAGTGTACAATAGAGGTCTGCGGGTACCCGAAAAATCACGTAATTTCGGGTAATTGCTTGAACCCGAGTGGTCGGGCGGGCTCGGCTTGTCTCGGGTTTAATTCGGGCGGGCTTCTATTAGATGTCGGGTCGGGCGGGTACCTACTACCCGAAAGGCATCTGGTTGTAAAAAATACCCGAGATGACATTGAAATTAACCCCGGGTAATAAAATTTCGTCCAAAACTTATGATTCATGTTATCATGTTCACGCAATATTATTGAATACAGATGCTCTCGATCGAGATGTCAAACTTCGAAGTAATTTTTACTGTCTTAATACATTCGATTGCACAACCGCAATGTCATCAAGACTTTCGTGAAAATCAGGCAACCAGCTGTCTCCCTGCCGGCTCAAAATTATTGTGCATTAGCAGCTTATTGTCATATCCACGTGAGGCAGCTTACGCGATCAGGGAACCGTTCCTCCTTTTGACGCAACAAAATACTCGTACCAGTATGTAGCTTGTATTAGTCGTGTTTCAAGTAGTGATGGGAATACCTGTGATTTTTCAATCACAGTGAAAACCTTTTACACTGTGATTCTTTTAAGTAATTCGTTGTTTTTACTCTGTCAGCCTGTTGCCGATGTTATATGACCAATTCAGAACTATGATTTGCCGTAGTGATCTCGCTATTTCGGGGGTTTCACTGAATTAAATAAAAAATCATAATGTTAAGGATGTAACTGAATAAAGGACATAAATAAACCGGTTTATTTTTTAACGATTTTTTATAGATTTCCTCATTAATGGAACCCCTTAAATCCGAACTGATTGGGACTGAAGCCTTTTCTTCCCAGGAAATAATATTACACACTTATTTCGTCACTGTATTCGCGCGGTAAGCGACAGGAGACGCGGTGATTTGGGTTATACAGGCTGTGCGTGATTTTTTAATAAATTCATAAGGGCAGTGACCTTGGCGGGTCGAGCCTGTGCTATAAATAAACCACTCTTCCCCTACCTCCACCCTTACTAACAGGGATGCGTATTGCGTCTGTCTACTGTCTGTGTCTAGTTTAGTGAGCGTTTACCTGCTGAAGTGCGTATCGCTAACAACAGGTGTGGCTTAGAAATACGTTCATGGAAAGATTTTCTTAGATTGACAGTTAAATATAACATACTTGAAGCGAGAAAAACCTGACTTTGATAGACCTTGAAAAATAAGTTAACATTTTTAAGTGATTAAGCTAATTTTTAAGTAAAAGCTAATTATTGTTTTAAGTCATCAAATTTTTTTTAATTTCCAACTATTTATTTTTTTGATTTTCTGAGAATGTGTTCAGATTTGAGGGGATTCCATTGTAATTTTAAATATTAACCACTTTATTCTAAAATAACTATTTTAGTCTAAAGAGCTCTTTGACATTTTATGAAAGTGTTGATTTAATTTGAACAATGATTGTGGTTGGTTGAATTAAATAAACGGTACCAGTGGACTGACACATACTTTCTCCCTTAAGTAAATTTAAAAAAGACAATCTGTAATAAAACTATCATGTTCTACAAAGTTAATCTAAATATCATTTAATAGTTTATTGTTTCAAAAATAATCATCCAATTTCTAAAAATAAAAACAAGAGACAACGTTAGATTAATTGTTCAAATTGTATGGGGGGGAACCCCCCCCCCCCCGGTAATACCAAGCTTTTTTGAGCTGGTTTTGTTCGGTGATTTGACCTTACGCTTCATACCAAGTTTCATGGAAAACGTTTGGAAAATAAGGAAGAAATTGATTTTTTAATATTCTCCATAAGAATAACATTGGGCGCTTTCAGACAACGTACTGCGTTTATCGTAGACAGTAAATTTAACTTTTCTCTGGAACCGTTAGTCGTAGACAAATAATTCAAAATACTAAATTGTTTGGTTTTTTACTAATTTATCTGTCAAAATATATTTATTTAGTTTTTATTTCTCAGATCGGGACAGGGTTCAGTGACGAGGCTCTACAGACGCATTCAGAGTCACTACGCGCTGCTGTTATCGCCAGTCCTCGGCCGTACTACCGCTACGACACGAGCCTCGAGCCCGACCACTGGTTTGATGCCGCACAAGTGTGGGAGGTGAAGTGCGCTGACCTCTCCTTGTCTCCTGTGCATCACGCCGCCATTGGCATTGTGAGTGCAACCACTGGAAATATTAGTATCTATAGCTAGGAAATTTCTTTACTTGGTCACAGCAAAAATGTTAATTGATCCTTCATTTTCAAACCTTTTTCGTAGAAATCAATGAAATCATTAAAAATAAATTCAAACTGAAATTTTAAACTTATTATGACTTTTATTCCATGTCTGTTAAGAACAAATCCAATTTAGGTTTTGATTTGTGGAGCAAGATTCTCAAAGTTGAGCACTTGTTTTTGCGTATTTTATCTCTGCATCTTTTATCTGAGTCTCTCTGTTATCCGAGTGATTTTATTACAGTAAAATAACTTATTTTACTAAATTTAAATGTCATATTTGTGTGACACCAGGGCTGTTTCAAGAATATTATAACCTTTTTTTGTATTGTATAATAGCCTACTGAATTATTTTCTCTGCTATGAACCAGGCTACAAATATGAGACTTAACGAAAGTAATCAAAACAATAAAACAAGGCAATACTATTTATTTACTAACATCACACAACACTACACAGTGTTCTGTGTAAGTGAAAAACACCTTTAAAATGTAGAAAATGCAATGGGATTTGCAATTGCCACAGCAAGAGTGCTTGTGCTCCATGTGGGACGAATGAGTGAATGAAGATTAAAATAAAATTAGATCATTTTATTTCTAAACACTGTAATGTTGTGAGATGTTAGATGCATGATAGGTAAGTATAGTATTACTGACAACATGATATAATTAATATCTGTAACTTTAAATATTCAATTTTTAATGTTAATCATTAGGTAATCACTTGAAAATAGGATGAGTTTCTCCACCTCCAGAAACTTTGTGTAGTTAAAAACACAGGCATGTTGGAAAAGTCAAATAAAAGAATAATTAATAATTTATAATCCAACGCTCTAATACAAGCAAGGATTGTATGTATATTTGCACACAGGTCTGAAAACCGGCTCTAATGAATTTTTTTAAAATTTTTGGAAATAACTAATTTCCGAGTAGAAAATATGTTCTAGATAGGTTTAATGTCCCTGAAAATTCCGATTTTCTTGTAATATTAAGCTAAAAATCTAAAAAATTAACATTTTGCTTATGGAGAATCAAATGTAAACAATACAAATCAAAACATCTGTTAATAACCATTATTGATTGAAAATTTAGTGAACAATATGTAAATAGAGGTTTTGCATAAATATTTATTTTATGTATGAATGAAAAATTATTAAATTACTAAATAATTTGTAAAAACTACAAGGTAAAATAACTGTGCGAAATAAAAGCAGAGAAAGGTATTTCCAAAATCTTTAGTGTTTTGAAAGAAACGTATTCATTGTATTGCTGGAAGCCACTGTAAACACCAATTAATTGGTGTAAATTAAATTTCTCTTTTACTTTTCAATCCTCATTCCGTTTCTAACAAAATCAGTTGATCACAGGCTTATAATAACTGTATGTATAGGTAATCAAATGAACAGTATATGATCAGCTAAAGCAATTGAGGTTGGCTAAAAGACCTTAAACGACATCACAACGACAAACTTGGTTGACGCCGCAGCTCAGTGCTAGCGCTTAGGATTCACGTGTAGATGGTTATGAGTTCGATCCCCATCTGGAGTCAATACATTTTTGTTAAGTTTTATGCTATATTAATTAAGGTGTATTAAATCGGATTTATTTAAACCACATAAATGTTTTCATCGAGTAATAAATGTGTTTTAATTTTGCTAATTAACTTGTATAACACATGTCTTATTCTATCCGAGCAAAGCTCAGTCACCAGGTGCTTATTATAATAGTAATAAATTTTTATAATAATTAAGATAAATAATTAATAACGAATGCCATTATGAATTTTAAAGATTACATAGGTTATCTAAAATAGTGTAACAAAGATATTTTATGCAGTGAAATTTATTAACTTACATGAAATTAGGAAAACAAAATACATTATCAATTTTTTTTAATTTTCGGTTTGTTTAACTTATTCAGGCTACTCTATATCATCATTTTCACCTACTTTTTCATTATAGTTGTTGCAAGTAATGCTGTAACCTTTAGCATATTTTCCCACATAAGTATAGCGGTACATCAGGACACAGTGAATTAGTGACTATCACTGAGACTGAAATGGTGTTACTGTAGTAAGAAGAATAAAACACTCCCCTATATAATAGTGATAGTGGGAAGGAATACACCCAGAACTGGAGCGTACTAAAACTTAATAGGCAGCAATTTGCCGCCTGTGCGAGTGGATGAAGGAATAACAGAGGTTTATCTGTGGTTTGCTAGTGCTACCAACTACGTGACACCTGGTCTATGTTTGTAGTGGGAAAATGTAAGCCTTGTTCTGTGAGAATGGTCCTAGCTTCTCAAACATGAACTGGTCGGTATCAAACATGTTAATGAATTCAGTGGCTTAATTAAAGCAATGGACTAACAACAAGCAATGGACACAACGATAATGGTGAAATCTTATCAACAATTTTAGGCTGTTGGAATCTAATTGCGATAGAAACCTTTCTGTAAGTTGACAACTGAAAATTAGGTAGAATAAATGTATGAATATCTTGTTCAAATAAATTTTCTTCCAGTAAACCTTGTTCTAGATTTATCGAGTAAGGATGTGCGACCTATATATTATATGATGACGATAAATGGTAGTTAGACTTATTTTGTGTCTTAGGTTGATCCGGACAAGGGCATATCACTTAGGTTTCCTCGGTTCATTAGGCTGAGAGACGATAAGGCAGCTGAGGAAGCAACCTCAGCCCAACAGGTATGTCATGTCCTTCCTCTTGCTAATAGCTTCCATTAAGCACCATGGCGTCTGGTCAAGGACTCTATCTTACGAAAATATATTGTTTATTTTAGTGGATTTCCCACAGGGAAGGAGCTATTACCGTAGGCTATTACCTTTGACTATACATATTAATAGACGTGTCATTCATGGTTAAAAGTTGTCGCCAACAAAATTTCGGAAGGCCCGAGAGTGTAGTGCCGCTTTCTAGTGGCGAAGGCTGTAAGCTCACTTGGCCCCGCCCTCAGGAGTGTGCGCGCACGGCGCACATCCCTCTCTCGCTCTTATGATTGGTTGGAGGTTGGCTGAAGGGGGGGAGGGGGGTAGCAGACGGCAGCGCACCTGTACGTGGGACAACGCACTAACTCCCCAAGCCGATTCTAGAACAACTCAAGCCACTACAGCTTGCTCATAAGAATGGCACGTCTATTAATATGTATAGTCAAAGCTATTACCTAGCTATCACATACTGTATTTTTATTCTTTTGTAAACTGTTATTATAAAAATACCCGCATCGCAGCAGACCTGCGTACTCAGCAAATTTCCACCTCAATAATATGGCAATAATAATACAAGTATATAACAATATTGATCAATCAATACCTGTTGATAAATTAGAGTATTTTGCCTATTCTCCATAAAATTAACATGGTAAAGAGTATGCAGATTTGCTGCTATGAGGAACAAATTAACTATGATTTTTTCGCATAAACGTATAGATCCCAACCACATGAAGCTAAATACAAATTTTCATCCAAAACTATTGATTAATAAGGGAAATATTGATTTTTCCTTTTCCTCTATAAGATTAGCATTGGAGCCCCTAAATATAATGTACTGTGTTTTGAATTTTTAATATCTCAGTAACCGTTGGAGATAGAGAAAAACCTTAGGGAACAAAATTGTGTAGTTTTTTAAGCTGATTCTAATGGTGAGTTAAAATTTGAAATTTTAAAAATTGCATGGGAAAAATGCAAAAAACCCATTTTTGGGGTACAAAACCCCCCCAATTGACCGATACGTCTGATTTACAAACTTGTCCGAGCAAATGTAAGAATACATGTCTCTACCAAATTTGGTCTCGATTGGATCATTTTTACGAGAGTTATAGTGTTTACAGACACAAACATATATATAAATTTTAACAACTATTGTTTTTGGACTCTGGGCACCTTAAGACAAAAAAAATAACATGGTCCCGGGCTTAAGTCTTACCATGAGACCTATGGTAATAGCTTCTTCCCTATAGGAAATTCGCTAAAAGATCAATACATTATTAAATCTTCAATATAAATTATGTGTCTTGTGTTATGTTCTTAAAATATTTTTTTAATATTAACAAATTATATTAAATATTGTTCATGCCACTATGATGTGTAGATTATACGCTTTAAGATGATGAAGTTTACAGCAGTAGTAGTAGTAGTATACGTCAACACATTTTGATCATAACTGCGACATTAAACGACTGGACAGCGAGTGCTGCAAAGAACGTAATACTGCACGCTAACCAGGCTTCCACAGTCACTTCTAGAGCGGACTCTACTCAGCCCCTTACTCTGTGTTATGAAACCTCAGTGTTGTAAAAACGCTCCCCTTCAAGATAAATGGTTAAATGTCATAGTTAAATGTTAGTATAGAAAAATAAAAGAAGAAATTGAGGACCTTTTTGGTTCAAAATTCTCAGAGCCAATCTTACAAAGTATGAAATGATCCATAAAAGACCAGAAGTATTCAGAACAATATATTTACAAGTAAAAACAGCTATAGCTCTTAAAATAATTGATCTAATTTTAAATTTATTCATCTATTTCATTTATGTAAAATACTTTTTTTAGTGACATTGTTGAGCCTAGGCTTATGAGGTTGATTTTTTTTGTAAGATGTTGAAAATAAGGTGATAAGCTATGCCTTAATCATTTTGTTCTAAAATTGTTCTAAACTTTTTGTATGATTTATTTAAATTTTTATTCTTAGGCGTTTTGTTTCATGATCAAATAGAACAATAGAGTCATGAATCGACAATAAACTTTTCTTTTATCAGAATCCAGAACCAATAAATTTTGGTATCGACATATCCTGAACTATTCACCGTAAGCTAAGATAGTGTTATGCCTTATGTACAGGTTGCTGACATGTACAAAAATCAAGACCAGATAAAGAACCAGCATGATTCTAATAAAATAGCTGAAGAAGATTTCTACTAATGTAATATAAGTCTAATGTTTGTACCTAATACTTAAAAAGAATAAATATAATGTTATTTAAAAATAAGTTCTGACTTTATTTAGAAATGATATCATTACCTTCATGTAAGATTATTTTTAAGTTATGAAACTATAAAAGAGATATTTCATCTCCTCTTTTCACTTACATTATAACTAGGACCCCAATGCAGTTTAGTCATATACATATTTTAACACTCAGAAGTTTTGTTGTATACAGGGTGTTCATTAAAGTCGGGCACAAACTTCGAGGGGTGATAGTACTCATCAAAATAAACAAAAAATCACCTATAACCATTTGTCGAAAAATTCTTCGTTTAGCTGCTAGCCGCCATTTTGTATTTTTTACAAAAAACTATATATATCAAGAAATATTTAAGATACAGAAGCGGAGTTTAGCTGGCACAATGCGGCGTTGTGCCAGCTAAACTCCGCTTCTTAGCCACGGCCGCTCCGTGGTGGCACGTGGGCCCTGTATTCTAACATTAAAAGTGCATTTTCTCAGTTATCCGTGGACGGATTTCGTTCACCAAAGTACCGTTCGATTTGAAATTAAAATTCCAATCTTTTTTGTATCTTGTAAAAATTTTATAAAGTTAATGGTCTTTTTGTTATTTTAATTTAAATATTTTTAACCGTTGTCATTTTGAAAATATAAAAGAAAATTAAATGATACTTTGTAAATATTTTTCTCTTTAACCAATAAATATGTGTGCAAAGTTTGGTTTCTGTATCTTAAATATTTCTTGATATATATAGTTTTTTGTAAAAAATACAAAATGGCGGCTAGCGGCTAAACGAAGGATTTTTCGACAAATGGTTATAGGTGATTTTTTGTTTATTTTGATGAGTACTATCACCCCTCGAAGTTTGTGCCCGACTTTAATGAACACTCTGTATATACTACCAGTAAAAAAATCTTCTATGTGATATCAATTAGCAAGGATTGGAACAAAAAGTAGACTGTAATTCTCTTGAGAATAAAGTTTAAGAATTTTATTTATTATTTTTTAGGAATGAATCAAATTATTACATCGAACAAGTTACATATAATTGCACCTTTATCTTAAATAATTTTCACTAGGCTATGTACAAAAATAATTATACTCTAGAAATATTTCATTTATCGAATAGTTACAAAACAAAATAAAAACCCTACTTAAAATATATTAATATAGTAAAGTACATTAGGAACACACGGCTTGAAATCGTGGCTATATACATAGTGGTGATGATCAAATGCATGAGATCTTTACAAATATACCTTCTAATCTGGTTTTAGTCAATTATTATATTAACAAGTATCTGTTGAAAATTGTGAAACATTTTGCTGAGTGGGGTTCTTAAAAACATAACAAAAAACCATGCTTGCTTATATTTTTTAATTGTGTTTTTACTATAAAACGTTTACCTATGTATAAAACTGATGCAAAATATTTTTTTATTAATTTTAAAATGTTTGTTAGTCAAATCAAGGAAGTTTCTCCATTTTTATTACTCTAAATTTTTACTGGTAGTAGAACTTGAAATATAATTGTACCGTACTTATAATGAAGAAAATAACTAAGCGATAAATTTTGAAATGTTATGAAAAAGTTCATATGTGATTGATTACAGTTAAATATTATCTCATTTAATATGAAACATGTCTACTCTAAGTTAAAGAATATTGACTTGAGATTTGTTCATATTATTTACTTATAATAACTGCATATCCAAACAGTCCCTTTACCACATTAGATAAAACACTATGATGGCAATGGTAGAATGCTTTTAATCGGTTTAGTAAAAAAAACCATTACAAGCATTATGTTAAAGA
This sequence comes from Nephotettix cincticeps, assembly GCA_023375725.1. Lineage (NCBI taxonomy): Eukaryota > Metazoa > Arthropoda > Insecta > Hemiptera > Cicadellidae > Nephotettix > Nephotettix cincticeps. The sequence goes on from CM041791.1 coordinate 44,543,415, forward strand.
AATTAAATGAAATTTTATTATACTATGAATAAGAATAATTAATTGATTTTGCTCTATTTAAGATTTTTGATTTTATACTTCAGTAGAATTTAAGTATAAGAAAAAAACCACCTTTTTTTATAATGTTTAAAAATATTGCATCCACCAACGAAAAAAATAAAATAGTTAGTAATTATAAATAAAAACAACAGGAAATTCTCAACAATTATGTCTTCATTTATATCTTCTGATCATTTCAAAATTGGTAAAGTTGGTTCTAATTAAGGTGTTCCGAAAATAATGTCACACTCTAAAACCGCTGCTTTATGTAAAGAAGGGATACATAAGCACAAATCATTATGTTTAAGTTTACCGGAGTTTAAAATGAGCAGCATGAGTTCATATATGAAGCCTTACAGTGTTCAAAACAAAATTTCACTTCCTCTCAATCTTTGTGAAAAGCCTCTAGGATAACTTCATTAATCACAGCTCTGATCTACCTGAAAACTAGAGAACATCTGATTCGGTCTTGGCTAAACTGCATACACTAGTGTTTGGGACACATGGTAATTGTTATTATTTATCCAATGAAATATAAATTTTTCTCTTATGAATGTGCTTTTTTTGATCGATTAAAAATAATCAATTAATTATTATTTAAATTCACAAGATTATATGAACTAACAAATTTCAGTTAAGACGTTTGACAATTAATCAACAAATCGAATCAATTCATAACAATTATTCTTCTGAGGACCATTGTAAAAATTGCAATGTAAAGTTACATAAGCTAAATATATTAAATACTAAAGTAGTTTTGTATTATTATTCATAAATTCATGCTCAATAATTCTAAAACATTACTAAAACAATAATTTATATTACATACCTATGGGTGGTTTGCCATGTTTAATTTTGGTTGTATTTAGAAATTATCAAACGCTGCATGAGAATAAACCAAGCCTATTAAAATTATCTTCAGCCTGCAAAAGCCGGTGATGCAGTATGATTGGCTTGGAATTTGGTAAAAATCTAAGATATAACCATCGGTAATAGTATTTTTGTTAGATTATTTTGTAACCAAAATTATGAAATTGACAATTAATTCAACGTACTTGGAATGGAATGAAATTCGTTACTTTTGAATGAGGAAAGTAAAATAGCTATCATTACAATCTTGAAATATTGACATTCACATGAAATGTTATTCATGATAACTAACATAAAGCAATAAAGAATATAAAATTGTACATTAATCACATCACATTACAAAGTAAGAAATACAAATTATTTAGATAAAAACAACTGATGAATAATGAAAGAGAAAATGGATGATAATGTTAATAGTTGTCTTTGGTAAATAATTGTAATAAAATAAAACAAGAACTAGACAAAGTTAAGGTTCTACAATACCCTAGTCTAACTAAAAGTATCCACTAAAACTAGCTTAATGGTTTATAACACTGCTATCTCTACTTTAATACTTATCAAATAAACATTTATAATATAAAATGTTTTATAGAAGTTTAAAAACATCTGATTTCTTTAGGAGATGAGGTGAATTTCATATTCAATTGTTAACTTATCTTTCTTGAAGCCCTTCAGTTTAAAATTAATTAAATGTCTACAACTTTATTTAAAAATATAGAGGATAAAAAATTGTAAAAATTAACATTCTTTTTCATAATTCAGTGGAAGCTCTCTTAACTGACTGTGGATCAATTGCCCGGACTAACCGACTACTTTCCAGAAATAAACAAACTTCCGCTGCCGCAGCAGAAATCATGATGGTGATTTAAAAAAACCTTTCATGCTGAAACAGGTCAATCATGCGGTTCCGTAGCAAGTCAGAATCTCACGTGAATGCTAGAAACCCAGTTGACTATACTGTACATTGAACAGCAACAAATTTCTTCAGCTGTTGACGTCATTTTCATAAAGAAGTGGAGAGACTATGATTTCAAAATAGAAATTGCAGGTTAAAAACAGAAGGAAATTAGTAACTATTTTGGTAATGATAATGTTCATGGTAGAATATCTCTAATTATCCTCCTATTTGGTTGATTTTAACACCCTTTGCAGCTATTTCATATATTATTCGGTTTAACTGACTTTTTCCGTTATCTGACTATGGTCCAGTTACGTAGGGGTCGGTAAGAGAGCTTCTACTGTATTACTGCAGTCTCATCAGTATGATTCAAATACTATTAGTTTTGCCAGCAATGTCTTAATTCTTTAAATTTTTATGAAACTAATTTCTATATGTAGGGTCCTAATTAGATTTTTTTGAAAAAAATTATGTTTTAAATTTTTTTAAAAGATGCAAGGATAACCACACTATGGGTCTAAAAACTAACCATAACTTTGAAAACTTAAATTAAGTGAATGAAGTAAATAATTATAACATTCAAAGGAGGCTTGATTAAATATTCTGATTTTGGGTTGAAGCCCATTGGAGCTTTATACCTTTAAAAAAATGGCAAGCATAAGGTTTAAGACTGAATCTACTGAAAAAATTTGCTTGACATAATTGGACAGTCTACTAATGTGTGACAGCTAGTAAAGTTGGTTTCACTAAATTTGATGCTGTGAGGATACTATAAGTCTTATGAAAAGCTAGTATAATTTATGTTTCTAAATTGTTCCAGCTCCAGTCTCTTTGAGATGATTTTACTGGACTTGTGAACTATTTTATTAATTGACTGCAGTGTTCTAGGGATTTCTTAAGTACAAAATACAAATTGTGAGGGAGAATACTAATTTGATTTCAATGTCTTGAAAAATATAATTTTGAATTATATAATTTTTTTAAGATGTTTGAATATAATAACTGAGGTTTCTCAGCTCGAATCGTTAGTTGGCTTCAATAAATAAAACAATGATTAGTGATGGAAACACATTTTCCATTCATTTTAACAATGATAAATTTAACATTTTTATATTTGAGGTTTTCCCAAAGAAGTAAAATGTTTCTAAACTACTTTTGTATTTTTATTTAACATAAATAAAATACATTAAGTCCACAACTGTATAAATATGTACAAGATGTGATCGAGTCACTAACTACTAGAAGACGTTGAAGCAGAATAGCGAGAGACAAGTCGAGATTCTGCTCCACATCTGGCAAAGCGGGGAATACTGACACGACGACGACGACGACAACTAACAACAACAACAGGGCAACGCTCTCACTGGTATCTGAAGAGCAAAAAACATTTGTCAGGATGTGTATCAGCAGAGAGAGAAAATGGTGTACCATTCTGTCTTACACAAGATGTTAAGTGTAAATGTGTATTTTACAAAGTGTATCTTATTTTGGTAATATTGAAAAAATAGGAGGCTCAAGCTAGGCATGCAAACCATGCTGTGGTCTTTTGTAATGCAACGAGTTAAAGATATTCATCAGGCTTTGGTGGGCTTTTTTCATTTTCAACCCTTAAACAATCTGTACTCGGTCTTCAAATCAATCAATCTCCCCAAAAAGTCCTCAATATTCCTGTCAGGTGTAGGCCTACCTCCATGCAAATCAGACTTGGAGACTGCCAAGTAAGGTCTCCTGTCAGGCATCTCTCTCACTTTCCAATAGTATTTTTCAGACTGGGAATTTTAAGTTCAGCCAAAAAAGAGAACAATAAACCAATTTGAGTAATGAATCAGCCATAACTCAACACAGTTAAAAGACCCTTGTACCATCAGTAACCATTAGAAGTTATATCTTTTTCAATTCTTACATTATGACCATTATCTTGTCCTACAATTATTTGTAACTAATCACCAATAAACATTAAAAAAATAAGCATATGACTTGTTATAATACTTACAATAAACTGGCGCTCAGTGTGGGGTGAGGGTAGAGGGGGAAGTGACTAGTGAGTGTTTGTAGCGCTTGAGCGCTGAGACGTGCTCAGTAGAGCGCATGGCAGCCTGTGTCCTCACGCCACGATGGCAGGTTAACACCGAGCCTCGCACACTCATGAGCGTAAGCGGTGAAGGACTCACAGTAGCACTTGCGACCCGGACACTCGCACATGTCCAACAAGCAAGACCTTTGGCAAACCAAACAACAATCAAATGCATGGAACTTGTGATTGAAAAATTTGGTATAATTATTCAATATCATTTTCTTTATAACTAAATAAATTATAGAAAACTATAAAATGTAATTTAGATAAGATAGTGAGAACTCACTTGAAGTACATGGCATAGTTGAGCTTCTTGTGACAAGGCGCAAACACCTCCGTCCTCAATGGCTTACAGAGACGGTCTCGATACCTGTCAGACACATTCTACATTCTAAATTCATTCAAATCCATAGGCATTCAAAACTACTGAACAGAAAAAAATTAACATTATATTACGAAGAAAGGGTAAAATACTATTATTAAGATCAGATTTCATCAGAAAGAGAGGAGAGGATGCTTTCCCAAAAAATGCCATTTTGGATACCATCTTGCCCACCTTCCTATTATTTTTACATCGCTTAGTTTTTAGAATCAGCCTAATTTCACCACTCAAAACCATGAAGCTTTTCTTCATCAATAGAATTTTCAGCATTATACAGCATTGCATCAAAATTAAAATACCTGGATAATGTTTACATTTTAATCAACAGAGTTTCTTCTTTCAATGTGGTTTCCATTTTTTCTTTGCGTAATTACTGGATAGAATGCTAGTTAAATCCTGATTAAAAGCGGGCAATTGTTCAACTCTGCTGCTTTATTAAATTCAACTACTTTTAATCCTAAGATCTCTTGAGATAATGGAGTATATAACGAGTAATAAAGGAATTTAATTATCTTATTATAAAGTTTTAAGGTGTGGCATCTTATACCTTCGCTGCGGCAAGTGTTGACTGCACTGGATTGCATGAGCAGGAGGCTCATTGCTGCGCATGCATGCTCGCTTTCCCCCGACTCTCCATGAGGCACCAAACTTGTCAGGATCCAGTACTACCTGCAAAAGAAATTGTAACCATATTTGTTCTATCGTTTTATAATGTAAAGACTGAAGGGTTTTAAAAACACGCGGTGAAATCATTATAAACCCACATAGACAAACTGTAACAGCTTTCTCTTGCGTTTTTACAATACTATTGCTGTTTGGGATAATATTTATTTAATCATACATTGGAATCTCTCTATAATGAACCTTAATGTAAAGAATTACCTGGTATAACGTATTATTTTTCTATCCCATTGAAAATGTCATATAACTCAATAGAAAATTTACCCCTATGTAGCCAACAAAATACAGTAGAGAGTCGATTATATGAAACAATAGGGGATTATGTGAGTTCAGATAACTGAGTGTTCGGATAATCGGTCACATACGGGAAAATGATGTTCAGTGCACATAATGAAGAATGAAACGATATTTTTTATTTACTTTTTAACTCACAAAAGATAGAGAAAACTCTTTATAAAGCACAAAAAACATTCTGAGCTTTAAAAATCCTAAAGAAAAAGCTTTAAAAATGTTTGTTGAACATCAATTCACATCGGCGGCAGTTGTGCTGCCAATGGTGCAATTTTTGCACTGTCAATTTGGTGTGTGGTTTCATTTGTCGATATATGGCTGTGTTTTGGTTAACCGACGTTTCGGATAACTGGGCTTCGGATAATCAACGCTCTACTGTACGTATAAAACTCCTCCTCCCCGATGATGCGCCTCTTTTGGTCAAGCCATCCTTTCACCTTGACGTGGTCGGGTCACTTTCCACGAAAAAGGCAAATTTCTAATAAAAGATTAGTGTATCTTATAATAATGAGTTTGATTCATTTTCATGTTCTGTGTAAACAAGGTCTATTAGTTTGTAATTTGGTGCACTATTGTAATTTTTTACAAATTCTTAAAAATAGACGACCCTTGAAGATGCCACACACAGTGGTGAAATGCACATAGGGTAAATAAATATATACAACCTCGATAAAGATCTTAAGGGAACCAATAAGGTAAATAACGTTCATTCATATATTAGTGTACCTCCTTTTCATAGTATAGTATTTTTAATTTGTACTCAGTATAACCTGATTCAATGGAAACAATGATAAAAATATAATGTATTTTTCTTCCCTTTGGAAAATAGCTTAGATCATGGATATGAAGGGAATGCTTTTAGTTCCTCTTAACAGCTTTCCTTAAAACCATATGACATCACTAATTTAAATTTTTGTTTCAACGTATTGCCAATACGTAGAGCTAAGACATATCAATATGAAAAAAGGTAGACCTCATCCAGTCCTTAGGGCGTTCGGTCTATAGTCTCCCGACTTTCAATAATAAGGAGGAGATGCCCCCAGAAAGCAATCTGAGTTAAGTTAAGTTGCTTTTTGGTTGTATAAATATATAAATATATTTAGGGCAGTATTTACAGAAAAAAACAACCGATGAAAGCATAGTGAAAACACTATGGATCAATCACACTCTGAACCAATCGCATGGTGCTCGTAAAAATGTAATTGATTCTGGAGGAAGGAAATAAAAAAGTGATGAAATCTGCTTTATGGTCATTCTCTCAGGTTTGGAAGCTAAAATCTTAAAAAGAAATTACCCTGCCTCGCCTCGTCATCAGGTCATCGCGAGACATGGAATTGAAGTTTCCGCAGAGTCCACACAACTTTCCCTTGTACTTGGCTGGGACTGATACCTCCAGGAAACTCATGCCATCCCACACCACCTGCACACATCGTACAATAATAAATAGATTAGATACAATTTTTACTGTTTTATCTATAATAAAATATTCTTCTTAAATATCTGAACCATAATTTCTTTTTTGATATTTTTATGTAAATAAGCAGTGTCAAATCATGTTTTTCTTGAAGAGCATATTTGTGTTTTCTTATTCTTAATACATACTCCTTTTTTATGTCTTTACTCAAGAAAGAGGAAGTTACCTATTTATTTTTAATATTTCCTAAATAAATTTGAACGTTCATTCATACTATTAAGTATTATTATATTATGATCATCCACTATCCGGATAAAAATTGTAAATTTTTAATTTACATCTTGAGAAATAACTTATAGCCTAAAATTTCTTAAATAAAATTATCACCTTGACACCGAGATGTGTGTGTACGTGAAGTGTCTCGTCCTCTCGCCTCACGGTGACCTGCCCCCCGGACATTCGGTATGGAACAGACACCTTCACTCCATTGATCTTCACTCTCTGTTTATCCCCCAAGTTCACTTTGATCCCTCCAACCTTTTACAAGCAAGAATCAATTCTCATAATTTCCCATAAACCTGGCATAGCTTCCATCAAAAATTTCTTTCTTTGTAATTACTAATTTAAATCTTATGACTTCCTGTATTAGCCTTTTGATACTTAAATGTAAAATATTTTTGTCTTCCAAAAATGTAAGAAATATAAAAATCTTTGTTGCAGTACAGAGGCCATCTAATTTAATAAATTTCAAACAAATTCTTTATTTTGTTTTATGTCCTTATTAATGATTGAAATTAAGTAAAATCAGTCAATATTTAAAGTGTAGCTTTAATTTTAAAATGTGTATGGTACCTTGAGTGATACAGTTTTAGTCCAGGAAGATGTTTTAGTATTCCTCGCATCATTGGTGACTCGGATGCTAAAGCTTTTCTCCTTGCTGCAGTCTGCCACGAGTTGGTACTTGCAGGAACCTTGAAAGCTGAAGAACTTCCCATCAAACGTCTTGTAGTGGGGATCTCCAAACACTGTGCACACTCCATCCTCTGATAAAACATACCGTAATCATTTAAAAATATTTGAAAGTGTATTTTTATAATTTGTACTATAAAATATAAAGTAGTTTTAGGTATAAAATATTTAAAATATTCATTAAAAATTTCAAAGAAAAGGTAGAGAAACTACATTCATAAAGATGATAATTAATGATACAGTATTTTAAAGAAGAAAAAAATGTCATAAATTTTGAACAAACAATTTTTCATTTCTCCTCCAAACATACTTTTAGTGCGTGGAGAAAGTATTGTTTCTGTCAAAATTGTATAGTTGTATTGCTGAAAGTGTAAATTTTTAATTAAAAATGTCACTTTTGAACTGTCTTTTCCAATCTGACTCTAAATCTGATTCTGTTTCTTCATCAACAAAATTGTGACATATGAGAGATTGTTACCTTCAACACATTTTGGACAACACTGTCCGGGCTCCCGCTGAAGCTTGAACTTAGGAGGACAAGGTCCGAGCTGTGGACACTCGGGCATGGCACAGCGTATCAGCCCCCCGGAACAAGCACAAGACTTGCACTGGTCCAGCTTCCACGTCTCTCCGTCCTTGGGACAAGACAGGACACGTAATCAGAGCGGAATCATGGCAATTATCTGGGTAGCTTTAGAGCATATATGCATTTTCGAAACATAATAAAATTGTGTCAATTGTGACAAAGGTAACATTTTGTCGAAGAAACTCATCCAGTTTTGAAAAATTTCCCTGACAAAAGTATTCTGGTAGCACATGGTAACTTTTAATAAAGATAAAGGTCCATCAAGAATAGTGTTACAAAAAATTGTAATTCTGACCACATTTTTCAAATTTAGTTGGTCTGAACTGAAATCTTTGTTAATATTCACACAACTACAACAACATAAATTACATTTTTAAGAGGTTAAAGGCAGAAGTTCCCATCCAAGGACCAAATAGCGAGACTGAGAATACTGGATAATCATCAGACCATGAGTAGATTACAATCTGAGGTGTAAAAACACTTCCCTTTTTGTATATGTCTGACAGGTAGGTTTAGTTTATGACAGATATAATTCAGAGACCATTAATTTGCAGGAGATTGATTGACCGGGTGGTTGACAACTGGTTTCACGGTCCCTGACCGGTTTGCCTTGTCCCGCCAGGTATCACTCATATTTGTAATTCTAATAAACTGTTTTATCAAATTTATTTTCTCAGTAATAAATTTTTTTTAACTACTGTTGAACATCTGGCATGTATGTTTTGACGTTTGTTAATATAAGATATTTAATGTGTATGATATTTCTCTTCTTCTAAAAAAAAACTATAGGCCCTACTTTTGACGAAAAAGATAAGTTTGATACAGTAATTGATACACATTCAAGCAATGTTTTATATTTTGTAAAACACTGGAAAAATGATTCAATCCCTTGACTCTCTGAGAAACTAACATTGTGAAGTTTATTATGTATTCAAAAGCCTCAGTTTTCACTATAGGAATAATGAATGCTTCAGAATATAGCTAAAAATCATAAAAATAACCTGAAGAATACATTCTGATTTGAGCACTTTACCATCAAACAAATCTTGTGTAAACTCAATATTTCAAACGGTGAACAATTTTGAAACCTGTTCACCAATAGTAGCCTATGTTTTCACCCTCTTCCTCTATAGCATAGTTTAAAATATTTTAGCAAATTTCCTATTGTAAATAAAGCTACTAACTTTGACGTCATGACAATACAAGGCCTACTGAACTCTCTACTGACTTTTCCAGATATTGTTCCTGAGATATTGTAACTAGAGACAAGCTAAAATATCACATTCGAAAACTCAAATTTTTACCCGAATAGCCACAACCAATTTACCTGCATTGATATCTCACAATTAAAAATATTGTGATAAATCTTGCTTGACTTAAGATCTTATGCTGAAAAATACAAATTTTTGTTCCTTGTAGCAGTAAACCTACTTATTCATTCCCCATGCTGTTCATATGAATAATAAACAAATTTATATAACTTTCTTATTAATTGTAATATTGTGATTAAACTAAAAACTTTGTATCTAACTTTATCTAGTTAAGGTCTGATTACCAATTACCAATACTATTAAATAGTAACAACATCAAAAACCATTAGCGGATATAAATACACCACCCGTCCAGGAAGAGTTACTCATAAATAAATAAAAATTCACTAAGCACCTAGGTCTACTTCTACAAGGGTAATTTAAATTTGTGGTTAAAAAGAATAATATTATTTTCCTTTGATATGTTGTTCAATTACCTGATACGTACGGCCGGCTACTCGGCATGAGGTGTAGAGTTCGCCCTTGGGCAGAGTGGGCTTCCGAGGGCAGTACGGACAGCAGATGCCAGGAACTTTGATCTGCATCTCCTCTGGGCAGTCGAGGGGAGGACATGATGACCGGTGACAGTTGAGGGTGCCGTTGGTGCAGGAACAGACTGTACAGTCGTCGTGTTGGAACGTCTTGCCAGACTGGTGGAGGCCGAGTTTCAGCAAACAACTGCCTTTGGGAGGCTCAATCAGCCGCCGAGAGCCTGGACAATCATTGTATTACATAATAATAGTACAGTATTCTGTATTAGTATTTAATATCAGAACAGTAAGTACTAAAATTTTTTTAGCCAATTTTTCTAGCAAATATACAGGTTGTATTACAACCTCTAACCTGAATTGTAAAAGAAGGAAAGTTTAAATTGTGGTTTTCCCCAAGTTTATAGTGGAAAATGGTTGTCCGCACTGTTGCAATGAGCATTCCTTCTTATGTGGCTGTCTCACAATGAGGAGAAACATACAGAATCACTGTGTGCTCTAAAATACTAAATAAACAATTTCGTTGTTTATTCAACTATTTTCACGTTATCACCATATGTACATACATACTGTCAACTCTGTGGTGATAACATAAAAAGTAGAAATGGAACAACTATAAAAAGAGTTATTCAAGGTGAGCGCTTTGATTAAAAAAATAACAAATTTTCTTTTGCTATTTATTTAACAAACAAACTCACAAAACAATGTTTAACTTTCATGTTATCTTCAATAACCATGTATGTTGTACAATTACTTGTCAACTAACTTTCTGAGAGTATAAATGTATTTGAATACAAACGAATCCGAATCCGTTATTCCTGGATTGATTCTTGAACTATACTATATACTGTATTCCTGTAAAAGTATTTCAAGAGTGAGTAATGATGTTGTGGTTACTGACCCTTGCACCGGGGACAGCATTCGCCCTTGTTGTACTCGACAGCCGAGTCCGGACAGTTGAGCACCGGGCACGCCTTCTTGGTGCAGGTCATGTGGCCGTCCTGACAGTGGCACTTGATGCAGGGGTCCTCGGTGGAGGTGACGTTGCGCTCGGAGGTTACCACCTGGCCGTTGATCTCACACCCTGCACAGTGAATATAACAATTGCTTGTGTACATTGCACTGTTACAACTACTGTCCAGGTCAATGAACTAGCAGTTCTGGCTTTTAACATCGCTGTCCGATTTTGTTTCACATGCAAAAATGTGCTAGTATGTGACGTATTATTCCCAAACCATATGAAAATAATTTTTCATGAGCAGTACAGTTTGATTTTTACATAAATATAACGTGGTTTTTAATTCATTATATAGCCTATATTTAAGTATGGAATATTTTATGGGGAATTTTTAATATGAGAATGCAACAGGAATATTTTTTTATCCTGTTAAAATATAGCATAGAATAAGTAAAACTTTAAAATAATTTTTTAGCAATATAATAAATAAATACATACATATTCGTTGTTAACAAAATATAGAATTACAAAGCAGGTAAATTTAGTCATAATATATGCATATTTAAAAAAAATACGGCAATCGAAGAACTAAAGGAGTTGAAACATTTGGAGATGAATTGAGGAGCACTTAAACATGAAAATACACCGACAACCAAAACAGCGGCAATAAACAGATCCCGGGAATATACGAGCTGAGCGTGGTAATGATTTGATAGTGACAGGCTCGGAGCGGCCCAATAATATCACAGATACAAGGAGATAGCGGTCATTAAGGCGGAGATGGGCCGTAAAAAGCCTGACATGTTCATCGCCGGAAAACAAACAAAACAAAAGCCTGGTCCTCTTTTTATCTAAGACAAAAGATCGGCGCGGCGGGGGAGCAGGGGATGGAATGTTGACTCTGGGCCGAATGAAACAAAAAGAGTTGATTTCCTTTTGACCGCGATCACTCAAAGAGTAAGCAGCGGCGGCCACCCCGACTGGCGGCCTATTAAATTACCCTGGCAGGTGCTCGGTGATATAGTTATAGAGAAGTGCCGCCTCGTACGCTTTGATTCATCGCCGAGCATCCCGTCAGCTCTGTGTGTGTAACCCATTACCTTGCCCAAAACATACCGGGAGCCACTGTTGCCTGTAGCTGCACCTCTGCATAAGCTCTGTCACCACGGACGAGAGCAGTTGTTGCTTAGCTTGCTGCATAGCATCCCGTCAGCTCTGTGTGTGTAACCCATTACCTTGCCCAAAACATACCGGGAGCCACTGTTGCCTGTAGCTGCACCTCTGCATAAGCTCTGTCACCACGGACGAGAGCAGTTGTTGCTTAGCTTGCTGCATAGCATCCCGTCAGCTCTGTGTGTGTAACCCATTACCTTGCCCAAAACATGCCGGGAGCCACTGCTGCCTGTAGCTGCACCTCTGCATAAGCTCTGTCACCACGGACGAGAGCAGTTGTTGCTTAGCTTGCTGCATAGCATCCCGTCAGCTCTGTGTGTGTAACCCATTACCTTGCCCAAAACATGCCGGGAGCCACTGTTGCCTGTAGCTGCACCTCTGCATAAGCTCTGTCACCACGGACGAGAGCAGTTGTTGCTTAGCTTGCTGCATAGCATCCCGTCAGCTCTGTGTGTGTAACCCATTACCTTGCCCAAAACATGCCGAGAGTCCCTGCTGTCTGTAGCTGCACCTCTGCATAAGCTCTGTCACCACGGACGAGAGCAGTTGTTGCTTAGCTTGCTGCATAGCATCCCGTCAGCTCTGTGTGTGTAACCCATTACCTTGCCCAAAACATGCCGGGAGCCACTGTTGCCTAGCTGGCATACAGTCGGTTAAAACTTCATTACTCCAGCCGAGACATGTCAGAGGTCCCTGTTGCCTAGCAGGGCTCTCTATTGTACGCCATCAGACTCTAGGGGGAATCCGACGAAAGAAATGGTCGGACGGGACGAGTAGATGGTGGAAGTGTATTCCGGTTTAAAAAGTTCGTACAGGATATAATATGGAAAAGGTAAATTGTAGTGCATAAGAATAAACATTACAATGGTTTTTAGTTAGTACGATTAAAACCTAATTTGGAAGTTCAACATTGTATGTTAACTTCAGATCATTTTTTAAGGACGCGCGAATTAACCAATGGGAATAATAATACTGTAATAGTATAATTAAATGGGTAAATATCTAGGTTTAATCATTTACAAACTAGACTTATAATCTTGGAGAGTTTTTCCATTTATAAATTATTGTTTTATGGAAATTTTGGCACCATCAGTTGCGAACCGTGCTGTGTAGCGCCTGCAGAATTGTCAAGACAGCTTGCATTGTTTTCTTGAAATGAGTATTTCATTATGTGGTTTGAAGGAGGAATGAAAATCTTAGATAGGCCAACATAAAAGGTACATTTACCGTACAAGTTGTAGCGACGTAAATAAATTTAGATGTGTAATATGGTATTAATAAGCCTAAAATAGAAACAGTATAAAAAGAATGCCTATTCATGACATTTTTTGAATTAAAAAAAAATAGGAATAATCTAATCATAAATCATTTTTTAAAAATAAAAATGAAAGCATAAATAGTTAAACGGTAAAGTCTCTCAATTGATCAGGGGTTTTACAGTTAAATGATATTAAATTCATTGAAAATATTGTAACATAAATACCCCCGTCGCAGCAGACCTGCGTACTCAGCGAATTTCCAAATCAATAATATAATAATAATAAAAATAATATGACAAGTTTTATAAAAATCTGTCCATAAACATGAGAATTATTTGCCTATTCTCCATAAGATTAACATGGGAAAGAGTGTGCAGGTTATCTGCTTTGAGGAACACTGAAAGTAGTCATTTCTACCGTAAATCATTTTTATCTTAACATTCATACCAACTTTCATCAACATCCGTCCATAAATAAAGGAGTTTGCCTATTCCCTATATGATTAATATGGGAAAAGAGTATGCAGGTTTGCTGCCATGATAAACACATAAACTATGATTTTTAAGCATAAAAGGATAGATCTCAACCACACGAAGCTAAATATCAAGTTTCATAAAAAAATATTGATTAATATGGGAAATATTAATTTTTCCCTATCCTCCATAAGATTAACATTGGAGCCCCACAATACAACGTACTGTGATTAGATTTTTTAATATCTCGGTAACCGTTGGAGATAGAGAAAAACTTTAAGGAACTTAATTGTGTAGTTTTTTAAGCTGATTCCAATGGTGAAATATAAAATTAGAAATATTTAAAAATTACATGTGAAAAACGCAAAAACCCCCATTTTGGGGTACTAAACCCCCCTAAACTACCCGTTCCCATTGACCGATATGTCTGATTTACGAACTCGTCCGAGCATTTGTAGGAATACACGTCTCTACCAAATTTGGTTTCGATCGGACCATTTTTACGAGAGTTATCGTGCTAACAGACACACACACACACACACACACACACACACACACACACACACACACACACACACACACACACACACACACACACACACACACATATATATATATATATATATATATATATATATATATATATATATATATATATAAATTTTAACGACTATTATTTTTGGACTCTGGGCACCTAAAGAAGAAAAAATAACATGGTCCCGGGCTTAAGTCTTACCATGAGACCTACGGTAATAGCTTCTTCCCTATGGGAAATTCGCTAATAAAAGACTAAAAATCTAACAATTTTAATTCTATTTATTATCCTATAATTGACTATTATTTAAAACTTGTTACAGCAACTCTGAAATCTATAATTGTGTACCTACATATATGAAGAGCCAAATTTTTAATAAATTCATCTACTCCTCAATAAGAATGTCCCGATAAATCCAGAAAGGGGCATCAGGGACTACCAACAATCCGGAAGTAAATATAAGGCGGTAAAGATATAAACGTCTACAGTGCAGGACTAGACAGAGCTTTCTCATTCCTTACTGTCAAGAGAAAGCAAACAAATGGTATAAAATGGTAACTTCTGAGATGTATCCGATACTGTATAGACTATGCGAGGCCGCCGGTGCTGGCGACAAGCTGTGGGAATTGAATACTTCTACTGCCTAAAAATAAAACGACAGGTCTAAATATTCCCGCATTTTAAAAATTGAAAACTAAATAGTATTAAAAATGCTGATTTTGTGAAAATTTTAACATATTTTACTCGGTTTCATTTTTCACGTAAAACAAATCATATCCGACTTAAATTTTATGCCATAAGCAGCATTATAAATAGAGAAATGCAAATCTATTTAATTATCTTACCCCCAGATTGATACAGTAGATTAAAAACACACTAACTTCACGGAAAATTATAAAAATCATATTTTGGTATGAGAAGCAAACAAATGTGCTTAGAAACAATGTTTACCGGTCATTTTTTCCGTGAAGCAAGATTCGATTAAATGTTTAATACACATATCCCGAAAAACACGATGAAAAATAGGTAGTAGAACGGTTGTTAGAATTTAAATTTATAGTTATTCCCCAAGACGAGATTATATTGCTCGATTAAAAATGTATGCTACCTTAATTGTCGCTCCAAGTACGGTACATCACATAAAAGATTCATGGTACGGTAATCACTTCAGTTTTTCTATGTTACTGATTATAGAATAGCGCAGTCAGTTTATCATAAAATGCCAGAATTAACATAATCGTGAATCATGATCGTCCCTAACAGGATATCATAGCGAACATATTACTGAGGTAATGCTGACGCAATCTTACAAATTATCTCACGCCGTTGTCACTATTCGTTACATGGAAATTATGGGACACACGATCGCCTCAGTTCCGTGTGAAAGGGGTTGAGAGGGAAGAGTGACTTGACAGATACATCCACGGAGGAAGATTGATATGTTGAGGGTGTTAACTGTGGGAGGCAACACGTGAACTTAATATTTTAGTAACTGAGGTAACTTATGTGGATGGTGCATGTGCCGGTAACAGAGATAACCGCGGAGGATAGTTTGTTAGTAACAGAAGTTACTAACAAACTTGTTAGCCCCTTGTAAAGAGGTTAAGAGTAAGAGATATAAGTTAGTAATTGAGTTTGTTGTTTGCAAATTTCGTTAAAATTTTAGTCATTACTGAGGTGGTTGTTATTGTTATTATTTGCTTGAGTTGAAATGATAATTTTCTCTTTCTTTAAAAATAACCGTTACCAATGAAACACTAGTTGTTATTCGTTACATTTTTAGTTAAAGAGGTAAAGTATGGTAATCTTGCGGTTGTCTTTCATAGATGACAGCACACATTACATTTATTTACACATATTTACATTTAAAAATGATCTGTAAATTTGTCTTTGATTTTAATTTGTATTAAAATAAAATTGGTGTTTTAGTTTGCTTAACAACAAGTTGAAGAGCAAACTAAAAAGAATAGTTGGCGTCTTTTTGGCAGACCACCAACGGTCGGCCGAAAACGCCGCACAATGCTGACCGAATACAGTCCGCGCCGTTCAGACAGTCTCAAATCACGCTGTACTTTTCTTGAAACATTTTTATTTTCTCGGAACCATTTCAGTTTTTCCGAAATTTTGGATAAGTGAGTACCGGAAAACGAGGTTTTAGTATATTGATTAGGTTGTTTATAATGTTGTTGTTAAAAGTTGTTCTGATAAATCGTATAAGGGACAAACATAGACTGTGCGCGGAAATGATTTACGAGATTTTTCTAGTTAAAGTGTACAACAACCATAGAAAAATGATTAAAATAAAATACTAACAAAAAAATTAAAGTTAAAAAAGGTAACTGCAAAATAAAAAAACATTCGCATACAGTTACAGTTTTTTAAATTTTAAATCAAAACGTACCTCACCATTTTGATTTAAAATAAATAAGTAATCGAATTATTTAAAAACTTGACTCAATATGTGGGCAGCGTCATTTCCGGAGCTTATGCTGGAAGAGATGTCCGCCAGATCCACCAAGTTATGGCTTTTGAACAAATAACTCTCATATTTATCGACAGATATTGATCAAACTTGTCTTATATTATATTATTGATTCGGAAATTCGCTGAGTATGCATGTCCGCTGCGATGGGGGTATTATTGATACATATTGACCTTTAATAGTAAGCTTAATGTCAGTAGAAGGTGGAATGACACGTGTGAATAAAGTCATAAATTTTGGGGAATTAGCATAAATACAATTGATTAATATATGTAACTGCAAAAGACGATATCAAATTGGTATGGACCGGGAGTGATAAACCGCAATGGCCTTCAAGATAAGAAGATAGAGAGAGAGAGAGAGAGAGAGAGAGAGAGAGAGAGTCACAGCGGCCCGGATTAATGGATTGCCCTCAGCACAGGAAACGTCTTAACATTTATGCTTGGATTATTGTCAATTTAATTTATATTGGAAAGGGCGAACTTTTACATATTAATCGATTGTATTGTCAATAGTAAAAACGTTTCAGCATAATATTATTTGTAAAATTAAAATGTTCAATTCTAATTTCACAACACACCTGTATTGGTATTCCATCGTTATCGATTACGAACTGTAAGTGATACGATAATAAAGACACCAAACATAATAATAAACACATTTTCTACTTTTAAGACAGATGATAATATGTATTTCAAAAAAATTAAAAGTAACGAGTAAAATAAATAAAAGTTGAATGATGATAATTAATTATTGCATTCAACGAGGCAATATACTAAATAAAACTTCAGATAAATTAATGCATATTTCCAAACCAAGTTCTAAATAGATCGTATGATTGTTCAGGATGAGATAAGTAATGTAGGTCTTTATGGTACGTAGGTTTTGATTTCTCCGCCCTGCACTACCTGCGCGGGCCAAGAGAATAGAGTCGTTACCGAGGGCGGAGGAGCGAAGAGCGAGGAGCCGAGATCGTATCCAACGTTTGCTCAAGCGCACATTAATCACCGGGGGCTAATGAAACTAGCGCACAATGTATTATTAATTCCTGGGAATGACAGTAAAGCTTTGTGCAGACCACACAGACTGCGGCCTGCCTTCGTTAGACCGCGCGGCGCTGCCCCCGCCTCTGTGGGCTCTACCTCAGCTAGATCGCCGGCTTGTTCTCACAACTGGGGGGAGTCACTATGCAACCACAAATCGTGCCCCCGTAACCATACGATAGTAATAGAAGCAAAATAGGTGTCTACTATAAGCCTAATTAAGCCTCCAGATGACGTCAACGTTCACCCAAGGAGGTCACCATTTATTTTAGGTGAGCCCTCCCTCCACTTTTATTTGCAAACCAAATTCGGTTGCTCATAGCGGGGATTCGAACCCGTGCATTTCCGTTTGGCTTCAACGTTTTGCTCGTCACAAGACGCCTGACAATTAAGGTAAATGCAACCGTCTGAATAATAATTAAAATCACAGTGTAAAACATGAGAAATTGCAAAATAGTACAATATGTATATCGTATATTAACGCATTATAAGTGAATCAAGAATGATGAACAACATTTTATTGCTTAAGATCACACAAAAACAAAACATAACCAAAAAAATGCATGTCAACAAAAACCATATAGTTCTAAGACCACATGTCATATCCCTGCTGAGTTAGGCTACAGACCTAAAAACTTTCCGAAAGTCCTCGATTAAAAGTCCTATTCCGTGGCCGGTCAGCTTGCTTGTATAATACTTTCCCTCCGTCTTCAATTTTCCAAATATTTGTTCCTTTATGATTTTTCCAGTTTTCCAACGGATCTTGTCGCTTCTCACTTCGGACCAGTAAATAAGTTTCCCCGCGCTAAAATCCTTAGTTATACTATGGGTTGGCCAGTTTTTAATTTGTCAGTTTTTGTTGTTGTTTATTTTAATTGACGATTCTGGATGATTCTGTTTCCATGTCTCTGGGCCGCATGGAATCAAACTCACACCGTAACTTCCTATCTAAAAAAGTTCAGCGGGAGATAGACCAGTAGTCGAATGAGTAGTTAACCTGAATACAAAGTTATTCAAATCAGATTCCAGACCTTTTGGTGAGACTTCACTATGTAGCTTCTTCAGAGTGCTCTTCATAGTTGCCACATACTTTTCAACTTGTCCATTTGATGATTGATGATTCACTGGTATTGTCAAACAGTTCTACTGTTTTTGTCTAACTACAGAAATTGGAAAAATCTGAGGTGGTAAAACATGAACCATTATTATTGTAACGGACACAATTGTAGTTTGTATTCTATATCGGTAATTCAATTGAGCTGTTTGATAGTTGCTGCTGAGGTCATAACTATTATTTCTGTCAAAAATCTTTTGTCAAAAATATTTCTGTCAAAAAATTATATGCGAGAAAGCATCAACCACCAGAAAAAAAGTTTTACAAGAAATGGTCCAGCGAAATGAACATGTATGCGGGTCCAAGGTGTCTTACAGTGAGACCATAGGACAAGAAACTTCTTCTGAGGTTGCTTAAGCGAGGTGTTGCATAAAGAACAAGATTATGAAAGAAGTTCAATAGACTTATCAATGTCTGGCCACCATACATACTCTCGAGCTAACGATTTCATTTTCACCATTCCCATGTGAGTATCGTGTAGATTCTCTAAAATTGTCCTTCTTAATGAGGTTGGTATGACGACCCCACATTAGAGCCGTTGTGTAGTGTCAATTCGTGTTTATTTGCTTTATATGCTTTAGCTTTGGGTCAGTGTTGTTATTTGGCCAGCCATTAACAATGTAATTCTTGATTTCCTTAAGAATAATATCTTTATCAGTTTCTTCAATTACCTCTTTACTTCTTGTAACTGGTAGGAAAGATATACTCCTGAAAATATGAGGTTTAGAACAGTACTATAGCCTTCATCGGCTTTATTGAAAACTTTATCTCTTCCAAGCGGTACGTGGCTTAAACAGTCTACTTTGGCAAACTTTTAGGTGGACTCATGTTCTATTTTGAATGTAAATTGTGTGAGATATAGTGCCCACCTCTATAATCAGCATGAGATGACAGAAGGAATCCCTTTGGAAGAGAAAAAATTGATAAGAGACGACGATTATCAGTTTGGAGGAGGAATTCCCCCACAAATATATTCGGAACATCAATGAATTGGGCTATTTAATCTTTTCTATGGAACAAGTTTTCAGTCAAGGCAATGGCCTGCCCTTACCTACATTCATTCTCTTCATATTGCTTACAAATAATAGGTCGCATTTCAGATAAGTTAAAAGTATTAATACCGCTGACAATTAGACGCTCCTTTGGTGAGTATATGACAATGCTTTTGCTATGTATTATGCAACACACATGCGCAAAAATACCTGAATGTGAAAATTTAGAAAAAAAAAGTATATAAAAAATATGTATTAATGAATGCTTCTCTTTCTAATGAATATTTTACTAGATCAAATTTAACAATAGTTGATGCACCTTCTTTGGATATATTGCTCTGTCAAAACCTACAGAAGTCGCATCTGCTGCTACTACATTATGTAAGTTAGAGTATTGTCAAATGGCACCAACACTGACACAGATACTAACGCTCCTTTGATTTTGGTTATAGCTTCAAAACAATCATTTGTCCAATTCAATGCAACACCTTTCTTTCGTCACAAGTGAGAAAAAGAAATACTTGAATATGTGCATGAACTAACTGTTTGATGTCCTTGAGATATTGAGGACAGATCGAATTTTAACAATAGTTGATGCACCTTCTTTGGATATATCTAGGCCCAAATAGTTCACCTTATCTTGCATGAACTTACATTTAGATCGATTTAAACAAAATCTATTATCCTTGATTCGTTTTAATACTGATCTTAAGGTTTTAAGATGATCTTCATCATTCTTTCCGATTACAATGACGTCATCAAGTAGAAAAGAAACGCCTTGTATTCCTTCTAACATGGTATGCATTCTCCTTTGAAAAATAGCAGTTGTGGGAGCGATACCAAAGGGAAGTCTATTATACCGCATCAGCCCAAACGGTTGATTGATTACCAGGCACGGAATCCTTCTTTAAGTAAAGGTGAGCAGATAGTTTAGAACACTTATCATATCTCGAAATGAAAACTTCTAAGTACACGTTATATATCTCAATCAACTCTTACTCCGGGTTTTGAACCAATAATGCAGACTGCGCATGATATGAATTTAAATCAAAATCAAACAAACTTACAAGTGGCTTGGTTTGTAAGTTCAGTTGGAATATCCAGTCCATTCCCAAAATGTTGTGTCGAACACCAGATGCAACATAGAGACTAAGTATACGTGTAACTCCTCCTAGTGTGTTACTTGTACGCTGACTTCGTCCAGTAACTTTACAGTCTGCTCTGTAAATGATGTAAAGCTTTTCGAGCTTGTATACAGGGTAGGTTTACCTATGCTTTACCAGGTTTCTTCAGACACTGTAGTGAGACAACTACCAGTATCGAATTGCATTGAAATCGTATACTTATTATTAGGTCAAGAAACAATCTTTGAAAATTATTAGAGGATTTATTTATCAACATTATATAACAAATTCTACCTACTGAGTTAGATTCGTCAATTCGATTCTGTTTTGTATTTGGAACAATTCTCAGTAACAGTTTTAATAGACTTCTTATGATTTGTTTTACAGGCTCTCGCGATGTGCGTTTTATTTCCGCACTTGTAGCAAATGGGATTTTTATCCTGCAATTGCTTTTCAATTGCTTCCCACCACAGATGAAACAAGGGCCGTAAGTAATCGCATGGCACTCCTCTGATCAGTGATAAACATTTAATTTGCCTGCTGACGCAACCTGAACGCAGGGGAGGGTTTTCGCTGATTCTAAAACTCAGAAAACGTTTCATAGTATTTTTAAGAAAATTTTCCTTAATACCTTTATTTACTCCCATGATGAAAGCAGTTATTAACGCTTGTTGATAAAATGGATTAGGAAACTTACAACGATTGATCATGCGTCTTAGATTGTTTGCGAATTCTGTTAATGATTCACAATTTTGCCTACAAGAAAAAAATTAACCTTTCAGTGACAGCAACAGTCTTCACTTTATAGTTGGCAGACAGTGTCTCAAACAATGTCTCGAAAGAAAAGCATTGATAGAATTAGGCTTACCTACATACGTTTCTAAGACTTGCGGGCATAGACAGCTAATACATAGCAACCTTTTTGTAACATCTATTATTTGAGATAATGACAGATTAGTCACAAATTTAGTATGTCAAACCTCAATATAAATCTTCTCCGGATCGAACTGTTCGCAAGAAAACCTCGGGAGAACAGGTCCATTGGATTCCTGCTCCCGTCCTTCGTCCGGATTGTTTTGATGGCTACTCGGCATCAAGCAGGTTCAAAACCTCGTCGCCAGTAACGTATATTAACACATTATAAGTGAATCAAGAATGATGAACAACTTTTTATTACTTAAGATCACACAACAACAAAACATAACCAAAACAATGTATGTCAACAAAAGCCATATGGTTCTAAGACCATATGTCAATGTAAATTATGAACACGGGGTTTTAAAAGAAAACTCTTTTCCTAAATGGTGAAAAATGAGACTCGGCAGTAGGCATAGTAGTATATTTTTATATGGATATGTCTTGGCTCTGGGGGTGCTAGAAACTTGTGCCAGCAAAATTTGAAACTTGAAAATTTGAAAATGACGTCATTTGGTTAGTGACGTCATAGTTAGGTTATAAGAACAGCTGTTTAGATGAACCGAAAACATTCCCTTTAGACATATCCATAACCTATTTCCCACAGGGAAGTAAACACAAACATTCTAGTACTCGCGTGTAAAAGATAGTCACTTCTGGATTGAAGACTAAGCTCCTAACTATTAATCCAACGTTTAATCCGTTTTTATATAATTTAGAAATACATTTGATCCTCTCGAAAGTAAATGTTTATATTACATGATTTTAAATGACGGTGTAAAAATAGTAAATACTGTATATATAAATTGCGAACGCGGGATTTTAAAAGCAAAACTGTTTACTGAATTGTGGGGAATGATAAAATTCTTGATTAATGACTTGACAGTAGGCATAGTAGATTATTTTAAAACGCTCGAGTGTAAAAGATATTGAGTTCTGGATCATCGAGTCAACTCCGAACTATAATTGATATCGGGATAGTTGCTGTGAACACATATAGGCATAATAGGAAGCTTTGTAAATATATATCTCATATCATTTCAATTTTCTCTCAGGAGTCGGCAAGGCTAACAAGAACAAAGCGAGATAGCGAGATAGCGAGAGATAAGGCGACAGCGGGTCGCTGCACCAGCCGCTAGTTCCGCACACCTGCGAGTCGCTCTGCCACTAGACCTCTAGACGCCTAAGCACGCGCACTTTAATGGCGGTTTTATACGCTTCGTTCATGTGTTTCTTGCATGCTACCAGGACTGGAAGTGTGATGGAAGATCAAGACAGACGTCACGGGCTTGATAACTGATGACGTGTACTGAGAAGCATCATATCCAGGAACAGGAGCACATAAGTTATGCAGAAGGATGTTTGCAGTACAGCGCGCTCAACTTCTGAGAGTCTGCAATATTGTGTTTTATTCCCATAAGAACAATGCTAATTTTGTAACAGCAATAATGATCACTCGATGGTCCTACTAGTCGACTGGTGCTAAGCTAAAGGTACAGAGATTATCTAGAGAATTAAAATTTCCCACATTTTATTTTTCTATCATATGAGGGATAATTACTTGTTTACTATCAGATACTATAATTGTATGGTGATAATATTTTCGTGGATGATAAATAAGAAAATAATACAATAATGTAATTCCCTATGACAACTTTACCTTTGTTTTAATTGATTTAAACGTTTTTATTGGTTTACACACTGTATGATTTTTTTGGAAAATAACAATCCCGGGGAACTCATTAATTCATTAATTCGAGGTTTTAGATTACAAAAAAAGAGCTATCCGCATCATGGCCGGTGTAAACAGACGGACATCCTGCCGGACATTAGTTAAAACATGAATATTCTTACATTACCGTCCATTTACATATTTGAAATGCTGTGTTTTTATAAATTTAAATGTAATAATAGCGTAACCGGTGCTGATGTTCACGGTTATAATACTCGGTACCGTCAAAATCATAACCAGGCCACCCACAGATTGGAGCTTACGGGATCCCTTCCTCAAAACCTCGGGCCAAAATTGTATAATCATTTGCCAGATAATATTAAGACAGCACATACATCTGGACTATTCAAATCAAAATAAAGAAAAAAACTTCGAATAGAAGGATGCTTTTACTCAGTTGGTGAGTTCCTAAACACTTAATCTTAACAATTAATTTTAGCTCCAATTTTTGTTTTTTAAATAGTTTATTTTTTATTTATGTACAAATTTCATAATTATTAGGATATTGTGATAAGTTTGCTAGCTAAAGGATATAATCTGTTGTATGTTGACGCTTGTAATAAAATTTGTTAAATTATCATTTCCAATAAAGAAATTTGAATTGAATTGAGAAAATTCACCTTCAATTGAAACTAGTTTGTGCCCATATATGTATACATTAAAATATAATGTCAAAACCCAAACGTCTAATTTAAATGAACGATGTAAATTGCTTCGAACAAAACCTGCGCTAGAGAAACATCGTTACATTATAAATGTAAACTGTATAAAATCGTGTGCTACTTATTCTTTCCACAACTTGCGTCAATTTGCCGCGCCTGCGGCAAAACCGCTTGCGGTGTTTAGTTATTTAACTATAATTACTATAAAAAATAAGTGTTATAGTAATTCACCGGCGCGGCGTCTAGATGTCGCTGACTCTTCCGCGTCCTCAATTACTTCCATTAAAACTACATAAATCGCGGAACGCTTGCGAAAACAGCGCATTACCCAGGTAATGACCGTAATACGGACTAACATCGGCCAATAAATAACGGCCATTAATAATTCATCGCGTGTGTTATGAATAATTGATGGCTGCGATCTGGTCGCGATCTCCGCCAGGGAGAAATGTTCCCAAACATTCTTGGCGACAACGACACACACACACACACACACACACAGAATTGATTGAATGTAGACGTTCATTTAAGGGTGAATGGATGAATAAGAAACGGGCACGAATAGAACCCATTCTTTCGATGAAAATTCCTCGGACTTTAAACTAGTTGTTTTTCAAAATATTAAAGATCACATTTTTGAGGAGCACTGGTGTTACCCTAGATTAATTTATAATTATTAAATAATTATGATAATTTACAAAGTAGTACATACGTACCATTTGATAAAATAAAATAACATTTTATCGAACTTGTCAGTCCTTAACAATCTTTTACGGCAAATGAAGAAGAATGGAAAGAAAAACAATTAACAATAACAATAAAAACAAGTGGACAATGCTAAAGACTAAGACAACAAAGGACAAAGTAGATCGGCCTCGAGACCATAATAGGAGTCAGGACGTAAGGAATTTATTTCACTACCTACTGAATCACTGACAGCATTGTTGAGTCAGTGGTGACTGAATCACGTCGTCGCGTCGCCTCCAATGTGACGTCACCGCGACGACGTGGAAGGCCATGGCACCTGGATGGGGCCATAGTGTAAAGGCGTAAGTTATGACAATGCATTTACAATATTGTCAACGACAGCACGAAGTAAGTGTAGGACTACTAGGTTAATGAATTGTTCTAATTATTCGAATAAATTATCTATAATTACAATAAACGATTGTTGTTTAAGAAAAAAGCTTTTTTTTAGTTTTATAATCTACTAGCTGACCCGGAAAACTTAGTAACGCCTAGAGTAAACCGCACAAAAGTATTCTGATGAGAGTCAGTCGCCAAATCGCCCTATTCTATTATAGCATATGGTTTCGTCAGCTGATAGGCTAAATGAAAAATGGCAACACTGCTGGGCAAGAGAGGGTGAGGGGGCAACCAACTGTCCAAGAACTCATCGGTAAAAATCAATGATCATTAAAATCTGTCCAGCCGTTTTCGAGTTATAAATGGTGTAACTAAAACGACCTTTTTTATATATTTAGATATACAACATCACATTATCTTATTAAACATAATATGTATAAACATTCTAATTGTTTTTATTTGGCCAACATATAAACTCGTGATTTTTAATCAGATAGAAAATAAAAAATATAAATATATAACCCCCAAAAACCGTAAACATGGGCGAATAAAACTGTTCATTTTGTACAGTAAATATTTACTTCATAGATTTACATTAATGAATGATTCAGATGGCATTGGATAGTAAAGCAAATTTCTAATGGAAAGTAAGCTACCAGCTGCTGTAGCTAAAGAAATAAAATGTTTCGATTGTGGAGATGGGAATTCCATGAAATAAAGTGTACTTCGAGGCTGCAAAGCTTAAGCTGAGCCTGCCATTGGCAAAACAGAATTGAAAAAACATTTGTAAACAAACTAGAATTAGAACAAATTAGAAATTTTATAACGCCATAAAATGTAAACTTATGGAGTTTTCAAAAAATTGTTTTCACTAAAACATTCCCGGACATATATAAAGCAACCTTCTAAAATTACACACATACATTCATACATTTTTATGTATATAAAGACATTTGGAAAATGAAACCCCAGTATATTATAACCATGTGACGTTAAACTCTGTTTAATTTTTTTAAGAATAAATTAGGTTTTGACTCATTATTTAATACTTTTAACTGAAATTAGAACACTTTGATACATCTGACCGCTTTCTACGACAATCGATGTCATTACAGTAATGCGTCATACACTTCATATTTTGTCTTTTGACTCTTTCCAAGATATTGAAAAATAATAATGCCTGTTCAAACACTTTGGACCCTTTATTGAAAATAATTAGTATAGAAATAATTTGACAATTCAAAAGCACCGCCGCGCAGCGCAGGGCTGTTATCAAGTGAAGTGTAGATAAGAGATAGCAGCCTCGTGGTGCGTGCCGGGGGATGCTCATAGGTCAGCGAGGCTCGGGCATCAACAAGCCAAAGGAATTACCCACCGATAACCTGGTTATATAATGTCATTTTGACTACATTCGAACGTGTTATAGTCCTACTTTGCGGAAAATTGGTGTTGCCAATGCAATCGCCCCTGGTTTATCGGAGACGAATTGCTGGCGCAGAGATTTATTCCGATCATAGAATTTCATACCTGTTTTTGGGGCTGATTGGAGAGTGCAATGACGTACAAGGAATCACCCTGAACCCTCTGCCATCTGATACCTGTGCGTCTGATACGATACATTATTTTAATGAGGGTTGAGGATGTATCGTTATTTTGAAATATAAGATTTATTTAGCTTACTTGTAAGCTAAATAAACTAGACTAAAATTAACAATGTTAAATGACATGTTTGAAAGTATTCTGTCTGCGGGGTTTTTTCCAAATAACAGTACACGTTTAGATATTTCACCGAATAACCTTTTTGATACTATGCAATGCCTTTTATTGGACTTTTCCAATGCGTTATGTATGATGTGATATGACCTTTCCAACTCTTTGATATGTCATACTATGTTTAACAACTAATTGTAATCTTCACTTACCCTTGCACGTTCCGCAGCACTGACCGTCCTTGGGCGGCCGAGGGTTGAGACAAGGAGTGTAGCACACCTCCTCGGTCTCCGTGACCACTCCTGCCTTGCAGCTGAAGACTCGGCAGGGCCGCCGAGGATCCCGCCACAGAGCACCGCTCTCCCGGTACACGCCCTCGTGCATACATCCTGCACAACACAACGATCTTAGTCGGTGTAGCACACCTCCTCGGTCTGCCAGACCAGACCGGCTCGGTAAACGCCCTCGTGAACCGGGTGTTTTTAATAATAGTAAAAATAATACTATTATTTTATTGAAATAGTTAAATAAGTTAAATTAGTCTTTCTGTAGGCCTAATTTGTGTGTTTTGCCCCTTATTATTATCATAGTTTAAATCTTCTCACTCAAAGTGAATACGGTAACTTTTGACATATTATATTGATAGACAAAATTACTTCCAATGGACATTTAAAACAACTAAGGTACAAGTGACTAAAAATTCAGGAGGAAAATTGAGAATCGACCTTATTATATCGACAATTACGTAAGCTAAAATATATGAGCTTGACAGTTCTTATTGGTGAAAATATTTATAACTTAAAATAATTTGTATAGTTTGTCATATGCATACAATGATTTCCATTACACGATGAAATAAAGTAAAATAAAATAATTTTACATGTGAGCAATTTTTTCATGTGAAGTTTGGTCTAGTATGTAACTACCAAACAACATATAATTATCTTTTATGCACACTCAAAACTCTGTTTTTACGTTTTGCTGAGAACGCCATAAATGCAAGCTGACGCTGAACGTTTTTTGCCTTCCCAATTCCATTTTACTGTGGCACTTTTCGAGCTTGGTTAAAACGTTTCTCTTGGAAGCGGCTAAACTTTGGTCCTATCCGGTGATCACAAGCGGTTTTGTTTTTGTCCAAGTGGCCCGGGTCAAGGTAAAGATTATCTACTGATTTTCCGTTTCCATTTTATGTGTTTTTAACTCAAGCTCCCTTAAATGTTTCCGATATTACTGCGTTTATAATGGACAGTACATTTAAATTTTCTCTGGAAAAGTTAGTCGTAGACAAATAATTAAAAATACTCATTTAATAAGTTTTTTAAGCTGGTTTAAATGGAGGTAGTCAAATTATACTTTACCTTTATTATTTTCGCAGTAAACTAAAAAATAATTTTTTGACATCAAACCCATATGACTTTTGAACCGTCATTTTTAAATATATGATCATGGTTTCATATTATTTAGTACTCTATATAGAATACTTGACCTATCGAATTTTAATCGAAATCGTTAGAATTATTTTTGAAACATTTAGATTTTTCACGTTTTTAAAGAGTTTTTTGGGGGTGAACTACCCTTAAAAATAAAATATTAAAACATGAACAAACTCCTTTAGATACGGTTAATATATATGTACATATCAAATTTCAAGACACACACACGCGCGCGCGCCCACTTTTTGTGATTCAGGGATCTCCAAAACAAATATATCCACTCTCAATCAAATCCAAAAATATTGACGAAAACCATACTTTCTCTATATAAGGGGAGAAAGTAAAAACTAACACCTAACTGGGTGAGATTTCGTGTTTATTACAGTAAATAAAACAAACCTTGTTGGATTCGAATCGGAAATGAAAACAATATATATATGTATATATAGAACAGCGAGAGTGATACGCCACACGGCTTCCTTGATAACAGTTGGGCCTGTTATCACGATAACGGTGAAGAGCCAGAGAAGGGCTTATCCCGTGCCCGCGATGAGACGCTCGCTGTTGACCAGGTTCCAGGAAAGCTTTGGTTGTCACGATGACGCACGCCATACGACGGTGGCGTGGTGGTCAACCATATTGTAAGGTAGGGTATAAGGATTTTGATCTCTGATGGGACTGAGTAAAGAATTTTAGTACAGTAGGTAAATAGTTATCTCACATAATTCACTGGAAGATGGAATATAATTGTATAAAATGACGTGCACCAGTGTTCAGCGTTGAGTACCAAGTCTCTAGGCTTGGCGGGATACGATAGTTCAAAAGACCGTATACTACGTTATCATGGTGTGTCTGGCAGCACTGACGGGTCGTCTGCCTTGGTAGGAATGCGGCGAGTCGGGACACGAATATTAATTGTAATTTGCATATATTAACTATTCCAACAGAACCGGCCTCGCAGGGTGTTCTCAAACAAATCAAAACAAAACTTCCAGTCATCCTTGTTTGTGCCTTTTGTTCTCAATTCGCTTTGTTCCAATCTCTTAAACTATTTGTCCAGGACTTCACTCAAAAGGGTAAGGTGATTCTTTGGTATTCCTGTTGAAACGTAAAAGCAAAAAAAGGGTATAGCATTTGTATGTACAAGATGCCAAATAATATTATTTATAAATCGCTAATAACAAATTTAACAGGTTTCTCATTTCTAAAACTGGAATGATGTATATAACTTTGTATACTTTCTCTACGAAATCAGTCAATAGAAAATCACGCTATAAGCATACGTGTTGTGCACTATTGACACTATAAGGTAGATTCTAATTCTAAGCATCAGAAATGCAAGTTAACATTTCACCAAGTCTACAAATGGCATTTATCAGGGAAGAAACTTGAAAAATATAGGTAACACTTAAAAAAAATTTGACTAATTTTGGTACATGCGTAAATTTACTTTGTACATGTTGATTTCCTCTGTATATGTGTGAGGTTGTTAGATCGGTGCATTGCTTACCTTTACACTTGTAGCAGCAGCCGTCGTTGGAGTGGTCTAGCAGCATGTAGCAGCCCTCCGCGCCCAGGCATCGCTCCTTGGCGCATTCCACGTACCCGTTCTGGAACACAACACAATGTGATTACTCTCGTCATATCACAACTCGTACTTTGGTAGCAGCCGCTGTCGTTGGGGTGGTACAGCAGCATGTAGTAGCCCTCCGCGCCCAGGCATCGCTCCTTGGCGCATTCCACGTACCCGTTCTGGAACACAACACAATGTGATTACTCTCGTCATATCACAACTCGTACTTTGGTAGCAGCCGCTGTCGTTGGGGTGGTACAGCAGCATGTAGTAGCCCTCCGCGCCCAGGCATCGCTCCTTGGCGCATTCCACGTACCCGTTCTGGAACACAACACAATGTGATTACTCTCGTCATATCACAACTCGTACTTTGGTAGCAGCCGCTGTCGTTGGGGTGGTACAGCAGCATGTAGTAGCCCTCCGCGCCCAGGCATCGCTCCTTGGCGCATTCCACGTACCCGTTCTGGAACACAACACAATGTGATTACTCTCGTCATGTCACAACTCGTACTTTGGTAGCAGCAGTCGTTGGAGTGGTCCAGCATAAGCGTTCTAACGCTCTAGCGTTCACCCGATATGCTCCTGGATCCTTTGTCATTGCAGTAATTTAAGTACTATATTAATATTAACTGATGAGGAGACGCACTGTGCCCGAGCAGTGATCAATATAGGGGATGGCTGACGTGCCCCTACTCATGTAGGGGGACGCCAACTCTTACAGATTTCCAGATCTTAGAGTTGCATGAGCAAATCTAAGATCTTAAAAGTAAAATTCATTACTCCCTCGGTTGGTGATGGTGAGACTACACAGGGCATGTTCCCGGAAGTCCCAAGTTGTCCTCGGAGTTTCACATTCTCATGGCGTCGGATCGTCTGGACATTCAGAGAACGTCATTGTCCCTTTGTTGAGCTTGATATTGCTAGAATCATGCGTTGCACTTGTGGAAGACTGCGGACATTTTGCGTTTCACCTTGGTTTAGGAAATCATACCCTAGGTTAAGGTTTAAGACAAACTATGGGTGCATATTATGAATGTGCTGTTCAATGTTTCTGCCACACGGTTTGAATCATAACATAGTGAAGTTTAAAATTCGATATTTATGATTCTCTAAGCTAAACGATTGATCATATACTCAAATTATTTATTGAATGTTTATAATATTATTCCCTTATTATAAAAACAAATTAAAAATTATGTAAAGAGCATTTCGTTGTATCATCCCATTCTTGCCTTTTGACTCGAAAAATAGTACAAATAATATTAAAATTAAAACAAAATAATAATATATTGGATATCAAAATATATAATCTCACTAGTCGTATTTTACAATTAGTTGAATACAATAATAAAATGTTACTTATCTATTGCATAGTAATTATTTCAAAGTAATAAATTATCATTTAAAGAACCAAAGATTCAAGAAAACCAGTGTGAAAAACACAAAAGCATACATGAATTGAACAACCACAACATGAATTGAAAAATTGGTTATGGCAAAAATTGGCTGAGTTCTTGGTGGTAGTTGTATAGCAATGGCTAGTTTGGCTAACACTACCCAGTATATTGGCGATAGGTACATCATAGAGATCTGTTTGGCTAACTGTAGTCACGTTCTCGGAGATGGGTGTATCACAAGATATATTTAAATATCTGTGGTCACACTCTCGGCGAGGGGTGTATCGTAAAGATCTTTTTGACTAACTGTGGTCATGCTTTTGGAGAGGGGTGTATTGCAGAGATCGGTTTGACTAACTGTGGTCACGCTCTTGGTGAGGGGTGTATCGTAGATTTCTGTTTGACTAACTGTCGCCACGCTCTCGGAGAGGGGTGTATCGTAGATATCTGTTTGACTAACTGTCGCCACGCTCTCGGAGAGGGGTGTATCGTAGATATCTGTTTGACTAACTGTCGCCACGCTCTCGGAGAGGGGTGTATCGCGGAGATCTGTTTGACTAACTGTGATCACGCTCTCGGAATAGGGATGTATCGTAGATATCGGTTTGACTAACTGTGGTCACACTCTCGGCGAGGGGTGTATCGTAGATATCTGTATGACTAACTGTGGTCACGCTCTCGGAGAGGGTTGTATCGTAGATATCGGTTTGACTAACTGTGGTCACGCTCTTGGTGAGGGGTGTATCGTAGATATCTGTTTGACTAACTATGGTCACGCTCTTGGTGAGGGGTGTATTGTAGATATCTGTTTGACTAACTGTGGTCACACTCTCGGAGAAGGGTGTATCGTAGATATCTGTTTGACTAACTGTTGTTACACTCTCGGCGAGGTTTGTATCGTAGAGATCTGTTTAACTAACTGTGGTTACGCTCTTGGTGAGGGATGTATCGCAAGGTCTGTTTGACTAACTGTTGTTACACTCTTGGCGAGGATTGTATCGTAGAGATCTGTTTGACTAACTGTGGTCACGTTCTCGGTGGTAGGTGTATCGTAGAGATCTGTTTGACTAACTGTAGTTACGCTCTCGGAGAGGGGTGTATCGCAGAGATCTGTTTGACTAACTGAGGTTACGCTCTTGGTAAGGGATGTATCGTAAGGTCTGTTTGACTAACTGTTGTTACACTCTCGGCGAGGTTTGTAACTGTTTGACTAACTGTGGTCACGCTCTCAGTGGTAGGTTTATCGCAGAGATCCGTTGGCGAACGTTGGCCACACTCTCGACGATAGGCGTATCACATTGGCCTGTTTCCGCAAGCGATAATACGCGCGTATAAGCTTGTAAATAAACATCCAACCATGGACACTTACTTTAAATTACTAAAACTGCGTGTAACTACGTTTTCGTTACAGCAAGTAGTAGTGTGATTATTACAGTGTTACAGGACAGTACTACTAAAATGTCCTGTCTTTTCATGAATGTCTATTTTCCTTTTTTTTCTTTTCTTTTAAGTCTTTTTTATAATTTAAACCCTTTTTACAGGCAGGATTATTGAACTTTTCACTAATGTTGATTGATAATTTGATACATTCGGAGTCTATCATTTAAGCCTTATTATTATGTTAAACATTATTTGTATTTATACCGTTATACCGTTATTTGTATTTATAACCAATAAAAATGAACCATGCATCAGTGAAATCCAAGGTATTGTAAACCGTACTGATTTCACCAATGAGTCTAGTTGGTATAGGTAATATGCTACTAAGGTCAAATATCCATCTTCATAACCTCTGAAATATGTTTATTTTAGGTATGTATCGTGTCTTTCGAAAACTAACAATATATTTCGCCACAAGTGTCATACGGTGACTGTTACTATTGTCAAGAGTGGAGAGTAAATTGTATCAAGTGTAGCGTGTGTTTGAGTGCGCGTTCACAGAGAGGAAAGTATGTCAGTGGGGTTGTGATGTAAGGTAACGACTGAGGTAGCGGAGGTTGGGCAATGCAGCTTGTGGCCTTCCACTGTCCTGGGAAACCGAGTTCAGGACAATGAGGAACAAGTGTGCCTTTCCACTGTTATAAGAGAATTTTACGGAACAATAAGGCGCAAGGCTAATGTGGTCTTCCTGGGAAATCACAACCCGGGCAGTATGGAATATGGGTATAGTGCCCTATCCTGTTATGAGAAACCGAGTCTGGGACTATAATGGACAAAGGGTATTTTGGCCTTCCACTGTCCTGGGAAATCACATCCGGAACAGTAAGGGACAGGGGTATGGCGACCTGTACTGTTATGAGAAACCGAGTCGGAGACAATAATGGACAAAGGGTATTGTGGCCTTCCACTGTCCTGGGAAATCACATCCGGAACAGTAAGGGACAGGGGTATGGCGACCTGTACTGTTATGAGAAACCGAGTCGGAGACAATAATGGACAAAGGGTATTGTGGCCTTCCACTGTCCTGGGAAATCACATCCGGAACAGTAAGGGACAGGGGTATGGTGACCTGTACTGTTATGAGAAACCGAGTCGGAGACAATAATGGACAAGAGTAGTATGTCCTCCACTGTTCTGGGAAACTGTATGGGACAATAATGGACAAGGGGTTTGTGGTCTCCACTGTTCTGGAAACAGAGTCTGGAAAATAAGGAGGTAGGACGGCCTTACACCTGACAGGAAATTGTCTAAAATTCTTTAATTGCATTTTAAAATATACTTAATTGTAAATAATATAGGGAGATTTATACATTCAGTATTTGTGATTACTTTGTTTTGTTTTGTTGTATAACAACAACAATGCAACAATTACAATAATGATGGGGTCAATCATTTTAGTATATCTCATTTGTTCCAGTATTTAGGGTCAATTATAAAATAATATGTAGTAATCAGGGCAACCGATTACGTCTAAAATTGTGATTTAAAAGATTTTGTACATTAAATCAAATGATTGAAATCCCCATAAAACAGAATTAATAAATAACTTGTAAAATAATAGTACTTTGTTTATGTTTCCTCAATAAATATGCGTGCTACTCAGGTTGAAATAAAATTTATTTTTGCTATAAACCATTCGCTGGAATGCCAAGTT
Organism: Nephotettix cincticeps; assembly: GCA_023375725.1. NCBI lineage: Eukaryota > Metazoa > Arthropoda > Insecta > Hemiptera > Cicadellidae > Nephotettix > Nephotettix cincticeps. The sequence goes on from CM041791.1 coordinate 44,578,172, forward strand.
ATTTATTGTTATTGATATTTGCAATTTTGTTTGACAACTGTTGGTTGTTGTGGCACCACCGTTGTCATACAAAATCATTGTCTATCAAGTAGTGAGTAGTGATCATATAGTGTGGCAAAGTAAGTTTCCCTGGCGCTCATAAGAGGAAGCCAGCGGTGCATTAGCTGGACAGGTGCGCCTTTGCAAGTGGTACACCGGGCGCCGCGGGCAAGGCCGGATCAGCAACATTCCCGGTCGCTCTCTCTCTCTCTCTCTCTTCCCCCCTCCCTTATCCCCACCTTCTTAAAAGCTACCTCTTTCTCTTTTCTTTCTATCTATGTCTATCTATTTAATATTGAATAAACAAGAAATATCAATTTAGAAACGATAAATTTAGACTTCTATGTGGAACCAGGACTTTTAGAATAGGAGTTTTGCTAGAAGAGTTTTAATATCCAAAATAATATTTAAGCCATTATTTAATCCTTTTAATCGTTAGACTGAAACATTGTCAACGGAATATACTATCCTGTATTCAACCTAATTTAGTTGTCAACACATTTGACAAGGTTAGACACTTAAAAATAATAAATAATGAAAACGAAAGAACATGCACGAATAAATAATCCTTGTAAATAAACCGTTTAAAACATTTATTTGTTGCAAATAAAAATCCATGACAGTTTCATGTACTATTACTTAATTTATCATGGGACTGGACAATTTTAATCGTTCATTAGTGTAAGTAATTTCAATAACACACTTAGATATTTACACAAATTGGATACTCTACGTCGTATCGATCATTTTTACAACTTGTTCTTTGAAGTTGTACGAAATTTTAATTGTATTATTTATCAGTAGTATTTATTTCGTGTAGGCCTGCCCCGATGAGCACGTCGGCCCGGCGCGGCGGCGGTCAGCTGTTGTCGGTCAGCGCGTGGGAGCTCCGCTCAGCTGATGCACTGTCAATCAGTCGCCACTCCAATCCATCCAAAGTCCCTTCAGTCGACATTTATTTTTCTAATTTCCAAACATTTTCAGCCAATCTAGTTCACGGAGTGACTTTTACTTTAAGGGTTTACTGAAATATACGTAACTTCTAAAATTATTCACGTTATTTTAGGGTTGCAGTAGAACTTGTTTGTTCCTATTTATCTAAAATAATTGCCTAAATATTTTAAGAATTTTACAATTCATTTTCACCTAGACTGTGTAAACCAGAATGTTATTACTTATTATACCTTTAGTATAAGACTGATACTAAAAGTACAATAAGTACTATTCTTGCTTAGTAAGCACGTGTTTTAATAATATAATAACAAAAAATTTAAGTAACGTATTATAATTTTAAAATTATTACCCAGCTGTTGTTCATACATTAATAAAATTTTAATGCGTTCTACTTGTTTATTTCAATACAACAATCTTCCTCTTTGTGGTAATCTAATCACTCAAGTGATGATTTTCATATTTTGTTTGTTTTGGATCAGAAATAATTAATTATCATTTGCACGTCAATTGTTGTGAGATTTTATTAGGCCTACACTGTAGTCGCTGCATCGAGCGTTCTGCATATCTTGGCCATACAACTGACTTTGAAGTCATTTGCACGTCAAAATTTTTTAATGTGTTTTAGGCCTACACTAGCAGATTTTCGAGTTGACCTGATCTGTACTACACTGACTTCACTGATCGATCAGCACGTCAATAATGCTGTTGTGTGTGTGATTAGGCCTACACTCTCTTTTATTGAGCGTCCATGCATATCTTAACTAAACTGATTCACTGATCGCAGGTCATTTGCACGTCAATAATGCATGTTGTGAGATGTGTGATGGTAGGCCTACACTAGCAGAGTCGCTGCTTCGAGCTTTACTGAATATCAAAACTACTACACTATTCACTGATCGCAGGTCATTTGCACGTCAATAATGCAGTTGTTAATGTGTGATGGTAGGCCTACACTAGAGAGTCGCTGCTAATCGAGCGTCCCTGACCTATATCTTACTACTAAATGACTTCACTGATCGCAGGTCATTTGCACGTCAATAATGCATGTTGTGAGATGTATGTTTACACTAGCAGAGTTTATACGTTGACCTGCATATCTTGACTACTACATTTCACTGATCGCAGGTCATTTGCACGTCAATAATGCATGTTGTGAGATGTGTGATGCTCCTACACTAGCAGAGTCGCTGCTGGATCGAGCGTCCCTGTGCATATCTTGGCCACTACTACACTGACTTCACTGATCGCAGGTCATTTGCACGTCAATAATGCATGTTGTGAGATGTGTGATGGTAGGCCTACACTAGCAGAGTCGCTGCTGGATCGAGCGTCCCTGACCTGCATATCTTGGCCACTACTACACTGACTTCACTGATCGCAGGTCATTTGCACGTCAATAATGCATGTTGTGAGATGTGTGATGGTAGGCCTACACTAGCAGAGTCGCTGCTGGGTCGAGCGTCCCTGACCTGCATATCTTGGCCACTACTACACTGACTTCACTGATCGCAGGTCATTTGCACGTCAATAATGCATGTTGTGAGATGTGTGATGGTAGGCCTACACTAGCAGAGTCGCTGCTGGATCGAGCGTCCCTGACCTGCATATCTTGGCCACTACTACACTGACTTCACTGATCGCAGGTCATTTGCACGTCAATAATGCATGTTGTGAGATGTGTGATGGTAGGCCTACACTAGCAGAGTCGCTGCTGGATCGAGCGTCCCTGACCTGCATATCTTGGCCACTACTACACTGACTTCACTGATCGCAGGTCATTTGCACGTCAATAATGCATGTTGTGAGATGTGTGATGGTAGGCCTACACTAGCAGAGTCGCTGCTGGATCGAGCGTCCCTGACCTGCATATCTTGGCCACTACTACACTGACTTCACTGATCGCAGGTCATTTGCACGTCAATAATGCATGTTGTGAGATGTGTGATGGTAGGCCTACACTAGCAGAGTCGCTGCTGGATCGAGCGTCCCTGACCTGCATATCTTGGCCACTACTACACTGACTTCACTGATCGCAGGTCATTTGCACGTCAATAATGCATGTTGTGAGATGTGTGATGGTAGGCCTACACTAGCAGAGTCGCTGCTGGATCGAGCGTCCCTGACCTGCATATCTTGGCCACTACTACACTGACTTCACTGATCGCAGGTCATTTGCACGTCAATAATGCATGTTGTGAGATGTGTGATGGTAGGCCTACACTAGCAGAGTCGCTGCTGGATCGAGCGTCCCTGACCTGCATATCTTGGCCACTACTACACTGACTTCACTGATCGCAGGTCATTTGCACGTCAATAATGCATGTTGTGAGATGTGTGATGGTAGGTCTAGCAGCAGAGTCGCTGCTGGATCGAGCGTCCCTGACCTGCATATCTTGGCCACTACTACACTGACTTCACTGATCGCAGGTCATTTGCACGTCAATAATGCATGTTGTGAGATGTGTGATGGTAGGCCTACACTAGCAGAGTCGCTGCTGGATCGAGCGTCCCTGACCTGCATATCTTGGCCACTACTACACTGACTTCACTGATCGCAGGTCATTTGCACGTCAATAATGCATGTTGTGAGATGTGTGATGGTAGGCCTACACTAGCAGAGTCGCTGCTGGATCGAGCGTCCCTGACCTGCATATCTTGGCCACTACTACACTGACTTCACTGATCGCAGGTCATTTGCACGTCAATAATGCATGTTGTGAGATGTGTGATGGTAGGCCTACACTAGCAGAGTCGCTGCTGGATCGAGCGTCCCTGACCTGCATATCTTGGCCACTACTACACTGACTTCACTGATCGCAGGTCATTTGCACGTCAATAATGCATGTTGTGAGATGTGTGATGGTAGGCCTACACTAGCAGAGTCGCTGCTGGATCGAGCGTCCCTGACCTGCATATCTTGGCCACTACTACACTGACTTCACTGATCGCAGGTCATTTGCACGTCAATAATGAATGGTGTGAGACGTGTGAGGGTTTCGTTCGAGCAAAGTGTGCCAAATATAATTGTAAATAAAGTATAAAATACTAAGAGCTAAATTTTGTCCAGGGGTTCTGGCATTTTGATGATTTTCTATTCCTTTTATCGTTCAATGTTCCTCTGGATCCAATTAACCAGTAGCCCATATATTTTTAAATAAAAACGAGTATTTTTCTCTCTGTCCTTTTCTTCAGGTTAATTTTCATTTGTTTTGAATCTGACAGTGTTTGTTTCATAACTCTGTCTTTTTCTTTGACATACGGAAAAGACTCACTTTAAATTTTTTGAGATGTCTAATCACATCAAAATTTTCCTCTACTGTATTTGTCACTCACTAACCATTGGATAATCCAAGCACTGAAACACTTTTGGTTACCAAAAGGTCTTTAACCGAGATTATTGGCAATGCCGTTGTCTCCTAGTTACTTTAATATGAAATATTTTGCCACGTTATAGAACAGTTGAGGTAATGGTGATTCCTGAAGAATTCATTTTTTGATTTGAATGATTTTAGTTTTGTTAAGACTAACATGTATTTGGGTTTGATTAATTAATGAAAGGTTTAAGTTACCTCAACCAGCGGAGTGGTTCTGGATGGGGTAGGATCTATCACGGTTTTAAGTCTGGGTGACTCATTTTCAATCTCAAAAACACCAAGTTAATTCTTTCTCATTGAAAAGGTGGTCAATTGTTATAAAACCTAATGTTAAATCAGACACACACGTTGACATTGACAAAAAAATCAAAAATAAACCGTATCAGTGGACTGACAGATACTTTGACCCTTTAAGTAAACTAAAATAAAAACGACAATCTGAATACAACTATTATATTGTTTAAAGTTTATAAATATAATTGAATAATTTATTGTTTCAAAAATAATCATCCGATTTCTGAATATGAACAAAGAGAAACAAAGTTAAATTAATTGTATGTATTTTATGGGGGACCTGCAGACCCCCCGGTAATACCAAGCTTTTTTGGTTGGGTGACGTGCCCTTGCGCTGCATACCAAGTTTTATGGGAAACGGTGGCGGTATAAGGAAGAAATTGATTGGACGCTCTCAGACAACGTTTTACGTTTATCATGGCCAGTAAATTTAACTTTTCTTTAGAACCAGTATTGTATTCGTAGAAAAATGGTAAAAATACTAATTTGTATAGTTTTTTAGCTAAATCCAATTGCTGTAGTCAAATTATACTTTACCTTTTTTGTTTTTGCCCATAACTTTTTAACCGTAATTTTTACAAGTATGCGGTTATGTCATGTTATTTATTGCACTATAAAATATAAAATTTTATTCGAACTCGTTACAGCCGTTTTTGAGAAATTTGGAATTTTTAGGTTTTAAGGGGTTTTCCTGGAACTACTCTTAAAAATACGAAAATTTAAAAAAATGAAAAAAATGGATATACGGTAAATATATACATATATACAGAATTTCATCTAACTCGGACCAACGGGGTAGGCTGCGCCTCTGTAGGTACACATACAGACCCGGACACATACACACACAAACAGACATCACGTCGAAACCCAATTTTTATATTCGGGGGTCCCCAAAACGGATACATCAACTCTCAACTCAAATTCGAAAATTTTGACGAAAACAATACTTTCTCCGTATACTATGTATAATAGGAGTCTTATTAGTAAAAACAATTTCATTTGAGGTTTAACATGTGTATGAGCATTCTATATTGATATAACTAGTTAACAAGTCAAATAAGAACAATAATCGTTGACGAGCTATATCAATATAGTGCTTATACACATTTTCTAACCTAAAACAAAAATTTTTTAAATATTTTTGTGAATGTCAAAGTGAGTGTCTGAATATGTAGTTTTATGAGAATTGACGACCTTTTCAATGAGAAGGAATGAACTTGTGTTTTTGAGCTTGAAAATGAGTCGCCCAGACTTGAAATCTACGTAGTTCCTACCCCAATCCACTTGGCTGATTAACGTAACTTAAACCTTTTATTAGTTTGTATAAGTGGTCCAGAAGCTACATAGTTTACAAGTTTATTACAAGTTTTGATGGCAATGATACAGAAGAAGATGTTCGTCCTACATAATGAAACGTTTTTACGTAACAAGGATTATTAAAGTTAAGTTAACAATATTCTTTTGATTTCATATTTTTTTCCAATGAGCAATTTTAATATTTATTTGTTTATTTATTTACTATCCTAGTGAGTCGGAAAACTCTCTTTTGCTACATTCTCAGATTTGTTGTTCTTAAAAGGTACAGGTGAAGTGGCAACGCATATTTTTCAACACTTATATTATTTCTTCTTTTTCAATAGCTTACTTATAGTTACCGTAGTCTTTATTTAACCTTTCTTTTTTTGACATCTTAATGTCATATTCTCTCTTTGAATAGTTATTTAGTTTGTTAGGTTTGTCATTAAAATACTTTTAGCTGTTTTCATTTCACTTTTACATTGAATCTGCATTCCTTCGTTTAATAACTGTTTCCTTTCTTTCGTTATAATAGATAAATTAACTGTTTTAGGTAGTATTCCTACAGTATTTTGCCTTGCTATTTTCCCTTTATTAGCGAATTTCCCATAGGGAAGAAGCTATTACCGTAGGTCTCATGGCGAGACTTAAGCCCGGGACCATGTTATTTTTTCTTCTTTAGGTGCCCAGAGTCCAAAAACAATAGTCGTTAAAATGTATATATATATATTATATATATTTCACTATTTAGTTCATCAAATAGGGCTACTAATACAATTATCTTTAAATAAGTCAACCGAGTACCCTTAGAAAACATTTTAATTATTTCTTCGACATGTTTCGGGAATCATCCCATCTTCAAGAAGTACAAATGTTTAACCTAATTTGATAATCTTAATTTATAAATGTAAATAAATGTCATATGATAATCTAAATTTCACTGTATTCAAATTGGTGGAGTGTGTTAGCATGCATTATTTCTTCCTTGTATAATTTTTCATATATTGGATTAGTTGTTTCAATTTGTGATATGTTTAATATATTATTTTGGTCAATTTGATAGTGAGTATAAATTTGGAATTCTTCTTTTGTATCCAATTTTCTTCCTTTTTGTTCGAAATTCAATATAGTCATATTATGTGTCATACTAGTGTAATTGTGGTTTGTGGAAAGAATATATGTTCGAAGAAAATTCTATATAAGTTACAGAACAAGACACAATGCATATGAAATAATACAAAAGAAATCACGAAACAACAACCAAACTAATAAATACACAAGATCAGGAGTATATAAAATTAAATGTGATGACTGTAACAAATATTATATTGGACAAACCGGTAGAAATTTTCAAACAAGATTCAAAGAACATATACAAGCGCTAAAATCAAAGAACATATACAAGCGCTAAAATCAAACAACAAAACAACACAAAAATCAGCGTTCGCCGAACGCTGACGAATGTTTTCTGGTTCAAGTTTGTGGTAAAATAACAATAATAGTAGCCCTAATAGTGAACATTCATAAAACAAAACAATATATATATATATATATATGTGTGTGTGTGTGTGTGTGTGTGTGTGTCTGTGAACACGATAACTCTCGTAAAAATGGTCCGATCGAGACCAAATTTGGTAGAGACGTGTATTCCTACAAATGCTCGGATGAGTTCGTAAATCAGACATATCGGTCAATGGGAACGGGTAGTTTAGGGGGGTTTAGTACCCTAAAATGGGGGTTTTTACGTTTTTCACATGTAATTTTTAAATACCCCCGTCGCAGCAGACCTGCGTACTCAGCGAATTTCCAAATCAATAATATAATAATAATAATATACGACAAGTCAAGTGGTCAAAATCTGTTGATGAACGTGAGAATTATTTTATTATTCACCATAAGATTAACATGGGAAAGAGTGTGCAGGTTTGCTGCTGTGAGGAACGCTAAGAGTAGGCATTTATACCTTCAAAAACATTTATTTTTAACATTTATACCAACTTTCATCAACATCTGTCCATAAATAAAGGAGTTTGCCTATTCTCCATATGATTAACATGGGAAAAGAGTATGCAGGTTTGCTGCCATGATAAACACATAAACTATGATTTTTAAGCATGAATGGATGAACCTCAACCACATAAAGCTAAATATAAATTTTTATCCAAAAATATTGGTTAATAAGTGAAATATTAATTTTTCCTTATCCTCCATAAGATTAACATTGGAGCCTCAAAATACAACGTACTGTGTTTAGATTTTTTTATATCTCGGTAACCGTTGGAGATAGAGAAAAACTTTAAGGAACTTAATTGTGTAGTTTTTTAAGCTGATTCCAATGGTGAAATATAAAATTAGAAATATTTAAAAATTATATGTGAAAAACGCATAAAACCCCATTTTGGGGTACAAAACCCCCCCAAACTACCCGTTCCCATTGACCGATATGTCTGGTTTACGAACTCGTCCAAGCATTTGTAGGAATACACGTCTCTACCAAATTTGGTCTCGATCGCACCATTTTTACGCGAGTTATCGTGCTAACAGACACATATATATATATACATATATATATATACATATATATATACATATATATATACATATATATATAAAAATTTTAACGACTATTGTTTTTGGTCTCTGGGCACCTAAAGAAGAAAAAATAACATGGTCCCGGGCTTAACTCTTGCCATGAGACCTACGGTAATAGCTACTTCCCTATGGGAAATTCGCTAAAATGTATAACTTTATCTTCACCATTGGAATTAGCTTACAAAACTACACAATTAAGTTTCTTAAAGTTTTTCTCTATCTCCGTAATATTAAAAAATCTAAACACAGTATGTTGTATTGTGGGGCTCTAATGTTAATCTTATGGAGGAAAGGGAAAAATTAATATTTCCCATAATAATCAACATTTTAGGATAAAACTTGATATTTAGCTTCATGTGGTTGAGGTCTATCCATTTATGCTTAAAAATAATAGTTTATGTGTTTATCATGGCAGCAAACCTGTATACTCTTTTCCCATATTAATCATATAGTGAATAGGCAAACTCCTTTATTTATGGACAGATGTTGATGAAAGTTGATATAAATGCTCAAAAAATTAATTGTTTACGCTAGAAACACCTACTTTCAGCATTCCTCACGGCAGCAAACCTGCATACTCTTTTCCATGTTAATCTATGGAGAGTAAGCAAATAATACTCATATTTATTGACAGATAATGATGAAACTAGTCATATACGCAGGTCTGCTACGACGGGGGTATCGTTTTGAATTTCTTACTGGATTTTAAATATCTTTATATTTTTGGGTTCCGGCTTTATTACTCATTCACTCCCTGCCTCATAATGAAATTGAGCAGGTCCAAGCAGTTTTATGAATTGAATCAAATAAATTTAGGTGAAAATCATTCTCAAAACTATCCCAATCTTCTCCATCATCATCTTATGTTGTTTTTCACACTCTTCACATAATCTTTACCATAATTCTATATCCATACTTTCAAATCATAACAAATTTAATTTTCTCATGTACTTTGTTTGTGTTCATTGTTTTATTGTTAAGAACACTATTTACGACTGAAATATTTGAACAATCTCCATTGAAGTGACTGAAGTTCGATTTTTATTATGTTTCGATAAACACGAGTTCTCTCCTTAATGTGCTTTCATACACATGAACGCTATTGGAATGTTTTTGAAATATTTTTAAATAGAGTAGGGTAATATTTAAAATTAAATTACATATTGAGTTAGTTGGCCAAAATACAAGGTATACACCACTACTAACTTCCCTACCGCAATGTGGATCCTTTCCGTTTAGCAATGTAACCACAATGTAGGCTACATGTGTAAGTGTAATACGCTTTCCCATTAAAACTATTCTCGCAGAATGATAGTTGCATACAAAATGCGAGCTCGTCGTATCGCGATATATGAGCTTGTTTGCCATTACGGTATTGCTTCTGCCAGTGTCCCTGACCGGCTCAGCAGCCGCGCCGCGCGTTCCGCTCCAGTTGCCGCCAGCTGCGTGCCAAAGTCCCGGAGTGCAGCGGCACTGCTGCGTGCCAAAGTCCCAGCGTGCCGGCGGACGCTTGCTGATTTGCTACTAATCCTGATACCTCCATATAATCAAAATAATTATTATTAGCATACAAATTATCAAGCCTCATCAAATATGAGACTATGTAAAACACATGCATTATGTTGAATGTGCCTAATACTGATCTCAAATACCGAATGTTATTTTAAATCTCATTACACAATTCATAAATACCTTTGTTCGTGGATAAATAGTAACCACACACTATCAATCACAATAAATTATTCAGAAAATAACTCTAAATTTTCTATTTTGTATACTGAATTTACTGGCCAATCACTTTTGCATAAGAGAAATAAGAACTAGTCAATAAATTTCAAACAACTTGAGTTACAACTTGTAAAAACTTTTATCGAATAGGTTTCCCGCGCTCAGGCCATTATGAGATCATACAGAAACATTTTTCCGATGCCGATTTTTTTATCTTTTTATAATGTAGTTTTTTTCTTGAAAATAAATCGTATTTGATTTAGACATAAGGCCATGGAGTGTAGATAACCGCAGCAGATAGAAGTACTGTTATCAGCTGCAGAGCTGACCTCTAGCGGACATTACCCGCAACTTCCCGTTTTGTCCATTTATAATAATGCTCAACTGATCAATTACTTATATCTAAGTACAAATGCCTTATCTTAATAAATATTACTGAGAGCCAGGAGTGGCTGTAGAAAACACGTACAAATAAGGTTCACGAGAGTACCGCGTATAGGACAGCTTGCGGTTTTGCACTTCCAATGCACAATTTAAAAGTTTATATATGACAGTTTTATGCTGTAGACAAAGCAGAAAACATCGTAGCATCAATACAGTTTACATAGCATATTAAACACAATGTCAGGGTATGCTCTATTTAGATACGTGGGATTTACATACTGAACAGATTTAGATTAAATTAATTAATTGTCTTACAATGTAAATGAATTTTGGAATTAAATAATACGATTACCGGGTCTCAAGGTCAATTCTATATTTATAAAAAATGTTTGTTTTGTGATGGATATGTCTTAGCTCTCTTTAGACATATCCATGATCTAACCTATTTCCCAAAGGGAAGTAAATACAAACATTTTTACTTTCCTGTGGGAAATAAGTTAGATCATGTCTAAAGGGAATGGTTTCAGTTCTTCTAAACCGCTGTTCTTATTCTTTTATATTAAAAATTCAATACTGTAGCTCTGGTAGTTTGCATGTAAACCTGTTACATGTTTTCCATCTTACAAATCGCCAACACCCCCCCGGAGCTAAGACATATCCATGTCAAAAATTGCTGTACTGCAAAGCTCTCTACAAAAAACCAGCGTTAAAATTCTTAATTTAGTATTTGCAATACTCGAGCTTGTTTGGTTATAACTTTACTGGTCGAAGAGCAAATTAAAAAGAGCGTTTAAAATAAAGAAGAAAGGACCTAAAGTGACCTTGAAACATATACCAGCTGGAGAGTAACCTTGACTTTGCCCTTGACCTGCAGGTCAATGTCACCCAGGCCGTTCTTCCTTCCATCTGGCCCCTCCTCATCATTCCTCTTTGTCCCTATTGGCTTTATTGATTTTTTTTAGGTAAGTGGATTTTGCATGTACTTTTTGAAGCACAACAAAATTTCCGTTTAAAGAAACCAAATCCCTTAGCTAATTTTAAAGGAATTCATCATTTGTATATTAGGAATGTAGAATTATCATAATAATTCTACATTCCTGTGAATTCTTTGTGAATTTTTGTTGTGCACATAAATCATGGTTTATGAAGAGTTATTCTTTTATAAGTGTATAATAAGTCTAAGTAACCATCAAATAATTAATAGAAGCACGCATGATACTCAACACCAATTCTAACTCATGACTGTTTACAAAAACAAAAAACAATAGAAAAACATATGATAGTAAAATGAGATATAAATTAAATATTGAATGGTCTTAGAGGAGTCATAACAAAGTGGCATAAACAAACATTGCAAATCATAAGGGAATACCTTAGCTCTATGTGCCATGGGAGTTATTATTGATATACTTAGACGTTTAACATACTTTTACCTTACTTAACTACTGTAGAATATTTAAGTATATCATTGTTTATAATACACTAGCTAATAACCCGGCGAACTTCGTAACTCCCTACAGTAAATATGTGTTAACTTTAGATTGGCCATGTTCTGAAATCGAATAGCATTACGGCTTCGTTGTGAAAGATTAGATATTATGAGCCGCGGGATAGTTAATAAAAATACTGGAACAATAATACAGATTAACAACATTCTCACAAAACAAACATATTGCAACTGTTTATTTTAATATACGTAATACTGTATGTATAAACATTGTTATTATTTTTTATTTGGTCAACATATAAACACGTGACAGAAAACCGTAAACTATTAACATGGTAAATAAAGCTCATTTTGTACAGCACATATTTACTTCATAGTTTTACATTAATAAATGAGATGGAATTGCATTGTAAAGCATATTAATAATGTATAGTAAATCAAACAGCTGTAGTTTCAAAGAAAGAATGAATCAAATGTTTTGATTGTAGAAAATTTGTAAACAAACTTATTCCAATGAAGTTTAACATTAGACTATTAAGACGCCATAAAATGGAAAATTATGGAGTTTTAGGAAACAATTTTTCGCTATAACCTTCCCCGACACATATAGAGCATTTTCCTAAAATTTTATGGCGATCGGATAAGTAGTTTGGCAACGCATAAAGGACATAAATACGTACATACATTTATAATGTGACCTGCTGATACTAACAATCTCGCCTTCGTTGACACACGACTCTGTCTTGCCTGTGACACCAACCCCTGTGAACACAGATAACAGTTGTTATAGCAAATCGTAATTATAATGTGACCTGCTGATACTAACAATCTCGCCTTCGTTGACACACGACTCTGTCTTGCCTGTGACACCAACCCCTGTGAACACAGATAACAGTTGTTATAGCAAATCGTAATTATAATGTGACTTGCTGATACTAACAATCTCGCCTTCGTTGACACACGACTCTGTCTTGCCTGTGACACGCTCTGTGAACACAGATAACAGTTGTTATAGCAAATCGTAATTATAATATGACTTGCTGACACTAACAATCTCGCCTACGTTGACACACAACTCTGTCTTGTCTGTGACACCAACCCCTGTGAACACAGATAACAGTTGTTGCTCTGCAACCGTAGCTTAACTTGCTGACATTGTCTGTGTTACCGAAATTGATGTTGATTGTATAACTCGTGAATGTCAACACAGATAACAGTTGTTACATTAATCTGCTACAGTAATGTAACTTGTTTACATTATCCGTGTTACCGACATTGACGAAGGCCTAGATTGTATCACTTGAGAATTATTACTTTTCTTTATTACAAAAGATCATTTTTGTTATAACTCATTTCATCGGGAATTTTTGCAATGAAATACACATAATCTATAATAAATTTTAGATGAAGTAGTCAGTGTTGAGCAGTTATTAATATAATTGCTAATTTTAACCCCCTTGGCATTTTTCCTAATGATAAAAGTTTAGAATCACGCAGTGTTTCTGAATTAGATCGACGATTAAAACTGATGGTACCATAAAGCTGGGAGGGCGTGGCCCGACTACAGCCACAGCCACAGCCCCCCACGGCTCAATGTGTCGGCTGTTGGGTCACAACTACGTCATCTCTCACCCCCCTCCACAATCTGCTGCCAAAAACGTTATGTTGCTTTATAGTTACTTCATTGGAAAACTGTCACATAACGATGCATTCTGGAACCATTAGATGCGATATTTGTAAACTATGTGTAGGATTAAAAAAAAATTCCCACCTTATTGGGTGAGAAATACTGTACACTGTCTTCTACTGAGTTTTATTTGGTAGTAAGTTTAGTTAATTCGAAAATCATCTTTAAAAATCAATAGAAATGTTACACAGAGACTGAGGAGTTGTATCGGGTCACAAGTTTGTATAATGCTGTGGCGGGATCGTGTCCGCGTGTGCATCGGTCCACAAGTTTGTATAATGCTGTGGCGGGATCGTGTCCGCGTGTGCATCGGTCGGCAAGTTTGTATAATGCTGTGGCGGGATCGTGTCCGCGTGTGCATCGGTCGGCAAGTTTGTATAATGCTGTGGCGGGATCGTGTCCGCGTGTGCATCGGTCGGCAAGTTTGTATAATGCTGTGGCGGGATCGTGTCCGCGTGTGCATCGGTCGGCAAGTTTGTATAATGCTGTGGCGGGATCGTGTCCGCGTGTGCATCGGTCGGCAAGTTTGTATAATGCTGTGGCGGGATCGTGTCCGCGTGTGCATCGGTCGGCAAGTTTGTATAATGCTGTGGCGGGATCGTGTCCGCGTGTGCATCGGTCGGCAAGTTTGTATAATGCTGTGGCGGGATCGTGTCCGCGTGTGCATCGGTCGGCAAGTTTGTATAATGCTGTGGCGGGATCGTGTCCGCGTGTGCATCGGTCGGCAAGTTTGTATAATGCTGTGGTGGGATCGTGTCCGCGTGTGCATCGGTCGGCAAGTTTGTATAATGCTGTGGCAGTATCGTGTCCGCGTGTGCATCGGTCGGCAAGTTTGTATAATGCTGTGGTGGGATCGTGTCCGCGTGTGCATCGGTCGGCAAGTTTGTATAATGCTGTGGTGGGATCGTGTCCGCGTGTGCATCGGTCGGCAAGTTTGTATAATGCTGTGGCAGGATCGTGTTCGCGTGTGCATTGGTCGGCAAGTTTGTATAATGCTGTGGTGGGATCGTGTCCGCGTGTGCATCGGTCGGCAAGTTTGTATAATGCTGTGGTGGGCTCGTGGCCGCGTGTGCATCACCAAACATACGTAAACATGGGCCGTTTGTTGCAAAATGCCAAAATGTTTAGACTGGTGAGCGTCTGCCAAATATCGACCTACAACGCTACAACGGCCCCGACAACAATTATAACCTGGGCCTGGCCGCACGTGTGCTATGTGGTGCTGTGTGCTGTGTGCTGTGTACCTACATAGTTGCGGTCCACATCACTGTCTGTGCCGTTCACAACTAGTTATTGAATTTATTATTAAATTAGTATATTTTTGTAATATCATGTAAAATTAAATTAAAATTGACATATAAGCCAGCCCAGCCGAAGTTTGCCCGTTTCAGGCGCCAAAGACGAAGACAATATCTACCAACTAAAGTGTTGATAACTGAGAGATTTTAACAGTAATATTTTATTATGGTCTAATGATACGCTTTTCGTATGGGGCCGTGTCGTAAAAAAGTGTTTTATGGGAAATAAATTAAAGCCCATGTGGTGAACTACATTTTACCATAGTTAAATTGAATATTATTCAATTTATTTCATGATTTACAACACGATTTCGTTGTTTCTGTAGTTATAATCTTAAATACCGGTATTCATACAAGTTTTCCACAATCGTAAACCGCTCACACCAAATGGTAAATGCTTTCAACCAAAAAGGTTTTTATTTGATGGTAAATTTTAACCAACGGAATATTTGAAGCTATGAAACACGATAAAAGAATTATTAAATACTCAATTAATGTTTTTATCAAATACAAAAAATCCTGGATAATGTAGTACTGTAATAAAATTTAGATAAATTTTATAGATATAAATATTAAAATACTGAAAAATGTGGACGAGTCTCCTCCTGAACTTAGAATGTTTTTTAATTTCTTACTTTTACAGCTCTTACCTCCATTACTGTTTTAACAAATCATATAATAGATATTTTAAGTTACAGTTTACAATTTTTTAACTCATACATTAAACAATTTTTTTTTGGCCAAACATCTTTAAAATATTGTTTTAAAAAGAAAGTGACTGGGAGAAAAAATAAATATACGTTATCAGTAAATTACAACATACTTCCTCCATTTAAAAGTGAACTTAAACTAACTTAACTTAAACTAAACTACTGAACTTAAACTAAAAAGAAATCACTTAGAAAGTATTTTTTTATAAGAATAACTTTGAACGCTCTTAGACGACGCACTGTATTTACCGGGGACAGTAAGTTTTAGCAATTGATTTTTTGAATTCTTTATTTTTTTGCTGGAATTTTTTTAATATTTGAAAGCAAAAGCTCGTGCCTTTTTGACCGTTACTTCTACACCACAGAAGGCGGCGTTATATTATTTTGGACAAAAGCTCATACCTTTTGACCGTTATTTTTACGCCACAGCAGACGGGGTCATACTATTTGGGCCACAGCTCTTACGTTACTTTTACACAACAGCGGGAGGGGTCATATTATTTGAGCCAATGCTCATACCGTTTTGACCGTTTTTTTACAACACAGCGGGAGGGGTCATATTATTTGAGCCAAAGTTCATACCGTTTTGTCCGTTTTTTTACAACACAGCGGGAGGGGTCATATTATTTGAGCCAAAGCTCATACCGTTTTGACCGTTACTTACCACAGTGGGTGGTGTCTTATTATTTGAGCCAAAGTTCATACCGTTTTGACCGTTATTTTTACAACACAGCGGGAGGGGTCATATTATTTGAGCCAAAGCTCATACCGTTTTGACCGTTACTTACCACAGCGGGAGGGGTCATATTATTTGAGCCAAAGCTCATACCGTTTTGACCGTTACTTACCACAGTGGGTGGTGTCTTATTATTTAGGAACTTAATCGCTATAACCATCACATTTTAATCAAACCCTTGAGAGCGATATTTGAGAAATATGGATTAAATTAATTTGGATATATAAATATTTGGATATAAATTTGGAATAAATGGCTTGGAGATCAAAAGTACACATTTGTATAACATTTCATTAAATCATACCATAAGTGTCACCTCGGGGTCAGACATCAGTCCAAAAACTACTTTAAAATATGGATACTTTCAACTCAAATTCCAAAATTATAACTAAGGCAACTTTTCGGTGTACGAGGAAATTAAATATATATAAGAGAAGAATTAGAAACACAGATGAGATAGATTAGGGGAAAATATAATAAATAAGCTAATGTACAACCAATTTGATAGCCTATTTTAATTCAGCATTATTGAACGAAGAGTTGACCTTTTATAATAAATTAAAACATTGTAGGGGTCCTACTAGTTTTTGGATTAATATGAAGGAGTTTTCACTCAGATCTAACATAATCGTATTTAACCTCTGAAAAACTTATAATTTGCATAAATCGGAAACAAATTAGTTTTAGCGAATTTGCCATAAGGAAGAAGCTATTACCGTAGGTCTCATGGCAAGACTTAAGACCGGGACCATGTAATTTTTTCGTTTTAAGGTGCCCAGAGGCCAAAATCAATAGTCATTAAAAATTATAGTAAATTTTTTTCTGTGTGTCTAAACATAGTAGTAGTGGTATAAGGTTGTATTTTGGAGTTCCAATGTTAATCTTATGGAGGATAAGGAAAAATTAATAGTTCACTTATCAATCTATATTTTTGTATGAAACTTGATATTTAGCTTCATGTGGTTGTGATCCATCCATTTAAGCTTAAAAACCATAGTTTATGTGTTTATCATGGCAGCTAACCTGCATACTCTTTTTACATGTTAATCATACAGAGAATTGGTAAACTCCTTCATTTATAGACAGATGTTGATGAAACTCGGTATAAATGGTCAAAATAAAAATAGTTTATGCTAGAAAAGCCTACTTTCAATGTCCCTCCCAATGGCAAACCTACATACTCTTTCCCACGTTAATCGTATGGTGAATGGGCAAATAACTAGCTCTCATATTCATCAACAGATATTGATAAAACTTGTCATATATTTTATTAAGCAGGTATGCTGCAATGGGGGAATTTTTGAATTAGTATTTTCTTGACAAGTGATAGGATTTCAATAGAATGACCACATTTCAAAATTAAACTCCAGGAAAATACAGTATATCGTGATTGGAAATGGTTCAGAAGAGGAACAATCCCACACTTTACAATTTGTATTCGTTCTCACACCACGATTAATCTCGCAAACTCAATTACTCTTTGACCTAAACGGATACCCGTAAAGCTGGAAAACACGGAGCTGAGAAGCTATGCAGACAAAACGCTCACAACACGGATACCCGTGAGGCCGGTTGTAAACAGGCTGAGAAACCAAAACACGGATATTGGCTCAAAGCTCAGTAGTGAGATACGTTATGTGCTCAACACGGATATCCCGTGAGGTATCCACGCTGGTAAACACAGGGCTGAGAAGCTATGCAGATACACTCTCACGCTCATGCTCAACACGGATACCCGTGAGGTGTCCACGCTGGTAAACACAGGGCTGAGAAGCTATGCAGACACACTCTCACGCTCATGCTCAACACGGATACCCGTGAGGTGTCCACGCTGGTAAACACGGAGCTGAGAAGCTATGCAGACACAAACTCGCGCTCAACACGGATACCCGTGAGGTGCCTAGTGAACAGACTGGTAAACACGGAGCTGAGAAGCTATGCAGGACACACGCTCACGCTCATGCTCAACACGGATACCCGTGAGCTGCCTAGTGAACAGACTGGTAAACACGGAGCTGAGAAGCTATGCAGGACACACGGTCACGCTCATGCTCAACACGGATACCCGTGAGCCGCCTAGTGAACAGACTGGTAAACACGGAGCTGAGAAGCTATGCAGGACACACGCTCACGCTCATGCTCAACACGGATACCCGTGAGCTGCCTAGTGAACAGACTGGTAAACACGGAGCTGAGAAGCTATGCAGACACAAACTCGCGCTCAACACGGATACCCGTGAGCTGCCTAGTGAACAGACTGGTAAACACGGAGCTGAGAAGCTATGCAGACACAAACTCGCGCTCAACACGGATACCCGTGAGCTGCCTAGTGAACAAACTGGTGAACACGGAGCTGAGCTATGCAGAAAGAAACTTCTCAGTCTCCCCCTTTGGTCCGGTTTGGATGAAATTTGGTATATTCGCTGTATATCAAGGAATTTATAACTTTTAATGGTGGGTCACCCCTTAAAACACATAAAAACTTGAAAAATCCAAATTTCTCAAAAAAAGGCTTTAACGATGTTGGTTAAATTAACGATGATAGGTTATAGTGCATAGAGTACTAAATAATTTGACACCACTGTATGTATGTAATAATGATGGTTCATTAGCTATGGAATTTTGTCATTTGGCTAAAAAATCAATTTTCTAACTTTTCCGCGAAAACAATACTCAATTATAAATTGACTGTCGTCATTAAAACCAGCATAAAAACTAAACAGATTACCGTAGTATTTTGAATTCTGTCTACGACTAACGGTTCTAGAGAAAAGTTAACTTTACTGTCTGTGGTAAACGCAGTACGTTACCTGAGAGCACCTATTGTTAATCTTATGGAGAATATTAAATAAACTGTATCAGTGGACTGACACATATTGCCTCCCTTAACGTTTATGTGTTCATTATACCTTAAATACCTTGGCGTAAGTTTTAAAATTTTTGAGTGAACATTTTTTGAATTACGGGGTGATGAAATAAATTTTTTGTCGGTTTTGGTACAAGGAGTGTGGGAAAACTACTTAGGCTTTTGAGCTGAAATTTTGGGAACGTGGATGAATAACAGACCTAATTCACGTAACCTATGTGCAAATTTGAAATAAGAAAAAAAATTGGTGTACTATAAAAAATAATTTTTTAAAGCCAAACTTTTATCCGACCTTCTTATAAAATATGTCATTTTGAAAGGCTAAATAAGGTTAACAATGTACTATGTACGATCTGTTCAGTATTTTTCGCGTTTACTTTCCACAACAAGAAACCAGCTATTCTTTATAATATTATAGATATTCTAATATATTCTATGAATTTAATGAACCAGGAAACAGGCCAGTTACATTTACAAAGTAGTTTGTTTCCAGCTCAGTAGCAGTTTCATTATTCTAGGTGCGTCTCCTCGCTCCTCGCTCCTAGCTCCTCGCAATCCGACCTTCCTGTTTCAGGGACACGTGCGATTGATTCCTGGAAGTAATATCGTTGCCACAGATGACAGTTTAAATCAAAATGTTCTTGCTGACGTAAGAGGCAGTTTTTTTAGGGAGAGGCGGAAGAAATGCTTTATGCATACAGGTGACCAGCCTGTAGTGTGGGACCCCCCTAAGAAGCGGGGTTACCCACTAAAAAAACCTCCTCTACTCTGGGGTTCTAACCTAAAACTGTTTTTCATATTACAACAGGCCAGGCCTTAATTTGGCTTACGTCCTTAGGACTCACTCCATGTCCAGGCACTTGTTTAGGTGATCTGGGCGCAGATCAACGGGGGGACGCAGAAGCCGACATTCATACTACAGTTTTACCATGCAAGTGAAAAAAGTTATTTGCAGTTAAAAAGTTATCTTTTGTAGATGGACTTTAGAGGGTAAAAATTTAACTTTTGATTCCGGAATCAATTTGCAAATTTCTTACGATAAAATATTTTCACGCATATTTCCAGGCTTATGAAAAACATTTATAGCAAACTAGTAAAGATAGGAGTAAATAACATGTTAGTCTCTGGAAAGGAATCCTGAAGTGTTATTCAGTGATAGTGGATAGTCTCGCGCGGGGTCGCTGGTCGCCGCAAGCCTCGCCCCGACCGCAGAGCGTCACTAACACTACTCACATTGCTACGGGTAATGATGGAATTTCCGCTACCGAGAAACACGCGACTTATCCACGCTCGGGGAAGCACACGGATTCCGAGTAGCTTAAATATGATGTAACGAACTTAAAGAACAGTGTTGGCAGACTGTATAACCATATAATCAATAATAGACCATGCAAATAAAATAATATTTTGGTTGATTATTTTGAGTTCGTTGTTTTTTAAACCACGTTTACGCACGATAAATCTTTCACAGAAACATTCTCACAACTCATTCATATAGTTCGACAAAAGGCTAACTGGAGGTAGACTAATTGAAAAATAAGATACGATTTTGTTGTATTGGAAAACTTTCTGTTTCGCAAAGATATAATAACGCACATTTTAATTTTTAAACGAGTTGTATCTTTTGACAAGATATTTCTTAGCTTTGGGAGAAGTGTTGGGAATTTGCGCAATCAAAATTTGAAACCGTGACGTCATTTGGTTTGTGACGTCATAGTTTGATTATAAAAACATCTGTTTAGATGAACTGAAAACAATCCCTTTACACATATCAATGATCTAACCTATTTCCCACAGGGAAGTAAATACAAACTTTTTTATCTGTGTTTTGCCGACCACATAGCCCATAGATCCGTTTGTAGGAAATATCAAGCGATGTTGACAATGTTGCAATTGTTGACAATGGTAAACATTGGAAAATACCATCGAGATCAAAAATGAATCAGTTACGGTAAAAAATGAGTCACGCACCTACCAATTTAATTAACTCAATTTAGTGTAATTAAAAAATCTATAAAATAAAATTAATTTTCATTTTAAACGTCCTCTAAAATGTATACATTTACAAATAAATCACTAATTTAACTCAGGCTGAAGAAACCGAACTACAAAATATACCGATCAAAAAGCATGAAACATGCGTTCGTCGACTGTCGGGCGCGATGTACATCGTTGTATGATGTGTTTGCAGATTACCGCATTTTTTTATTGACGTGATTTAATTTTTTGTTTGCAGATCATCGTACTCTTTGTTGAGAATCAGCACGATTGACAAGGGTTTAGTGGACTTGACTGTTTATAGCGAACAGAGACGCCGCAAACAACCAATGACACATCTCAAACAACGGGTAAGGCAATATATTTGTCATTGCGGCACTTAAACTTTGGCTCTACATACACAACATCCGTGATTTTATGACTCTTCCATGGACTCCATCTTCAATAATCGCCTGTTTTATGACTTCCTCCTTAATAATCTTACTGATGCTGTACACTTGCCTGATTACAACAGTATACTAGACTTAAAATACTGCTCAATAAAATATAATATAATTATTGCTACGCTATTTTAATATAGAGGACATATTTTACAAATGTGTCCTATTTATTTTTCCTATTTCCTGTAGTAAATAGTCTAACGCCGTGCATTTTATCGAATTTTTTGAAAATATGAGTGTTTTAACTCTATATTAAACACAGCACCAATGTCGATTGCCTGTACCAGTCAGAAACAAATATTATATCTCCACACGTATAATGATTGCCTGTACTCCAGAAAGTAACATACATGATATATCCATACGAACCGTGATTGCCTGTACTCCAGACAATAACAGACATTATATATCCATAAGCACCGTGATTGTCTGTACTCCAGACAGTAACAAACGTGATATATCCAAACGCACCGTGATTATTGATTATTGAAATGGCAACCTACCCAGGTAGGTAATTTAAGCCAAGTATGAATGAGAAATGAGTGTAGGATGATTGTGGCGCGATCTTGTAGTCTTGTTACTGACTAAGGCTGACATATTCCTTAGACAGGACAGTTAATTAATAGCCCAACAGTGATTGCCTGTACTCCAGACAGTAACAAACGTGATATATCCAAACGCACCGTGATTGCCTGTACCCCAGACAGTATTAAACAGACATGATATATCCATAAGCACCGTGATTGTCTGTACTCCAGACAGTAACAGACATGATATATCCATAAGCACCGTGATTGTCTGTACTCCAGACAGTAACAGACGTGATATATCCATAAGCACCGTGATTGTCTGTACTCCAGACAGTAACAGACATGATATATCCATAAGCACCGTGATTGTCTGTACTCCAGACAGTAACAGACATGATATATCCATAAGCACCGTGATTGTCTGTACTCCAGACAGTAACAAACGTGATATATCCATAAGCACCGTGATTGTCTGTACTCCAGACAGTAACAGACATGATATATCCATAAGCACCGTGATTGTCTGTACTCCAGACAGTAACAAACGTGATATATCCAAACGCACCGTGATTGCCTGTACTCCAGACAGTAACAAACGTGATATATCCAAAAGCACCGTGATTGCCTGTACTCCAGACAGTAACAAACGTGATATATCCAAACGCACCGTGATTGCCTGTACTCCAGACAGTAACAAACGTGATATATCCAAAAGCACCGTGATTGCCTGTACTCCAGACAGTAACAAACATGATATATCCAAACGCAACGTGATTGCCTGTACTCCAGATAGTAACAAACGTGGTATATCCAAACGCACCGTGATTGCATGTACCCCAGACAGTATTTAACAGACATGATATGGCCATAAGCACCGTGATTGCCTGTACTCCAGACAGTAACAGACATTATATATCCATACGGACCGTGATTGTCTATACTCCAGACAGTAACAAACGTGATACAGTGTATCCATAATCATCGTGATTGGATTTTTGTAATGGTTCAAATTCTTTTAAATAAAATAAAGGATAGACTTGTTCCGGAAAAACTTTAATTAATACAAAAGTTAAATTCCCATTTCACTGTTACAGTAATAATGTATAGCAGATCGATTATTACTATGAGTGGCCTATAGCCTACCTGTAAGCTGGTGATAAGCGGGCATATGCAAGAGGTGTGTCTAAGATTAAATAATTCAGTGGCTAGCTGCATAAGCCGGCTGTGTTACGAGTAATGATTTGTTAACACGCCAGTTGCACGTGATTGCTATATTATTGGAAATCGCGGCCGTTAAGATTTCAAGTACTGTACTGCAAATGTTTATCCAAATGTTTTCTTTTATCAGTTACATCTCAACTAGTAGAGCTTTAGAATTGTAATTCAGAGTAGGCTAAATGCGAGTATAAAAATATGTATTCCGATTCAAAGGGAGAGTGTCAGATGTGATTATGGTACAAAAGACCCATAATTGTCTATAATTTTATTTTCTCCTGAATAATATAACAGAACCCACACGCTTCGTAAATAACTATTTTAGTTATAATGATTTCGCAATAGTTTTATATATTTTATATAAATCACGAAATTACCCATATCCATAAAATAATCCCCACTCTGGTTAGCTGAAAAAATTAAAATAATCGTATAAGGGTTAACATTGGCAAGCCGCGAGAACCTTCCATAAGGCACAGTATCAGATTCTAGCATCAGAGACAGAGAGAATTCTCACTAGAGCTGTCAAGTATTTTACTCAATTAAACTAAGAACGTAGCAAGTACAAGATAGTATCGCAACGTTGTACAAGAGAGCAGAATTAATCTCGACAGTGGCGCCTGTTGCCTGGTAGATTACTCGCTTCTCCGCGCGGATCTCAAGGCCGCTCCGTCTATGTATTGTTCGTTTCAGCGCTGATTACATGGGTATCTGATTTGTTGTGGGATTTACTTATCTTATGGGATCGTTCGGATTTCCTTGACAACATTTCGCCGCCGGGGCCTGACAACGGCGCCATCTTTGTTCAAGGAGGACTGGTAAAGTTGAAGCCTCGCCATCTGGTGTATTGCTCAGCACTCAGTGGTGAAGTTGAAGCTTGGCCAGTGTCCATCCAGTGAGGGTGAAGGTGAACGCCGATGAGGAAGTGCTCGCTGTGCAATTAGAAACGCTATGAGTTGAAACTTCAGACATCAGACATATTCCCAAACTGTGGTTAGTCTTCGGCCTACGACAATTAACTTAATTGATGAATCTCTTACTCTCAGTCTTCATAAATAACAAAGCAAATCGTCAAATATAACTCATACCGGCACTTTAATTGTTATAGAAATTTAACGTGATCCGAGAGATTAAATACACTAATTAATATGGCGGCAGTAAGGGCTTGTCCATAATACTACATAGTAATTTATATACAGATAAAACTGTTTCTCAGACGTCGTTAATTTGATAGTTATATCAAATATAATATAAGGATTAGGATTTAGATATTTTGACTTTTTCATAAAATAAAAATCATAATATAAACATCGTTTAGTTATTAGTGGATTTTAGGCCCTACTGTTCCTTAAATTTTGAAAGTATGGAAAATATGAATTTTGTATAAAATATATACCACCGATGAAGCCGGTTTTATGCACGCCCGTATTCAAAAATTCACAACTTAAAATTTAGATAAAAACAAAACAAAAACTAATAATATACATTTTTCACTTCGTCACCGTGACGACCAGTCTACACCTACAGATAGTAGATGACACCTCTTTGGAGGGGGTTGAATCCCCCAAGTTCTTGGGGATGTACCAGGATAAGGCACTGAACTGGCAAGAACATGTAAGTAGACTCTGTTCCAAAATTGCAAAGGCCGTTTTTACCTTGTGGAATATAGAACCGATCTGCACAACACAAGTCTTGATATGGCCTGTTATGGCCTTATTCACTCCCACCTCCTGCGGAATAAGGTTATTGTTATTGGGTAGTTGTGCAAAGCGAGATTTCGGAACGGTGTTTAAAATACAAAAAATAATCATCAAACTAATTCCCAATTTGAGTAAAAGAGAGTCGAGTAGACAATCTTTCAGGGAGCTAAGAATCTTGACCTTGCCCTCCATTTATATATTAGAAACCTTGACTTATTTCAGGTTCCAATACTTGCCAGTGTAAGGTAATGCTTTCCACGGCTATGGGACACGATCAAGGGACGATTTTCGCACTGTTCAACATCGCACATCTGCGTTTGCGAAACTACCTTCTCAGGCAGGTGTCGGGCTCCTCAATTGCCTTCCTGAGAGACTCAAAAGTCTGGAGGGTTCCCATTTGTTCAAAACGAGACTAAAGCGTGTTATAGTGTTCAAGCTATGTGTTCTACGCAGTGGACGAGTTCACATTACACCGTTAGAGCTGAGTTTTGAGTTTATTAAGATTATCTGATTACTTTATTTTTTATCTTGGATTCCCCAAGTGTAGAAATAGTTTTTTATTATTTTATTGTATTATTAAAGTTTATATTTGACGTTTGCTGCATAAAAATTTGATGTTTTAACGTTGTCAACTGCAATAAATATATTATTATTATTATATGTAGGGAAAGAATTATTGTAGAAAATATTTAATGTTAAAATTATGTAAAGAATTATTGGAAGTATTGAATTCAATAAACTAGTTGGTGAAGAGCTTGTTTATCGAACTTTCCGTTAACTGTCTCTGTTCTGATAAATCCGGTTGAAGAAATTATGAAAGTCCTTAAGAGTGTAACAAAAAATATACAACAATATAAGGTTTGTTTGTTGTATAACTATACTCGTATGCTGTTGGCGCTTTTCTTGAAAAAAACCCCTGATAGTTTGTGTTATATAATTATTATATTATATTTGTTTATTTCCCTAGAAATTTGTGTAATTCACGGAAAAAATAAAATGCTGATGTCAATGAGTCATGTAAAAACATTTTTGGATCTTGGAATTTTGACAGTTTATGATAGACCATCATATCCACTACCTGGTCGTGGACCAAACCATTATGCTTATTCAAAATTATAGTAATAAATCCGCAGTAATATAAACAGTACTTGCAATAGACATTTTATATTAAAAAATATATAATCAATCATCAATTCCTTGATTTGAGCTTAAGAAAAAAAGATTATTCTGAGGAAAGATGTGTTTTTATCTTTCCAGACCAAATTAAAAAGAAACAGGATATAATCAATTTGCATTTTTACTAAAGTGGTATCCTAATGTGTAGAAATCTTTTTTCAATGTGAGTGTACAATAGTTTGTACGTTATACTAACATTTTCCATTATATTTCTGGAATTTGATTAAATGTATATTTATTTATAACTTGATTAAAAATATTATTTACTCTATTTGTTTTTAGATAGGCCATGTAAATAGGGTAGAATTTAAGACTAAATAGATTGTTATTTAATTTCTTACTAAAATTTACTTTAAGTAAAGTTTCAAAAAAGGGTGAGAACTAGAAGACTTGATCTTCACAATCAATTCTTAAATCTGAATAATAATGATGTTTGCTTAGTAATAAATAATACGCATGTTTATGCGGAGGATAAACTGAGCTTGACATAAAATTATTTCGGTGTCAGTTTCCACAAAAAACTTGAGATAAAACCAATGTGGAAACGTTATATTTCGCGTAAGGCGTGCACTAAGTGTGGACACGATGGAATATTCCGAGACATTTTGCCATCGGATATCGAAGACTACTGTAAGCATTCAAATTTATAGGACCGTCTCAAGTTTCCAAGTTATAAAAGTCACAATAATATAAGGGAGAATATACACTTCTCAAACTTTTATATAGAAGCCGAACTCGCTTTTTATTAGAACTGTGTGAGTTATATACGTTTGATATGAGAGCATCGTAAATGTCATGAATTTGTCTAAACATGTTATTAGAGCAATAACGACTTATTGGAGTTGGTTGTGATTGTTACTTGTGCACTTGATCAATAGAGTGAGTGATTTATTCCTACAATTAAGTTAATGAGACTAATTAAATGTTTGAGAGAAGCTTAATCATTATTAGAATTCATTGCCGGTTAAGGGCGACTAACGCTAACACTTGTTACTTTATATACTAATTAAAATTGAATTATTTGCAGTCAGTTTATGATGTTCAATTAGGGTTTATTTTTTATTTGGATATTAATTGAAAATTCCCAGCTACGGCTGATGAGTGCCAAGGCCAACAGCGCAAGGTCTTAGTGATCATAACAAGTGTTCAAACAAATGGATTAGTAAAATAGAAACTACTTAACAATGGTCAACTTTGGGAAAAAAGAAAAGACATTACGTAGCTACTCTACTAAGGTATGTAAAGTATGTAAATATATCTATAACACTAAAAAGAAGATGTGGTGTATGTATGGTGTTCCTTTTGTTGCAGAAAGTAAATTCAAAAATATTGAACCGACCGGTTTGAAATTTTATACAAAGATAGATCTCAAACTCATGCAACTCATAGGCATATTCATTTGCTTAAAAATGCCCAAGGGCTACGCCCCGTGAACGACCTAGGTTTCAATATATATATATATATATATATATATATAAAATTACTTGAATATCAACAGCTTTGGACACTCAAATTTGACAGCTCGGGAAGCAGGTAACACAGTTACTGTAAATGTCCTAGGTTTCAATGTTTACAGATTCTAATTTCGCCATCTGTTTACACTAATTTTTACAGTCCAGGAAGAAAGAAAGTTCATTTTTACAGATGAACTGCTGGATCGAAGTTAATATTGCCGAAAATGGTAGATTTTAAGTTTTCTTCCGATGCTTGTCTCTATTACGTTATTCCTCATCCTTTCCAATACTATATTCTACATGTGGTATTTTGTCATGTTGTAGACACTCGTGTTAATAAATTTTTAGATCGTGTTTAGTAAAAAATACTATTAGTAAATACCTCTTTTATTGTGAATGGTGTTTTACCTAAAATAAAGCATTTTTCATTATTAAATTTTCATGTTTTAGAATATTTATCTCAAGCCGAAGTGAAAAGGTAACCTCTCTCGAACCCTCTTTACCCGTACGGAGGTACTTAAGCTAGTTTATGATAAAGCTTACTAGATGTTTATAATTGTAATTAAATAGTTTGATGTACAAATAAATTGAATGATATCGTCGCAGTAATTGGCTCACAAGCAAACGTCTGGTTCGATTCCAGTGGTAGGCTACTACCACTGCCACTGGAAGCAGCCTGGATCTACTACTGGTAGCTAGTCTGTGGGACTACTTTTAATACCATCACAGTAACTCGGCGTATTCAGTAGCAAAGTAAGCCTGGTTAAGGGTTTTAACTGTAAAAAAAATAAATAACTAAAAAAACAAATAATTTAGTCCTTCTTAGCTGGCTTGAATATTTTCCAAATAATCACAAGAAACACTCACAATAAATTGATAAAACTTGTCATATAAGACCAAAAATATTTAAAAACTACGTTTTCCTTGTTTGGATTAGATAGTTTTCAGTGTAACTCAAATATGATTATATTTATATACATTTTTTAATACAACTGCTTACTAATTCTGTTTTTATTTACAGTGCAATCGTTAAAAGTATTTAGAATTTAGAATTCATGTCTATATAGTTATTTCAACATTAGAGACGCAATCACTACAGTATGTCGCAGCTGTACTTCCTCGTAACATCGGTATTGCAGTTTACTGTGTAGCCGGTCGGCAAGACAGATTGTTGCAGAACGACGCGTCCACCAACAATAACTGGTATGCTGATAATCAGCTGTAGCGATCTGGCGATGGGCATTAATAAATAGCCGCGCGCTGGTAATGTGGTGTACTGCAAACCCACGCGCTACACGGGGCAGAGGATGAGTGTGTATCTCTCTAGCACACCAATCACAAACGTCACGTTTACCAATTATGAGGGCTTTTGGTGAAAATAATAATATTTTATATACTGTACAAATGTACATTATCAGGTTACGTATCCAGTGATACAAAATCGGCAATTTAGTTCTCTTTATCTTTTCGTATGTAAGTATTGGAAACATAAAAACTACTTTTAATAATTTTTTTACAAACTACTTTACTTGGTGGTAGCTAACGTTTAAGCCTTAAACAGTTAATATGTAATATTTAAAATATTATGTCAGTGAAAAAAGCTACGAGGCTGGGCAATTAATTGGTTTATTTAATTTCAGTGAGAAATGAGATTTACTTTATAAAAAACTTTTTATTTTTATTATTATTCCATAGAATGATAGACCGTAAAACAAAATGAATGTTATTTTTTCTTCTTTAATGTGAGAGACAAGACGCGTTAAAATTTTTAACAAAATTTATATAAATATAAATCTAATATTTACTATCGGCTTCGACACGAAAATCTCGTAAAAAATCCGATCGAGACTGTATATATTTACTTACGTTCAACCAGACATATCGGTCAAAAATAGTTTGAACAAAATGTTTTTGCGTTTTTTCACAGTAGTTTCTAAAAATTTCTAATTTTATATTTCACCATGCATTATAAAAACTACACATTAAGTTCATTTAAAGTTTTTCTATCTTTTTACCGAGTTATCTAAACACAGTACGTTGTATTTTTGAGGCTCCAATGTTAATCTATGGAGGATTACAAAAAAATTGTTGTCACTTATTAATTATATTTAGATGAAACTTGATATTTAGCATCATGTGGTTGAGATCCATACATTTGTGTCTGGTATTATGTGTTTATCATGCAGCAAACCTGCATACTCTTTTCCCATGTTAATCATATGGAGATTAGTCAAATCCTATATTTATACAGATTGTGAAAGTTGGTTAAATGTAAAAATATAATTTTTTATGTATAAAAGCTACTTTCAGTGTTCCTAGCAGTAACTACTCACGTCTAATTTAATTATACTGAGAATAGGCAAAAATTTATGTTTTATTGACAGATTTGAATTAATATTATAATTATTATATTAGATGAAATGATAATTTCGACGGGATAAATATTAATTATTCCATAGAATGATAGACCGTAAAACAATGTTATAAATCGTAATGTTTGATTATAGAAGTTACAAGACGCCGTATAATGTTGCGACAAGCCACATCTTGGGAACTTTTAACAACGCTATAAATCTGAATATTTACTATCGGCTTCGCCAAACCCGACCGAAGTATATCTCAAAATACACTCCTGATGTCGACAGTTATATATTCACTTACGTTCAACGACTTCACAAAAAATAGAATCTTCAAATGTTTTGTGCCAAATTAATAATCAAAATGTTATAAACTATTATAAGATTATTACATTTAAGTTGTATTTTGTGTTTATCAACGCCAGTAGAATTTGACATTTTGAAAAGGCCAACCCCTGGTCTTGTTACGAAAACTTGTTGTTTGATGATAATTAATTAATAACCCAGTTGCAAATGGCATCTGAGCCCGGGATCGAACCGGTGGTTCTGGTATTACGAGGCGAGCACGCTACCCCTGAGCTATCCACCTGTTTAGGGGTGGTTTCGTAAAAATCGTACAATCAAATCATACAATACATGTTAAATTGTAAGAGCAACTAAAACGAATGATCTTACAAATGCTTTATCGTAACCTAGGCTATATACTACACTGAACTGGGTTTATTGAGGAATAATTATTTACGTTGAAGGTTTCCGGACGTAATTTCGGGATTTATAACCTTTCTCATGGCCAACTTTAATCTTTAATTAAATGAAATAAATCGGATACGGGATAAAGATTAAGTCACATACAACTATCAATGTATAAACTACAAGGATGTATAATGTTTAGAACCAAAATGAAAAGTGAGAGCCACTTCCTTTACTAACAATTATTTTTAACTTCACCACTCAAATGCTAAATTATTCAGGAATTGCCTTTATTTTGGTCTGAGCTGTGTTTGTCAGAATGGTATTCATCTAAGTACCTCCTCCTTACCTTAAAAATAAAATTGGAAGAGTGGACGTGCTGCGATACTTCATTTACGCTGGCAAAATTTATTAGGCGTAATTAAATGGTAAGATGAACAAACCACCTGGTCGGCTTGGTAAGGAAAATAACAGGACGGGGGTTCTACAATCACAGGACTATAAATAAGCCCCCCATGAGCACGGTGGTAGGTGCTCCCCGGCCCCAGCCAACCTAATAACTGTCTCCTGTGACTGTGGGAACTCGCTCCCCACCGTCATCAGGTGACGTCACCTTCGCAACGATTGACCCAAGATGACGTTACGACTTACTCAAGGTGGTACCACCGTGGAAACGACTGACCCACGGTGACGAACCATTGGCAACGACTGATACATGATGACGCCATCACGGCAACGACTGACGGTGACGATATATTGGTGGTCCATGATGACGCCAACACGGCAACGACTGACGGTGACGATATATTGGTGGTCCATGATGACGCCAACACGGCAACGACTGACGGTGACGATATATTGGTGGTCCATGATGACGCCAACACGGCAACGACTGACGGTGACGATATATTGGTGGTCCATGATGACGCCAACACGGCAACGACTGACGGTGACGATATATTGGTGGTCCATGATGACGCCAACACGGCAACGACTGACGGTGACGATATATTGGTGGTCCATGATGACGCCATATGATGACGCCAACACGGCAACGACTGACGGTGACGAAATATTGGTGGTCCATGATGACGCCAACACGGCAACGACTGACGGTGACGATATATTGGCGGTCCATGATGGCGCCAACACGGCAACGACTGACGGTGACGATATATTGGTGGTCCATGATGACGCCAACACGGCAACGACTGACGGTGACGATATATTGGTGGTCCATGATGACGCCAACACGGCAACGACTGACGGTGACGATTTATTGGCAAGGACTGACCCAAGGTGACGTGACCATAGCAACGACTGGTAGTAGTGATATCTTGACAACGGCTGGCCCAATATGATGACACCATAGCAACGACTGTCTCAAGGTGATGAAGTATTGGCAATAATTGACCCAAGGTAACGGAATCCTGGCAACGAATGACCCAAGGTTACGTCATTCAACAAGTTACCCAAAATGACATAATTTTGGCAATGAATGACTTACGGTGACGTCACCTATTTGTCTTAATAGCTTTTGGATTAATGTGTTAATGGTATACAGAAATTAGAAGTTTAGCAAACTTATCACTTAAAATCATAAAGCTATGTCATTAAAGATTTTGTGAAAAAATAAGTTCCATGATTACTGGAACTTAAAATAAAATAAAGGAAAATAATTTAAACAAATGTAACTACTATACGTTTCATGGGTTACTATTACTCCCAGGCTACTAGAGTGGGTTACTATAATAGCTTATTCACTTTTTCCACTTATATTTATTATAATACGTTTTTGTTTAAAACATACTAATAGTGTTGTAATGACTAATATTTTTTGTGAGTTGGAAATTTTAATCTTGACAGCCATGTTGTATATTGTTGAAGAAACCTTCATCATGATTTCTACTGTAATCTTTTGATATTTTGTTACCTTTTAAGCTCAACCAAACCACTGAAAGTTTATTTTTTACATTACCTTATAGAATATTCGTTCTCGATGGTATAAATAGGGTTATGCCTATATTTACTGCATGGGCCTAAGTGATTTGTGATGCAGTTAATGACAATTTCTAGAAACTATTTGGTGTAGAAAAACCAAATGTTTTTTATCTCAAAACCCATAAGCTGTAAATCTAGGGAATGGTATATTCTTATAAAGTTAAGAATATGAGTGAAATGATCGAATTTGTAAATTTTGAGAATGGTTTGGAACTGATGTGAAGGAAAATTTAAAGTCATTGAAGGATCATAATTACTTACTAAGTTCAACGGAAGTAATTTATACGAAGATATGTGGATTACAGTGAACATTACTCTAAATCTCAAATTCTTATTAGAAACACACTTGCCCTCTCCGTCGCCGGCTGCGGTCCCCTGTTCCCAGGCAGGGTGCCGCCTAAGGGCAGAGGCGCCCTATATTTACTCTAATTGGGCTTACCTGCCCTCAGCCACCTGTTTGTAATTAGGCTTAGGCCGAGGATGCCGCAACCAATTACATTAATTGTAATTGTCGTGACTGCTCGTCGTCTTGGCGGATGGATGCGACACAAACACGCGTAATTGGTCCCCCCACCTCCTCTCCTTCTCACCTCCTCCCTGTGTCCGTAGGGGTTGTCTGAGCAATCCTACATGTAATAAGCCCCAGTATGTTCAGCCGTAGCATAACTCAGAGACTAACAATTAGTGTTTTGGAAAATAAAACAGAGAACGAACGGGGTAAAGTCCCGCCTTAGGTTCCCAGGGTATTCCGTTTCCTTCCGAAGATTTCATTCAGCTTGTAGAGTAGCTGACAATGTAAATGACTGGGAGGAATGTCGGAGGACAAAGACATCTTGTTATAACGAGACCTCTGTCTCTCCCAGACCTCCCGGTAGGAACTAATGGATTTCTCATGTCTTCTTAGGCGGAGCTCGCTTTAATTTTGCCCAAAATGCGCCCTTTCGAGGAATCACCTCACCCAACCCATATGTCGCCCTTAATTAGGGAACAAAACGATACCTTCCCTTTTGTTTTGTGCCGACCGAGCGCTGAGATAAGATCGAGGCTAAGTGCCCAAGCACCTGGCTCTCATTCAGAACGGCGGAAATGATTTTGTCAAAGAAGCGATGGGAAAATGAGAAATGGAAAGGAATGCCAGACTTCGTGAGAGGAGCATGGAGGAAATAAAACACACCTTTTTGTCGGCAAGGTTATAAAAAATTTACCATCAGTCTGGCCTTCCCGTTTTTCTTCAACCCTGTCACTGAGAAAGGGGTTTTCAACATTAAAGGGAGAGATTGAACACTTCTAACCGTCATAATATGAAGACTTCCTTTGCAGTTTGATTGGAATATTTGTAATCATTTTCTGTCCAAAGAAATAGGGATCAGAAATTGCGATTTCTGCAAATTAAAACAAAAAACGAGTGAAAGTAATGGGCTTATATGGTTTAGTTTACTGTCACAATGACCATTAGTCGATTAGGTCATGAACTCAATGGTTTTTTGGGAGAGGAGTATTCTTTTTTCATGAAAAATCTTTTCCAGAAAAATCACAGTATATATTTCTAAATACTTAATAGTATCTTACAAACAAATAATGAAAAATATTAATTGCAATTATTTAAAGTAAAATACAAACGTATCGATTGCGCATAGTGGATCGTTGTGCAGCAAAGTCCTGGGACCCTACAATTACCTGAGGTCGCGACGTGGGGGTCCTCTGACCTCGCAATCGCGTCATCTTAACTGGCTCGTGCGATAGCGCTGCGCTGCTCGCTAACCTCTCAATCAATCCTCCCCAGCGATCTCTACCGGACAACACACACAACACACTTGCTATACTATCCGCGTCTAGTTACTACTCCGCAAAACGTTCCGTTTACATTACTTATGCAACTTGTAGGAAGACGATTTTTTAAAAATACATTCCACAATCGTGTATAAATACTGGTGTGTAACACGACACTAAAAAAAATCATTTCATTTGAGGTTTTGTATGTTTCCAATCTGATACAAATCACACAAGGTTATAATTATTATCAATAGGCGATTTCCTTAAAATTATTGTGGGATTAGTTATACTGTATTTATAAAATAACAAATGATTCTATTCACAGTTTAAGTATTTCACCACTAACCATCATCATTACACTTACACAATTACACTTCATTGACGAACTACTATTATAGAGACTATTAGTCTCAAGTGAAGTACCAAAATAATGAGGTATTGTTTCAAGATGTACTTAAATTTGTGGAACATGAGGTTATCAAGCTGCGTGAAGTGCATGCAGGCATGCAGGGGATCCGGGATTCAAGCGATCAAGAGTGAAGTAGGGAGAGTCTGAGAGATACAAAATTAAATTATGAACGCCGTCTGTAGCCGTAGCGGCCGCTTCGCTGTAGGTAAAGCTCCGGACTCAATTACCCCCCCTCCCCCAAGTTTTGACAGCTCACCTACCGCTTTGTTTATTCTGTCAGCGCCCCCCCCACCCCTCCACGCCGCAGGACCGCCGTTTAGACATTAATAACCCTGTAAATTCCTCCGGTTCAGAGGCAGGTCCTTGTTTTTCCCTTTTTATCCTCTGTATAAGAACAGCCGTTGTCGTAAAGTAGTTGGTAAAGACTCGACGACAGCGGCTAAATCGTTTGTCAATAGCAGGAGGGGGGGCTATCGGCCCTCGGCCTGTCCGCCGATGATCAGATGATCAGATGACCGCCCTTGCCACCATGTGAAAATACAGGGTCCTATGTGTCGTAAAATGACTGGTGATACTGAGTATTCTTTAAACTTACTACAGTATACCTATATCAACAAAATGTATAACGTATAATCTAACATTACGTTTTTTAATAAACTTCTTGCTATTATAGGTTTAAGATCACAGGTTATTATAAGTTTTAGTCATGCCTTCGTATTCGGTTTGATGAGATGAAACAATTACATGTTGATTTTTGATTTGATTAATTCAAATTAATAATTAAAATTAATTTTAAAATAATGAAATGCTACGCTCACTAGTTTTAAGTTTCAACATATATGTTATTTTTTCATTAACTAAAAAAACTTAAAATGATTTACTATAGTATTAATCTATCACTTTAAACGATATTAACCAATCTCTTAGATACCATATGAAGAGCCTGCTATAATACTATCTATGATACTAGCAGTTCGTAAACTTTAATTTGATATACGAGAATTCAACGGTGGATGGTTAGTCGTCTCTGGATCCTCTATAACAAACTCCTTCCCGCTTTGTTTTAAAATGTTTGCCTTCTAATAGTTTTTGCCTTTATGTTATCAAACCACAGTTTCATAACTCATAATAGACTGGTAAGCATAGTGAATACTATAATATTTTATGTAATAAATGTTTGATTATATTTTAATAAAACTTGAATACTAATCTAGTATTCAACTTCTACTGCTTTATTTTTCTCTAAAAGTAAAAATGTATATCTTATACAAAAATATTTTTCTTGATATAAATTTCGTATTAAGGAAACATCACATATTACGCAAATCACATAAACAAAATAAAATAACGGATCTAAATTTTTAATCTCAAAACATAAGTGTTTTAAGATAAAAATATCGTAAAACAATTATTAAATTTTATTATACCAGTATTGTAATTACATTATATATATTTTTTTATTCATCACTAAGCCTTCAGTTAAGCATTAAAGTCTCCAGGCTACCTTTTGTGGTATAATTAAACGAATTAGATCACGTCTTTATAGACTAACGGTAATGAGAAATTATATATTTTAAATTTTTTGTATACGTAGTCATCTCAAATTAGGGCTTTTGGTCCTTCATCTTTGGTCCTAGAAAAAATTTGCATTTCAAATAATTCTTTAAGTCAATATTAGAGCATAGTAGAGTTGGTACAGTACCATTAAATCTTTTCGAATAATCCATAAATAAATTGATTTAATTTATTGTTTATAATTTATTTAATTTATAATGACGAGACATTCGTTAATTTTAGAAAAGGCCAATGAGTGGTTAAATAATAAAGTTATTTTAAACATATCTGATTGTTTCAAGGTTCAGAATATTGTCCGTTGGTTAATACTGGTCCAGAATATAATCATTCTTATATAATAGACAATGTGAATCAATACTACTAATAACCCACAGAGTTCACAGCGGACTATATTTCACTAGGTTTAGGATACGCTTGCTACACACATTAAAATATTTTTCAAAATTAATTGTGGAAAGCTAGAGATATTTCTTTTAGTTGTATACATTTCAAAACTGTTGAAACTCGGTCGCACGACATACCTGAGTCACTTAGGTAGGCCTGAGTGATAAGGACGTGCCTTCCAGGTACAGTATTGTTGACAGGGGCCCGCAGTGTTGTTGGTCTAGGCGGTTGAAACAACCTTGTTACAAGGGCAACATGACAGCAGGTGCTGTTAGTTGAAATAGGGCTCTTAACATTAACTATGTCTCCAATCCATGTTCTAAAATTAAGCCTGTTTTTAATTCACTTATTTTTATACACAAAAAATTTTTATTCAAAACAAAAAAGGTGTTTAACGTTTTAATTAGTTTTTTTCTAGTCGTGATTAATATTTACACTTAACTTTTCGTAAAACTATTGAATAGATTTATTTTTGGGATATAAGTTCAAAGCATTACCTAACATATTGTCACAATGGAATGGAAAATTATAACAAATAAGCTTTCATATCATTATGTTTGTATGGTATAAATTTACTTTTACACATTTGCATGATGTAATTAGCAAAATTAAAATTTATCTTTGAGTTTGAGTTAAATATAAAATTTCATTTAGAACATTTGGTAATTATAACTTGTTATAAAAATATTCAAATTTTATAAAGAAACACTTAATCAAAATTCAAAAGGAAAATAAGGATTATAACACAAAGTTAGATAATTTTGACATATGTTGAAAGGATAAAAAACAAGAATGAATAAAATATATGAATTGGAGATTGGAAAAATAAGTGTAATATTTGATATGTTTTCAAAATAGGGGAAGGTAAACGATCAGTAAAATTTCGAGGAAGTGTTTCGAGGTAGGGTGAGAGAGAGAGAGAGAGAGATGCGATTTACGGTGAGAAAAATTTAATATTAAAAACTTAAAAACACTGTCCTATAAAAAAGTGGACATACAATGTTATGTGGATTCGGAAACTAATATCGAGCTTTATAATCTTAGTTGCAACAATGTAAAGAATATTATGAAATTGTTTTTAAAGTTTGTTCATCTTCACATACTAAAACAGGGTAACGTATAAATAAAAGTGAAACCATAAAATTGTGAGTATAAGTAAATTAATATTAGTGCAAAAATAAAAAGAATTGCAAAAAAACTTTTTACAAAATGTGTCCGAGCAGAGAAGGGTCGCCTGCCCGGAGACAAAGATGGATTAATGGGGGAGATGCTATCGTGTTATCGTGCTTTCGTGCCGACGGCAGCAGAAACAAGCATGCCAATAAACCAGTAATGAGGGGGAGGGGGCAATTAATCTGATTGTATCCGATAGCAGGGACTGTCCATGTCGGGTAGAAAGCGAGAGAAATTTACCCACCTGACCATTGTGTTGGGCCTCGTTGCTTGGCGTGCATCATACAATAAAAACAATAAACCAGTGACTCTGAAAAACGTTTTCTTTGAGGGGCTAAAAATTATCCTGAGCACAGTATAAAATAAAGAGACATAAATTGATTTCATATTGAGTTCAGTTTTAAATAAAACGTCACTAGTAAGCGGAAAAAGCTATTTTAACTACACAACTTAATAATTTTGAAGAATGTATTTTAGTATTTATGCTCTGGTTAAATATTTCAGCATAGAACTTGCCTTTGAATACAACAATTAATGATTTTAAAGCGTTTAGTAATTCCGCACATGATTAAATATTTCGGCATTTAACTGTAATCTGTACAATCATGTTTAGAGAGAATTCCTCTAACTTCATCAAATTTGACAGAATAATACAAACACAACGTTTATTAATGATTTTTTTTGTAAAAATAATTCTCTGCCTTTTTGAAAGGTTCTATTCTAGAAATTATCAGTTGTATTTTCATTATCCAGCGTTCCATCTACTGATACGTTTTTACTGTCAAATAAAGTTAGTTGGGAATAATAACAATTGACTCTGGATGTCAGACAGATTAAGTATTCATTTACTCTCCACTTTTAGGTCTGATAAGGTTCATATTATTCTTGACCACTCATTTTTCTATGTAATACCTAAGATGAAAAATTAGTAATAGACATACGTAATAACGTATTAAAACAATAAAACATAGAATTTCAGGTATAACACTTTTTGAAAACTATCCGTTTTCATACCTTGTTAAGCCAGCCTAATCAAAATTCATTTTATGAACCCGGGCTCAGACGCTAAATACTCAGCCTTTTACTTTCTTCTTTTAGCGACTAAGTGTTAAAAATGATTACACCGTCTCTTTGGGAGGTCCTAGTTTACATATACGGGAACTATGAAAATGGCCATATATCACCAGTTTTACTAGTTTTACCGTAGTTTATTTTTATTTAAATAATTGTAGCCTACAGGTAGAGAGACGTTAGTGCGAGTGTCAAAAGAAAATATACATATTATATGACTTTCTTAGCATGATGAGTTTTTAAGAAGATAATGACAGACGTATTATGAACTTTCTGGGATGTCCAGAATAGGTACAAAGAATTTTGACTAAAAACTAATCTGCTTGCAGGAGAGCATTAATGCAATTATAGACTAATACAACCGCTAGAGATATAATAAATATCTTGATAATATACCAAAATATTATAGATGGATTTGTCACTTGTGTAAGATTAACGGACATTAGTGGAATTACCTAATTTGACACAACTCACCACATGAAGTATTTAAAACCCGTTTATCATCGTGTGGATAATTAAATGACTTCAAAT
Organism: Nephotettix cincticeps; assembly: GCA_023375725.1. Classification (NCBI taxonomy): domain Eukaryota; kingdom Metazoa; phylum Arthropoda; class Insecta; order Hemiptera; family Cicadellidae; genus Nephotettix; species Nephotettix cincticeps. Next base: position 44,618,054 of record CM041791.1, read on the forward strand.
AATGGGAGGAAGACTGGAATATCTGATAAACTGTGACAAATGGACCGTTCCAACATTGTATGGTCAATGCCGAATCTATGTTTGACAACATAATTTAGACGAACACTCAGTTGACCCCAATCTTGGCGAATCTGACCCGAGTCTCGATAATTGTTGGAACTTGCGAGGACAATCACTCAGCAGGCAGCACTCACCCGGACTGTGCACTGATTACAGATTTACGACGGTTCTTCTACCCGAACTAGAATTTCACTGTTTTGTACGATCCACAATGCTATATAAAATTGTACACGGGTACAATTTTATATAGCGAATAGGGTCTACATTAGATAAAAGAAAATATATTTACTCATTAATTAAAAAACCCCGTAAACAAATTTTACGAACAATTACTTGTGTAAAACAGTAGTATTAGGTTTGTTAAATCAGATAAAGTCTTAATTTCAATACTTGTAGATTAGGTTTATTGAGCCTAATCGGGCATCTTCTGTGAAACTAAACATAACTTATGTTGGTATTTTTGATATCCCAATATCAAATTTTTTTGTACGTTTGTGCACAGACTAGAAACTTTAAATAAACTAACTTGAAACAATATTCGCCACTTATCAAATTCAAGCTCTTAACAGTCAACTTTGATAGTCAAATAACTTTAATTGGAAATAAAATCTTATAACAAAGTAAAATGATAAAAGAAGATATTTATGGGATTGGAACATTGTGTATCTTTGAAACGTTTAAACGATATAACCCTACGGTGGTGACTAGTTTTCTTAACAGGTGGTTCAAGCAACAAGACGATATAAAAAAATCACTCTATGAAAAAATAAATGTTGTCAAGAGAAGTCTTGTGTGGTTATAAACGAATATTACAAATACATCTAGTTTATACAATACATGGTCGTATTTGTTAAAACAATGTTAATGTTCATTAATGGATATATTTTTTAAAACATCCAGGTAGCACAAACACTAAAATAAACTTTATATCAATGATTTCTTTGATAGATTTACAATGCATTATTCATGAGGGATTTGTTTTTGTCGGATATACTTTTTACATTCTGCAAGTGAACTTTTCAAGGGAGCCAATCAGCGGCAGCCGTCAGCAACAGGTCCGCTACAGACGGCTCCGCGGGGGAAGACCCTGAACCTGATGAACATTATGCAACAGTGATTAGGCAAGTTGTAGAGAAACCAATAGTCCCTTCTCTTCCGCGGGATTTCATTAAAATATTAATGGACTGGTTTGTAATTTATCTGCGGTCACTTGAAATTCGGGTGATTATTTACAAGAGGAACATGCCTGAGTTGCGAGGTGGGGAGAAAGGGCCTGTAGAAATCATGGATCGAGCGAGCTCTTCTCATTTTTCATTTTTTTCTATTTTTGAAAAACAAAAAAAATACCAGGGAAATGAGATGTATTAAATTTGAGAAGGTTTATGGCGTAGGGATGAGTATTTTTTTAAGTAAATATAGAAATGGGTATAATAATATACCTTGTGAAATTTACATTACTACTAATATTTAACATTCGTAATTTCCGAAATACTATACTGAAGAACGTGACATTATAATTGTTTGTCATAGTTTCATAACCATGTATAGTTTTCCAAGGTTCAAAAGTTCAATATGAGGATAAAAACTAGTTCACCAACCAATTTAAAACAGCGAATAAATTAGAGAACCAAATATAATCCTACTTACCCACAATCAAGCTCTCGGCGTCAGGCATGACCTGGAGACAGCTCAGCACCAGGACCAAGGAGGCGAGGAACAGCATCCCGTCTGGAAAAGGGAACAGGAGGTCAGGAAACAACTGACTCAGGGGATCAGAACAGGGTGCGCGCTTGCGTACAAGCTGGCCACGCCCCCGCGACGGCCCGCCACCCTATTGGTCGGACGTCCATTCACCCCACGCTACCCATTCATGAGAATGTTCTGGGAACCGCCGATTTTCACGGTTGTCTAATCCTCACCGGCGGCTCGGGTTCAATCCAAACATTTCTCTTGGCCCGTCCGTTTGTGTGTGGCCAATTTCGTTTTTTGTTCGTCTCTCTTGAGAGGACCTTTTTTAATAGATTGCATGTTGTGCCGCCCCACTAAATGTTTTGCTTACTTACGACTTCTTGCAATAGTTGTCCAATAATTACAATTAATACCCTGAAATATTTTTAAATCACATTTTTCCCTGGAAAATTATAGTTTTGACTTAAAATAGGTTAATAAATAAGTTTTTTAAGTATCGATTATTAAGTTTACAAGAGACATAAAATGAGCAACTGTTTTATTTCAACATAGTTTCTCGTGGTAAATAAGTCGTAAAACGTAATCAATAAAAAACTAGATAGGGGTGACCCCTGCACTTCAACACTGGCGTACCAAGTTGACGTGCAGAATCTGCAGAAACATGTTTGTAACTATCAATAAATCATAAAAACTATAAAACCTGTCAACATATTGATCTCATTATAAGAGCATTACACGTTGTCAAATGTGAAACTGATATTTACGTAGATAGATACAATATGCATGTAAGGCCAATACAGCTCTAAAGGCTTCTTGTCGAATGGTAGCGTAGGCCTAATATTTTGGAAAAATTGTGATTAGAGATTAATATAGAAGTATTAAACTATGATTTTATCATATACTAATTAATTGAGATATATTTTAGGTATATACAGTTAAAGATCGTAATTCGTATGATTTTTTTCAATTACAAGACTCGTCGCTACTAAGCGTGATTAGCGAATGGACAAACAAACCATACAAACGGCCGCAGAAGACAGCTCACAAATGGTTCCTAGGCAGAGTGGTCCGCAAGGTCGGATTTTTCTGGAGTGAGTCATTCCCTCAAATTCATCCCAGCGTTGGTGTTGAATTACAGTACTCGAATAGGATTGCGGACGTCATTAAATCGAACAATTCGAGGTCAGGTTTAATATATGGATATGTCTCTTTTATTTTGATGGCTGACATTGCAATCAATCATTGCTTTGTGTAGGCGAACAAGGTGACAATATACGCCTTTCTTCTGCGTTTGTCGAGTAGATTTTTCGGTGTTTAGTTATAATGCGGAAATGAACATGTCTCAATAAAGAATTCTCTGTCAACAAACAGATGCGAAGTGAAAAGTGTGTTAAAGTTTCCAGGAACACAAAAGTTTCTAGAACAAGAACTATTGTTATAAATACAGAACGTACAACATTACACAGTGGTTAAGTTTTTTGAAATATGCTTATTTAAAACCCACTACTATGTTACTTTATACTATACTTACAAAGTTGTTATGTATACAACAAAGTACAAGTTGATTTTTAACTACAAGGATATTTCTGAGGCCGATCCTCAGCAAAATTCCTCAATGAAATTTAATCTGTGATTTATTACCAAATAAAAGCTTTTATGCTTTATTGATTGTGGTTCGATTTCCACGTTAAACTGTAGGTCTCCTAGCCTTTAATTGGCTGCAGGGCTATTAATTAACAGCCGTTTAAGAAACATGTACACCTTGGTCTGTAACAGGACTACAAGATCGCGCTACAATCATATTACACTCATCATCTCATTCATACTCGGCTTAAAATACCTTCCTAGCTGGATAGGTCACCATTTCACAAAGATAATAATAGAGTTTATATGAATTGAATGGATTTTTGTTGACCTGAAACCAATCGACATTTCTTCAATGATTATTTTCCCTACTCTATTCAGTTATCAGTAGAGTTCAACCAACTCAAACTCCGTCTTCTCTCTCCCCTTCTCTTCACTCTCTCGCAATTAATTCTTAACAAACACACGCAATAAATGAAGCGGAGGAAATGATTAGGCATAAACCTTTGACCCGATATCTTCCGGCGAGTTGCCAGTCCCTTGGGCACAACACACCAAGGCGTTATTTAATCAATACCAAGTAAAATTAGATCAATTGTAGAATTGTTATATGACTATAAGAAAACTAAAATAAACTGAAATCTATAAAATGGAAGAGCATCATGTACATGTAATTAATAAATATTGAATTAACGAATTTACTGTGTCTCGATAAACTAGCAATAAATTCATATTCATTTGAAATTTGAGACTGCCACTTAATCATTTAGTGGGTATTTTAAGAATGATATGAATGAGAGTATATCGTAAGATTTGAATGAATATTGAGATAAATTTATAAGCTTTTGAAGATTGTATACGAATATATGAGATTATGAGCATTTCTCAATTTATATTCATTTATTTTCTGGCCTTCGATTTGATTCTTAGTAACAGGCTTGGCAATTTGTAAATACCACAAGACGATTTCAACAAAAACTATGTCTATCACAAGAATACATCAGACTAACTACTAATGTTTACTGTAGCCTGACGTTTATACTGCAAACAAAGAACTCATATAAAAAATAAATAAAAAACTAATATTGCAAATAATCGTAAATGGTGTTTAAGTAATAATAAATAGAGACTATATCCTCAGTTAATTGTCATGATCTATACTTATGTATTAGCTTTCTACACATGATACGCGATGTAACAAACATGCTTAAACTAAATTATGCTATTTTGAGCCATTTAAACCTATGAAGGTTATTATTGTGTATATATCTTTAAATGAGCATACACACATGGTAACCTGTTTTAAAATGATTCAATTTCTATCTCGAACGGAGCCAGTCTTTTTTATATACCACTATAAAATGTATGTCATAGTATGTTTGTATGTAGAGTAGGCTAGCCTGTAGCCTACTCTACATAAAATGCATACAAAATTGCAATGCAAAAATTATTGAGAAATAATTTTTTACCACAATAGATATAAAAATGCTAAAACACGTAAAAAGATATTGTTAAGTATAAGTGGAGCGGTGGCATGGCTTAGTAGTGCTTACTAAGCCTAGAGCGTCGGACGTACCACGGGAGCCGATAGAAGAGCTGGGCCCGGGGCAGGCAATAATTGCCCATCACACATACAATGGGCCGCCATCTTGTCTGGCAATTAGAATGGCTTCTTTCTCTCGATAGTTAGTTTATTGTGCGTTTGTGAAAACAATCGAGAGGTCCAAGGCTCCGGGCTCGGTCATCTGTACAGTGGCTTGGCGGCGTTGATAATCGTGGGAGATCACTACGTCGGAGGGTGGTCATCGAAAGGTACAAGGCTCCGGGCTCGGTCATCTATACAGCGGCTTGGTGGCGTTGATAAACGTGGGAGATCACTACGTCAGAGGGTGGTCATCGAAAGGTACAAGGCTCCGGGCTCGGTCATCTGTACAGTGGCTTGGCGGCGTTGATAATCGTGGGAGATCACTACGTCGGAGGGTGGTCATCGAAAGGTACAAGGCTCCGGGCTCGGTCATCTATACAGCGGCTTGGTAGCGTTGATAATCGTGGGAGATCACTACGTCGGAGGGTGGTCATCGAAAGGTACAAGGCTCCGGGCTCGGTCATCTATACAGCGGCTTGGTAGCGTTGATAAACGTGGGAGATCACTACGTCAGAGGGTGGTCATCGAAAGGTACAAGGCTCCGGGCTCGGTCATCTATACAGCGGCTTGGTGGCATTGATAATCGTGGGAGATCACTACGTCGGAGGATGGTCATCGAAAGGTACGAGGCTCCGGGCTCGATCATCTATACAGCGGCTTGGTGGCATTGATAATCGTGGGAGATCACTACGTCGGAGGATGGTCATCGAAAGGTACGAGGCTCCGGGCTCGGTCATCTATACAGCGGCTTGGTAGCATTGATAATCGTGGGAGATCACTACGTCGGAGGATGGTCATCGAAAGGTACGAGGCTCCGGGCTCGATCATCTATACAGCGGCTTGGTGGCATTGATAATCGTGGGAGATCACTATGTCGGAGGGTGGTCATCGAAAGGTACGAGGCTCCGGGCTCGATCATCTATACAGCGGCTTGGTGGCATTGATAATCGTGGGAGATCACTACGTCGGAGGGTGGTCATCGAAAGGTACGAGGCTCCGGGCTCGATCATCTATACAGCGGCTTGGTGGCATTGATAATCGTGGGAGATCACTACGTCGGAGGATGGTCATCGAAAGGTACACGGCTCCGGGCTCGGTCATCTATACAGCGGCTTGGTGGCATTGATAATCGTGGGAGATCACTACGTCGGAGGGTGGTCATCGAAAGGTACACGGCTCCGGGCTCGGTCATCTATACAGCGGCTTGGTGGCATTGATAATCGTGGGAGATCACTACGTCAGAGGGTGGTCATCGAAAGGTACAAGGCTCCGGGCTCGGTCATCTATACAGCGGCTTGGTGGCATTGATAATCGTGGGAGATCACTACGTCGGAGGATGGTCATCGAAAGGTACACGGCTCCGGGCTCGGTCATCTATACAGCGGCTTGGTGGCATTGATAATCGTGGGAGATCACTACGTCGGAGGGTGGTCATCGAAAGGTACAAGGCTCCGGGCTCGGTCATCTATACAGCGGCTTGGTGGCATTGATAATCGTGGGAGATCACTATGTCGGTGGGTGGTCATCGTAGTATTTTATCCGGATAAACAAACTACATTAGGAATAATGTAGTTGTTTGCAGTGTTTACAGATACGGTCTAACACCGATTCAACTTGTTAATTACCTTTATATTGAACTTCAAATAATATTGATAAGTATTCAGGAACTTATTATATATCGTCAGGAGTATAGAGATGCATTTAACACATTTTTACTATGAATATTAATTAATGAATAGAAATAACTTTCACTTTCTCTATTCTCATAGAAAACAAATGAGGACTGAAGTTAAATTCTGTTAGACCCTAGGTCTATATATAGGTAAAATATTTAAATATTTGATGACACTAATTTTGAGTATTGAGTTTGTTCCACCAGAGACATAGGCCCTAAGAAGTTTTATTTATGATGCACAAAAACCTATTCAAAAATAATTTTACTGTCTAACGTCAAAACGTGTTTCTAACGTAAAAAGTCCAAAATTTACTCCAGGGTGGTTTACACTGTTAAATTCGTGTAGGAAAGGATTTCATAATGTTATATTTAGAAACTTGTGGTATTTCTAAGTTGCAAATTAGGCGTGCATAGATAGCTCCACCATGTTACTGATAGAATATTTCTGAAATTATCATAGATGGTCGCCATCTTAAACAAAACTTATCTATAAGGAAGTACAAAAGAGATGAACAGACATCCTACCTAAGCCAAAGTAAAATTTGTTTTACATAAGCCCTAACCAACATGTAAAAATGTACAAATTCAGATGGTATTTGAGATCCAAAGAGTAGTCCAACGATAGACGTCGCTCTTGTGGCTGTGGTGTGTGGTGAGGCCGAACAAGCGACATTCATTATAGCTGGGTCCTCACTCCTCACTCCTCAGGTGTCGATCACTGGAGCTTTCACTCAGCCTTCCCAGCTGACCGGTCGGTCGATGATCAGCTGGCGCTAACTGGTTAGGTCAAATTGTACTTCTCATCAGGTTCACCAACTCCGAGTAACAACATAACTGAAAGTTGTTCAAATACGCGAGATCTACAAGGGAATCACTTTAATATTCAGTTTGTACTTTTATAATGCTTGAATATTCAGTTTTTTCAATCCTCTTTGATTTTATACAGTAAGTAGGTTATCAGTAAGTATCAGTTACTTTAGAATTGAGCTATTAATTAATTACCTATGAAACACCTGTTCGATGTTAATGGAGAGTGGTTTTGATCGTTCGTTATTGAACCTTTAAAAATTATGTTAATAGATATAAAACACAGAGCTAATGTGGTAGATCCTTATTTACCAACTACGGTATATCGTAGAAATATATATTATACATCCTTGTAAATCGAAGCTGATAATTACGCTGATACAAGCTACTTACGAAGCTGATACACTTACCGAAGACGTAACAGGAATACAACCCTCTAGGAGTCTATCACAATATTTTGTGAAACTCGATCAAAATTCTATTCATGGTATACCTTCATTTATTGTCTTTTTAAACCTAAATTATTCCGTACGAGTATGCGTAAGGCTAGTATACATCCATAAATTGATATTACTCACATAGATGACTACCTCGTTAACATATAGATTTTTATTAAGGCTTAAATTGTGTTTGAGCAAATAGATTAGTGTTAAAATGGAAAGTAGAGTAGTTGAATCAAGACTGCAAATACTAGGTTGTGTTAATTAGACAAAAATATAGATACTCTACACTATTATGATATCTCATATACATTGGACATAGAACCAGGACAATCGGAGAGTTGAATTCCAGGAACTGAGAGCGAGAAAGCCGCTCCAGTATCGCTACTGGTCTGTCCTGGTCCAGCTGAGCGACCGCTTTCAAATACGTTCCTCCAGCGCCACCGCTGTCTACCACGAACGGTAGACACGGTAGTAGATACGGTAGATACTCGCACTGACCATGCTATGAAAAGATCATGTGCTGAGGTTTCTATTTAAATAAATCATTACTGATCATAACAATTATCAAAATGTAACACTAACAATGGAAAAATTTTAACACTGTTACAGGGACGGATGTATTAATATTTATTGTGTAATCATGTCAAAAGTAGTCTATATGGAAAAGTTACAAAAACTCTCAAGAATATACACTCATTATTCACCGTGCATGAAAAATATTATTTTATCATATTAACTTTCCATACTAGGACTGGACTAAATTAGGAATTGATTAGTTCTTCATAATTTTAAAGGATTTCATTACGTTAAATTCTTGGTGTTTACTGAAATTTAGCATTGTAGCCTGACACATTAGAGGTGCAAACTGAATAATAGTTTCAAGAGTGAAATTTAAAATAAACATCATCAATAAGTTACGACTATCAAAGAAGAATAATGGAATTTCGTAAATAAAAAATAAAAAATGTGAATTGTTTGTTATTTTGTTTTCCACCATACTACTCTTTGTAAGTGTAATGCTATTCTATACTACATGAACAGAAGTTTCTTTGACTTACAATTTTGACCAAAGTAGTATAGAAATAGATGCTCTACGGTTCTTTAGGATTGACAATCAAATTGATTATATCGTTCTTACTGTGTTCTTACATAATTACTTCTAGGGTAATAACATTGTACGCAGATTTAACTAAAATATATATTAGTTTGTCGGTTTTCCTAGTGCTATGAATTGAATACAATTCTTCCACAGGCAGAGAATGTGTGATATTTAAATAAATCATTCAATCCAGAATAGTAAAGTAACATCCAAATAAATATTTTAAATAGTACCTGAGGATTTCATTTATGTGTGCGAAAACACTTCCTTGAAAAGTTGTTAACCTTATCGAAATTAAAAAAAAACGCATCGTACTATAGTACTCAGTGAATCAGAATAATAGCTTATTGTATGTAGTGTAAAACACGGTCTATATATAGTTTTTTTGTGGTGGTAGCATTGATAATAACTGACAAGGCAGTGGCAGCCCTGGGCAAACCTTCCGCAACCGGTCATTGCTGCCAACCTGTTTCGCGCCTTTCCAAATATCCCACGTATAATTACCGATTAGAACGGTTCATTTTGGCGGGAATGTCAAGACTCGGTCGGCTTTTAATTTGTGTAATCACACTAATCCAGCTGTTTGATTTATTCCAGTGTTGGTGAGGCCGGCACGTCGGATAGATGTACCTCAGCCCACTAGTTGTTCACACATTTCCCGTTCATGATACAAGTACAAGGTTGTAAGTTACCTACTATAGTAGTAGACAACTTTCTTTTTTACGAAAATAACATGAAACATTTGTCGTTTTTAGGCTTACTAATGCCATTTTGAGTGAGTTGAGCGGGATGGCAGTAATAGAGGACTTGGAGACGGGCCACCACCCGGTTAACAATCGGACCCGGCCCGACCCTCGCCTCAGGGACGTTGTCCTTGCTATACTATAGTATGCGATACTGTACCTCCAATCACCTACTATGGATATATTATGGAATTTCCTTTTTAATTTGTAGGGCTGTGTTAATTATTGTTTCTTTCCTATATTGGTTTATCATGTTGACCTGCAAAAGAAATGGTAGCTTAAAACAGTTGGCAGGTTGAGTTATACATGTTAGAGTTAAAATGTATTTGATAGAATTTAACTTCTTCAATATTTCACGAACGTTTTTCTAACTGTTGTTATCTCTCGGAGCGATGAATAATTATTGTTCTTCTGTAAACACGGAGGTATCTTCTACTGTGGTATTTCACAGTTCGACAATTATTATTAATAAAGACAAAGTATGCATGGTTCACTTATTAGCAAAATTCCACTGAGAGCTTGCATTTTAACTTAATTATTGAACTGATTACTTCTACGTTGTTAATGACGTTTTTGACATTATTTTCGATTTTCATGAATAATATTAGGTATGCAAGTTAAATATTCTATAGATACACAACCTATAAAAGGCAATATATTAAAAAAGTAACTAACATATTAGAAAAGTGAAACTACGTTTTGTGATAAAACAAAAAAATCTGAGCCAAATTCCTGTTTCGTTATGAGCTGCTGACAGCTAAGGCAGTTTAAAGGTAACTTAATTAAAATTTGATAACTATCGGATGGCAATAATATCTCATAATTATCTGACAAGAACCAAACCACCAAATCTGATCATCGATCATTAGACCTTGACCTTGGCGGCAGAGGGTGGCCTTGAGAACTCCTCTCAGCTGATTGTTTTATAACACAGCTGATGTGAGATAAACAGCTGATCAGCGCTCTCAGGCTAATGGCTTTATCAGAGCTCTCCTCACCCTCCGCACCGGCCCGGATACTTTAGTGTCCCCGATAATGTCCATTTGTTTTACAACTGGACTCGTAGAGTTCTTGACCGATTAGGAGGGATTCCTTTTAAGAGATTGTCGGAGGAAATTCTTTGGATGTTTCAAAGCCGGATTTGTATTCAGCTTTGTTAACATGAAGCTATAGTTATGTAAATCAGACGGAAAGTTGATTTGAAATTATGTATCACTTGAAGATATTAATGAAACCTACGTTATCTATAGACTGTCTCGAGTATCATTTATAATAATACAAGTTTAAAATAATTTGCCCTCTAAAACCATGTGTAATTCTATTTATTGAGGAATCGTTGATTTATAACAGAGCTGTCCAGGCCGAAGTTGTGGAGTAATTAAGTTTTAGTAACAAATTACTGCAAGTAATAATGTACTCCACAAATACTATCATAACTTTAGACTGGAAGAGTACTGAAGCATACTAGGCTGTGGCCTTGCGGTTAGTTAAAAGTTTGGAGTATTTATAGCATATGGGTAGTCTATGCCATACGTAGGCCTACAATCTATATGGATCTTTCCCAACGACATGTTCAAAAATACTGTTATACAGTACAGACCCGTTCTTATAACACATAGGGGTTTTCTGATTACACCGAATTTAAGTAATAAAAATTAGTTAAACAAAAACTACTATTGAATTAAATCAATCAAGCTACAGTATTAAGACGTAACATTGCCAGTGGCTTGTACAAGATGACATACCGATACTTGCCATTTACAAATAGTAGGATTAGCTTTGTTGTAGTTTATTTGTCTCATTACCTAAACAAATTATCTTCCCATCTCTCACATTCGATTTTATTTCGGTTTTGACTGTGTGGAACATTCAATCTTGCTTAACAGGTTAGAGTGCTATGGGGTAGGTGGCACTCCCTTAAATTGGCTAAAGTCATATATAAATGGTCGAAGCCAAATATCAGGCTCAGTATCGGATCAGACTGTGATTCAACTTGGAGTACCCCAGGGTTCGATCCTCGGCCCTGTCCTCTTTTTGATTTACGTAAACAACGTCCCATCATCCATTTCACAGGGACAAATTATTCAATATGCAGATGACACGACTCTCTGCTTTAGATCTCAGTCTCTTAGAGCACTTGAGATCTCAGCATACGAAGATCTAAATTCTTGCATTCAACACTTCCAAGCCGACAATTTGATGACAAACCACTCCAAGACGAATTACTTGAAGTTCTCGTTGATAAACATGAGCCCTGAGTCGAGTCTCTCGGTGCTTGTGGATGAAGTTACCATTGAGGAAGCAGAATCCGTCAAGTTTCTGGGAATTCACTTGGACAGGTGTTTGTAGTGGAGTGTTCACATCGACAAAATTTGTGGAAAGATTTCTTCTGGATTATTTGCCTTACGCAGTATTTCAAAATACTGCAACACAGAAGTGCAGCTCATGGCCTACTTTGGCCTTATTTACCCACACCTCTCTTATGGAATTCGGTTATGGGGTTGCTGTGCAATTGCAAATTTTAAGCGGGGTTTTCGACTTCAAAAGGAAGCCGTCAGAACTATCGGGAAATTCAATTATAGAGAGTCGTGCAGACAGACCTTCAGGAATTTAAGGTTGCTGACCCTCGCTGGCATATACATATTTGAAACAATATTGTATTGCCAGAAAAATGTTGCATTGACACAGGGCAGCGATATTCATCAATATGGGACAAGAACAAGACACGCTTATCGTGTAGCTCAGCATCGGACAACCTCTTTCGAGCACCTCCCCTCACAGATGGGTGTGAAACTCCTAAACGCCCTTCCTGAAAACCTGAGGTCTGAACAAAATTTAAAAAAATTTAAGGCTCAATTGAAAGGCTACCTAGTGGCTTCCGAATGTTACTCGGTGGGAGAATTTATCGGTCATTGAATTAAGCAGGGGGAGAGTTCTTGTGTGAATGAGAAGTGCGAATGGTGACTATTGTAGCGAGAATGTTACTATTGTAGTGAAATTGAGAGAGTGAATGATAAGGTTAGCTGTTAATAATTTCAAATTTCTGACTCTTGCTATACATTTGTAAAAATGTCTTACTGCAATACAGATTTGATTTGATTTGATTTATAGTACTCGATTATTCCACTCGGTCATGTGAAACCTGTGTGAGTACGAGTATATTTACAGAACCGCGTAGCTAGCTGCTCGTTCCCAGGTGATGTAAGATGTTGTCCCGCGCGACAGAGGCAGAGGCCCTACTCGGGCGGGTGTGGAGTTACATGAGCCTTGCCGAGGCTTCACTTCCTCCCTCTCCATCTCTCATCGGCTACTTGACAACGTGTCTATTACGAGTTTATAGATTCATCAATTACTTAGCTTTGATGCTAAGCACCAAATACTGATCAAGAGGTAGGTTCTATGTTGTTGTTACTGGATTAACCCAAATTTTTGTATGTGCTGAACACCTTGTAAAAAGGAAAAAGTTTGTATGTATATAAACAAGTATTTATTTTAATATTTAAAAGTAACTCCTTTATTTCATTAAAAGAACTAACTTAATTTAGTCTCTATTCAAATACACATTCGACCACTTTGTTAAACATAAACCGCTGACCATATTGAAGAGTGAAAGAGAGATTTAGTAAGCAAGATCCCTACACGGTGATCTGCGTGAGTAGTTACCTTTCACGTTTTACTATATTTAACTAACTTTAAGCTAATTTTTATCAGTTTGGATCTTAAGTCCTCATTTTATACTGACATGAATAATCACTGTAACAAATTAAAAGTACTTTACGTATTGAAAAAATATTTATAGAACAAAACAGCAATCAATATTAATTTATAGTATAGTGATAACATTTCCCAATTACCCTGTGTAAAATAAATGTTTAAATTTAATCTGTTGAATGTAAATCCCACATAATTGTGCTTAAAGAATACGTCGCTCGCCGTCAAATGTGTTAGTCGGTTAAAATCGTGTTTTCTCAAGTCAGTTGGTCTATTATTCTGCGAATCTCACTTGGTGTAATTGCAACATGTTTGTTTATGCAAAGCCGCTCTGGACACCAGCGATTAGAGTCAAGACGGAATGCAATAATCGATCAGAGGTGAGAGATAATTGCAAGTACATAATCCTGCAACGAGCAATCAGAGAGATCTTCGAGTAGTTATAAGGAAACTGACGCTCGCAGGCGGAAACAACTGACTGGACTGGTGATTGTTTATCAGCTGTTATAAATGGTAATCCAACAGGTAATATTAACGTTGGATGTTAACACCAGAAGGAAGTTTCCTTCAATTAATTACTAAACAACGAAAGTATACATTGTTAAAATTAGGTTGCTACGAAAATCATGGTATGGTATTTTATTCAAATAAGAAATACAAATTTCAGATGTTTACTTATCCAGCATTGAACGTCTTGTGCCTCAAATGTAAGTTATACTAATGGTTCCTTTATTAGGGACACGGTGTCACTACTACTGCCACTGCCACTAGTTACTACTACTGCCACTGCCACTAGTTACCGGTGTCCCGGAACATGGTGTCACTACTACTGCCACTGCCACTAGTTACCGGTGTCCCGGAACATGGTGTCACTACTACTGCCACTGCCACTAGTTACCGGTGTCCCGGGACACGGTGTCACTACTACTGCCACTGCCACTAGTTACCGGTGTCCCGGAACATGGTGTCACTACTACTGCCACTGCCACTAGTTACTACTACTGCCACTGCCACTAGTTACTACTACTGCCACTGCCACTAGTTACCGGTGTCCCGGAACATGGTGTCACTACTACTGCCACTAGTTACTACTACTGCCACTAGTTACCGGTGTCCCGGAACATGGTGTCACTACTACTGCCACTAGTTACTACTACTGCCACTAGTTACCGGTGTCCCGGAACATGGTGTCACTACTACTGCCACTGCCACTAGTTACCGGTGTCCCGGAACATGGTGTCACTACTACTGCCACTGCCACTAGTTACTACTACTGCCACTGCCACTAGTTACCGGTGTCCCGGAACATGGTGTCACTACTACTGCCACAGCCACTAGTTACCGTTGCTACGGGTGGGCGGACCAGTCATCAACCAGTCACCCATTAAAATCTATTTTGTTTCTGCATTCCATAAAAGTGGCTGGTATAATTGTTAGAACTCTTTAATTTTTTTTCTTTTTTTCTCGGTGTAGAATCCTGGCAGTGTCCATGTACCAAGTAGACTCATGAAATATTTGTTATATGATGCCTGTTTCGTACCTATTAACTACGTGACCTACAACGTTTCCCTAAAATAAGGTCCCTTAGCTATGCCGTCGAGACAGAATGAAATGTGCTAGGAGAGTCAGTGAAGAGTTGTATTGTTATTCACCTTTCATCATATGGTGTATGAAGGCGTATACCAAGTTTTGTAACAATCAAAAAATAAAATACCCCCGTCGCAGCAGACCTGCGTACTCAGCGAATTTCCAAATCAATAATATAATAATAATATACGACAAGTCAAGTGGTCAAAATCTGTCGATGAACATGAGAATTATTTACCTATTCTCCATAAGATTAACATGGGAAAGAGTGTGCAGGTTTGCTGCTGTGAGAAACACTGAGAGTAGGCATTTATACCTTCAAAAACATTTATTTTTAACATTTATACCAACTTCCATCTACATTTGTCCATAAATTAAGGAGTTTGCCTATTCTCCATATGATTAACATGGGAAAAGAGTATGCAGGTTTGCTGCCATGATAAACACATAAACTATGATTTTTAAGCATAAATGGATGAACCTCAACCACATAAAGCTAAATATAAATTGTTATCCAAAAATATTGGTTAATAAGTGAAATATTAACTTTTCCTTATCCTCCATAA
This sequence comes from Nephotettix cincticeps, assembly GCA_023375725.1. Classification (NCBI taxonomy): domain Eukaryota; kingdom Metazoa; phylum Arthropoda; class Insecta; order Hemiptera; family Cicadellidae; genus Nephotettix; species Nephotettix cincticeps. The sequence goes on from CM041791.1 coordinate 44,633,663, forward strand.
GATTAACATTGGAGCCTCAAAATACAACGTACTGTGTTTAGATTTTTTTATATCTCGGTAACCGTTGGAGATAGAGAAAAACTTGAACTTAATAGTGTAGTTTTTTAAGCTGATTCTAATGGTGAAATATAAAATTAGAGATTTTTAAAAATTACATGTGAAAAACGCAAAAAAACCCATTTTGGGGTACAAAACCCCCCAAACTACCCATTCCCATTGACCGATATGTCTGGTTTACGAACTCGTCCGAGCATTTGTAGGAATACACGTCTCTACCAAATTTGGTCTCGATCAGACCATTTCTACGAGAGTTATCGTGTTCACAGACACACACACACACACACACACACACACACACACACACACACATATATATATATACATACATATATACATATATATATAAATTTTAACTATTGTTTTTGGTCTCTAGGCACCTAAAGAAGACAAAATAACATGGTCCCGGGCTTAAGTCTTACCATGAGACCTACGGTAATAGCTTCTTCCCTATGGCAAATTCGCTAAAATACCTTAAGCCGTATCATATAACTAATAAATTATTAGGCCATTGAATGGAGGTCAATGGCTTACCAAGGTATTTATATTTTTATTTAATTACAGTTCAGGGCTAATATGATGAGTTTTATAACAATAGTTTAAACACATAAGTAAGATATCAATTTTAACCTGTTTCCCATTATATGTTCTAAAAGCAGCCATTTTGGGGTAAATCTCCTTTCGCAAAGACCAATTTGGTTGGATTTTGAACTTGATTGAATAGTTACAAATTTACATGTCTGTATAAAATTTAACTGAGAGCTTTTCCATTTATCATATTTACCACGTAAGTCGCCATTATAGAAAGATTAAAAGGTTGTAAATGAACGCGACCTACTTATTGGCCAAAGAAGCTCCTCGAATGCGGTGGAGTACGAGTGTGTTACACACTTTAACAGAATCAATAAATTATTTAAATCTGTATCAAGTAAAATGTCGCACTAAATTATAAGCACAATTAAACTCGATAGCCCCAAGGCCAGCAAAGATAAAATATATAACTGACGTAAATTGTGGATGGTCTACCTATATTAGTCAATTGTCGAAATATAAAACTTCATTCCAATTAATAACGGAGTTCTGAGTAATCTGTCATTATTAATGCCCTTGTACTGACTGGCGTCTGGTTTATTTATTGCTGCGTGCATAGTTCATCTTCAATCTCGACTAGTTTATGATGGAGACTTATTGCTAAATTTAGAATTAAATTGGCTCTGAGAAAATTGATTTATCTTTTAACAGTGTGGTTATTTTTTCCATAATTTTAGATACGAGTCAGAAAATAAAATTAAACGTATCTTTATAAAAATAATAACAAACTGTATAATACAATATGTGCATGTTAGAAATAATGGAAACTAAAATATTATATTATATTTTTTACTGTTGTTTGTTTTTAAATTTCACAGATTAATCAGCAACAAAATTACTTATAATAATGATGAACATACAAACAGTTAGTATGATAGCTTTCATATTTTTACATATCCAACTGCTGCACCTGCTCTTTAAAATCCTATGAATTTGAAAAAAGTAAGACAGTTATCATTTAAAAATAGACTAACAATTACAAGACAATTAACAATTAACAATAAGAGAATGGTTATACAAGTATTGAAATGGATATGTGTTAGCTCTCGGGGGGGGGGACTGTTGGTGATTTTTAATATGGAAAATATGTAACATATTTCCATAGAAACTACTAGAGCTATTGTATTGAATTTTTAATACAAAAGAATAAGAACAGCTGTTTAGGTGAACTGAAAGTATTCCCTTTAGACATATACAGGATCTGTCATATTCCACACAGGGAAGTAAATACAGTTTTTACACCCCAAAACATAATTGATTAAATATTAGACCTTTCGTGAACTTGCATAGTAAGCACTCTCTAAAACATCGTATGAAATTGACAAGCATAAGAAATATAACAAAATTACTTTATTACTAACACGTAACTCATACTTGCAATAATAAAATAGGCCACCACGTAGAGTAAGCCATGAATTCTAAAACGAACGATCATCGCGTAGCCGAACTTCCCAGTTTTCTGGGCATAAAAACAAGACAATTAATCTTTACAAGCCCGTTGATGCAAATGGCCAGTCACAGGCAATCGACAAAAAAACTCGCCCAAGATAAACACAGACTCGTGATAAATGGCGTAAATCATCTGCCGGCGAATAATTAGCCTCTTGGCGGGAATGAGAGGAACATCGCGTCACGTGACCGATCAGCTGAGAATGACGAACAGCTGTCTATCAAGTGACAAATTTTTTTCTGTCACGATTTAAGTCTACAAAAGTGTTCAAAATTGTTGTCTAAGTCAAAGTACTGATCCATAAATTGAAAAAGCAATCGTTTCTCTCGTCTGTTCGTTTCCATTGAGTACAACCGAATGAAATTCCATTTGAATATTAAAAGCGCTCTTTATCACATCTCTCAGACCAACGCGAACCTTAGGTCGGGCATTTCTTCATCTCGACTTCAACGGGTCAATGCCCAGTCAGTTCTTCATTCAGTTTTATGTCTGCAAGTAACCGCAATTCATTATTGTAAACTATTATACCCTCACCCGCACAGCTCAATGCTCTGTAACAGGAATATATGTTGGGACGAAACTGTTATCTATATTGGAATCTGTATGGGTTAATATTTCGCTAACAAACATTCATTATTTTCCTATCAATTTAGAATGGTATTAGTAGGCTTCCTATCAAAAAACTGTTATTGCAAACTTTCAACTTTGTTAAAAATCTTAGATAAACTTAGATTAAATAAGAAATAAAGGATATTATTGGTACGTAGAAATCTGTTAAATATGAATGATGGCAGAAAAATACAAATAATTCTATGAATCATATAATAAATAAAATCATGATTTGTATATTTTGTGCTAAGGTTTTTTATCGTGTATATTTATGGCTCAATATGCTATTTTGAATTATATACAACATTTGTAACATGTGATTCAAAATAACATATATACAATGTAGGCTACCCCTAAATTAGAGACACCCCGGCACATAAAAGAAAATAAATATTTTTCACCACACTATAATGTAATCACCTGTTTTCAATACGTCTTTCCAATGCCGAAAGTAGCGATTTAATTTTATGGCGTAATTTTACTTTGTATGGCGTAATTTTTCGGCCATAGTGCCGAAAATTTTCGGTCCGGGAAAAACAGCTGTACATTCAACATTTACATTAATAACAATAATGACAGCTGATGGGCCATTCCGTTTATAAGCTTGATGTTTCTTGTTTTGTTTTTTGTTTTGTTTTAAACCATTTTGTTAATACGCATTGTAGGTTCATATTTTAGTTCTTATTCTTTGGTTTATTTATTTGGTATATTTATTTTATTATGGTTTATTTCACTTGGGACTTAAGTAAATTTTGATTAAATCTTTCGAGGAAAGCTGTTTAAAACCATTAACAATTGAAAGCTATTGATTGTATCATATAAGTAGTAATCAAATATTATTGCGTTGATTCTGTGTTGAAACTAGTAAAGTATGCGCGCTAGTATGAACGCACTCTGTGGTAAAAACCCAGGAATCAAGGAGTCCATGAAAACTCAAGTTGTTTTACATTCATGTAATTGTGGGAAAATTCCTATTCGCTTCACACTATCATGTTACAACAATGAACAATCTATTGATGTGCCAAAGAACCAGTCGCGTTGCAGTATTATAGCTCGATGGTCTCACCAAATCAAAAGAAATGGTAGAATATTATTAGAGTACTATGAAAAAAATAGATCATCAAATTGCCCTTTTGAAATTTGCTAATTGTACACAAATACATAATCCTTTTAAGCCTAATGATAAGGTATAGGCTACCCCTAAATTAGAGACACCCCGGCACATAAAAGAAAATAAATATTTTTCACCACACTATAATGTTATCACCTGTTTTCAATATGTCTTTCCAATGCCGAAAGTAGCGATTTAATTTTATGGCGTAATTTTACTTTGTATGGCGTAATTTTTCGGCCATAGTGCCGAAAATTTTCGGTCCGGGAAAAACAGCTGTACATTCAACATTTACATTAATAACAATAATGACAGCTGATGGGCCATTCCGTTTATAAGCTTGATGTTTCTTGTTTTGTTTTTTGTTTTGTTTTACACTATTTTGTTAATACGCATTGTAGGTTCATATTTTAGTTCTTATTCTTTGGTTTATTTATTTGGTATATTTATTTTATTATGGTTTATTTCACTTGGGACTTAAGTAAATTTTGATTAAATCTTTCGAGGAAAGCTGTTTAAAACCATTAACAATTGAAAGCTATTGATTGTATCATATAAGTAGTAATCAAATATTATTGCGTTGATTCTGTGTTGAAACTAGTAAAGTATGCGCGCTAGTATGAACGCACTCTGTGGTAAAAACCCAGGAATCAAGGAGTCCATGAAAACTCAAGTTGTTTTACATTCATGTAATTGTGGGAAAATTCCTATTCGCTTCACACTATCATGTTACAACAATGAACAATCTATTGATGTGCCAAAGAACCAGTCGCGTTGCAGTATTATAGCTCGATGGTCTCACCAAATCAAAAGAAATGGTAGAATATTATTAGAGTACTATGAAAAAAATAGATCATCAAATTGCCCTTTTGAAATTTGCTAATTGTACACAAATACATAATCCTTTTAAGCCTAATGATAAGGTATAATACTTTGGAAGTTATTAGTTTTCACTTAAAAGTCTTCATCATGGGGCATATTAGCTTCTGACCCCATAAGAAAAATGTTTATTTTGTAAAAGTATTATTGGCCCCCTGATAGTCGTAAGAAGTGATTTTAAATTTTAAATTGAAGTTATTAAACTTTTTATTCTGTTAGTATAAAATCAATAATAAATAATAGGCAGTTATATTTTGTTTAAAAGAAGAAATACTTGTAACTAATAACATTTAAATTTTTCCAGTTAACCACTAGTATTTAACACCTGCATTATGTTTTTATCACTATCGTGAGAAGAGTAAAGGATAACGCGATTCAACATTGTTCTTGTGTGATTAAAATCCAACAAGGCGACACGGATACGGGTCAGCAAGGGCGCGCGATACGCAGCTACGCGTCGCAGCTATGCGCATGCGTACACCTGCGCCTTGCCATTATGCGCGTGCAGCTTCCTAGTTACCGGTTACCGCGGGCAGTACGCAGTACACGGTACACGGCACACGGTACACCTGCACCACTCCGCGCTTTCTACGAACTGCTTTTCTATAACTTGACAGTTCCCTTGAAACTTATTCAATGATTTGTTTTGTAGTCCATTTTACTTATTACTAGGCCATACAAATTTGTTATTTGCACGCACAGTAAGAAAAAGAGTTTCACGGATGAGGAGAAAGGTTCTTATGGATATTTCTTATGGTTGGGAAATTTCACTTTAAAAATAGGAACTCGAAGAAAACATCCACAAATTTAAAAAATATGAAAGGATTAAAAAGTTTAATCGAAAACATTTTCCAACTGAGCCTTTAAAATCGCTTGCTTAGTCTCAAACTTAACATTAAATTTATTGTTGTTGCGAGGGATTTAATTTAAGTAATTATACCCTTGAACATTTTATACAAGTTTAGTATTGTGAAATCCCACTTCCCGTAGTTGTATTGTTTTTGGTTTAAAATACTAAAAGCAATTAAAACAAGATATGATTCTCACGTCAAATAAAAGAAATTCTTATGAAAATATATTGAAAAATGTTAAATAGTTGGACGCAGTAGTCGAGTAGGCCTAAACACCCTAATGCCATTTGGATCGCGAGTCTGGCGCAGTTTACCTCTCTGTTGATGGCGGTCATAAACCTGTCCACGATCTCGGTGGTTTACAACCAGGGAATAACGCATAATGTTATGCCATGAGCCACTTAGTCCGATCGTCCAGTATAAACCAAGCACTTGCTCTCTAATTGCGAAACATTTGCATAAACAAGGACGACAAAAACGCTAATATGTAATTTATATTTATGGCTGTTTGAGCAGGGAACGTGCATCAGGCAAAGACCGCTAAATGAGAGCCACTTTTAGTTTTCAAGGGTTCTTAACACTCTTGTTCTTCGTTTCCATAAAACTGGTGTTTATTATCACTAATTAAGACGTTTGTTTTCACGTTCCACATACCAAGAAAGTACCTGTTACAGCTGAGTAGGTTACATTACTTATCCGCTGTCAGCTACTATGACCTGAGCACTCCATCTCTCATGTATTCATTAATTTTCATCTCTCGACATATTGCGATGACTGTCCAGTAGCTGTCATTAATAATTCTGTCACAGCTGTTTCTTGCCCTTGTCTCCTGTGTTTTGTTTTTGGTCAACGGCAAGAGATAATTATCACTTATAGTGTATCTTCCCTAAATAACGTTAAAATGAAAGCGAATTTTATAAACCCAAATGAGTTTACACTTAGGTGGATGTAAATTTTTAGGGTATTTTAAAAAAATGTATATATTTCCGAAATGTAGACTGCAACTGACAAAATTCCATATAGCACAAGATGTGAAGCGATGCCAAAACGTATTTATCATCAACAAATAGCATTTCATTAATACGTTTCTAATTTATTTGGAGAGTTATTGGAATTGGTATTTCACCACTAGTGAAACCATGGTAATAGCTATTTGTGTATACAATTGGATAAATATGAGAGAACGTTAATCCGCACCAGGAGAAAGTGAGCCTCGTTCGGGACAAGTGCAGGCTTATTGAGGGACGCGCCGTGGCCCGTCATATAGGTATTTGGGTGTGGCGGTGGCCATGAAAAATTTATGTTATAGTGACGAGATAATCGTTTTATTATAAATAACATGAATTATTTTTTATGTATACACATAGATAATTATGTCCAATTTAAAAATATGGATCGCACCTTGGGGCAGCCTCCTTATCCGAGGGTCGGCGGACTTGTTCGATTATAGATACAGTTTAATTAGTAATTATTGTACTATTAGACTATAATAAATCATAACAACCCGGTGATAGGCAGTAAAAGGTCCAAGGGTTGAATCTATGAAAACGTTTAAAAACCGCCATGCAAGAAATGATTGTATTTATTTACCTGTGGGAAATAAACTATTTTATGGATATATCTAAAAGGAATGTTTTGAGTTCATCTAAAGAGCTGTTCTTATAACCATATGATGGCACTTAAGTTACAAATTTTGGTTTGACGAATCGCCATAGCCCCCACCCCCAGAACTAAGACATGTCCAAGACAAAATAAAAAATGCAAATTGTTAGCTGTTTAGTGAAACGGATCATCTACAAAAATATACAAGTACTATTACAAATAAGAAATAACAAACGAGTATGTAATCTGTTAAATAGTCGGAACTCTGGTACTGGCATCACGTATGCCTATATGGAAATGAGCAATTAGGTAGACCCGAGCGAAATGGCTAAAAAACCTTGCAGCCTGTAGCTTATAACGACCGGCGTGTGCCCCAGCATCCATTGTAGGCAAGAATAGGAAATGTCTGCTCTATCTACCATACAGCCAGAGGTTCCCGGAACGTTATGATTAAATTAGCATTTGAATGACTAAAGTGAAGCGAGAGTGTAATAATTAACTAGGCCTATGGGCTTTGATTAAATATTATTGTTTCTACAGACACTTGTCTTCAAATTATGTATAAGATATGAAACCAGGCGTTGCATTGAACTTCTACTGGATACAATCCCAATGAAAGTCTTGAACATAATCTTGTTTGAATAGTTAGTAGTTAGTAGTGTGCTGACCTCACGCTGCATAGAACGTTTAATAAAAACGTAATAATTAAAAGTAAAAAGAAATGGATTGTTTGGTTGGGAAATATTCTTTTCCACAAGAATAACATTAGGCGCTCCTAAACAGCGTGTTTGATTTAGCATGGAGTTTAAATTTAACTTTTTCTCAGAAACCGTTAGTCATAGACTAATAGTAAGAAAATACAATGGTTTTGTATTTTGAACGGATTTCAACGGTAAATTGTCAAATTTTATTATGAGTTCCTTGTTTTCCCAGAATCTTATTGCTTTCCGTTGTACAAATCTCAATAAATCTTTCAGCGTTTATTTGAACTATTATACTTTAGAACTTAAGGTGTATTTCGTTACCCTGTCTGGACAAACTTCAAAATCAGTGAATTTCAGGAAGTCTAATATAGTGGTTATCACGTGAAATGTGACTTTTCGTTTCAAAATTTACAAGAGCACTACAATAATTATTATCGTCGTGACTCCACGCAGACCGACAACCGGTAAACTACAACAAACTGACAACCGGCAACCGACAACTGGCCACCGACAACCGGCAACCGACAACTGGCCACCGACAACTGGAAACTGACAACTGGAAACCGACAACCGGCCATCGACAACTGGAAACCGGTCAGCGACAATTCACAACTGGAAACAAACAATCGGCAATTGACAACTAGAAACAAAAAATCGGCACCCGTCAATTCGAAACCAACAATCGGCAACCGACAACCGGCAACTCACAACTGGAAACTGACAACCGGCAAACGACAACCGGCAACTCACAACTGGAAACTGACAACCGGCAAACGACAACCGGCAACTCACAACTAAAAACTGACAACCGGCAAACGACAACCGGCAACTCACAACTGGAAACTGACAACCGGCAAACGACAACCGTTTAATTGTAACATTTTGCAATTCGAGTGAATTGGTGAATTTTATAGTAGAGTATGATTCTTATTTCTTATGCTTAATTCGCATTTGAGGTTGACGTAATATTGTCAGCTTAAGGGTAGATGATTGTAAGGGTAAAGTAGATATCATGAGCCCAAGGATCAATTACGTTGTACATGCGTCAGGCAGTAAGATGTCTGGCATCTACGGAACATCTACTCATCATGCAAACATATTTGGTCTTTAAATGTTGATAAACTCGCTTCATGGCAAGCCTAAAACTAGCTTGGTTAACTTAGATGACGATACCTAAAAACTATAAGGGATTAAGTGTAGAAAAGGGAGTTAAGGGAGTAAGTGTAAAAAAGGGAGTTAATAGAGGTGTAAATGTGTATAAAATGTTACACTAACCTTGATAGTAAAAATATATAATAATAGATAACACAAATGTCTGAAAGTACTGAAAAATGGGATAAGCTGAAAAACGATGAGTTTTGTCACAAGTTTGGCCGCAGCTCTGAAGGTAATTGCAAATTTATACACCTATATTGGTCTCAATGTCGTACCTAAAACAAATTAGATTTAAAACAGCTGAAGAAGCTTTTTTAGAACCAGTGTATACAATAAAAACCAGATTAGTGACAGGTGGATAATCAGTGTTCACTGATAAACCATAAGATCTTCAATGTAAAGTTTCCCATCACCAAAACCCGGACCTGCGGCTGGATGTCTGCCAGTGGGCACCAAATATGACAGGAGGGCAGGGCGGGCCCACGTCATACATTGGTCGTAGTGTACAGTCCGGGCCTTCGCTCCGGCAACGATCATCTAGAGCTCCAGAATGTGTTGACTATGCGACGTCCATGGATCGAACCTGCGACTGGATGTGTCCCAGTGGGCACCAAATATGACAGGAGGGCAGGGCGGGCCCACGTCATACATTGGTCGTAGTGTACAGTCCGGGCCTTCGCTCCGGCAACGATCATCTAGAGCTCCAGAATGTGTTGACTATGCGACGTCCATGGATCGAATCTGCAACTGGATGTGTCCCAGTGGGCACCAAATATGACAGGAGGGCAGGGCGGGCCCACGTCATACATTGGTCGTAGTGTACAGTCCGGGCCTTCGCTCCGGCAACGATCATCTAGAGCTCCAGAATGTGTTGACTATGCGACGTCCATGGATCGAACCTGCGACTGGATGTGTCCCAGTGGGCACCAAATATGACAGGAGGGCAGGGCGGGCCCACGTCATACATTGGTCGTAGTGTACAGTCCGGGCCTTCGCTCCGGCAACGATCATCTAGAGCTCCAGAATGTGTTGACTATGCGACGTCCATGGATCGAATCTGCAACTGGATGTGTCCCAGTGGGCACCAAATATGACAGGAGGGCAGGGCGAGCCCACGTCATACATTGGTCGTAGTGTACAGTCCGGGCCTTCGCTCCGGCAACGATCATCTAGAGCTCCAGAATGTGTTGACTATGCGACGTCCATGGATCGAACCTGCGACTGGATGTGTCCCAGTGGGCACCAAATATGACAGGAGGGCAGGGCGGGCCCACGTCATACATTGGTCGTAGTGTACAGTCCGGGCCTTCGCTCCGGCAACGATCATCTAGAGCTCCAGAATGTGTTGACTATGCGACGTCCATGGATCGAACCTGCGACTGGATGTGTCCCAGTGGGCACCAAATATGACAGGAGGGCAGGGCGGGCCCACGTCATACATTGGTCGTAGTGTACAGTCCGGGCCTTCGCTCCGGCAACGATCATCTAGAGCTCCAGAATGTGTTGACTATGCGACGTCCATGGATCGAACCTGCGACTGGATGTGTCCCAGTGGGCACCAAATATGACAGGAGGGCAGGGCGGACCCACGTCATACATTGGTCGTAGTGTACAGTCCGGGCCTTCGCTCCGGCAACGATCATCTAGAGCTCCAGAATGTGTTGACTATGCGACGTCCATGGATCGAACCTGCGACTGGAAGTGTCCCAGTGGGCACCAAATATGACAGGAGGGCAGGGCGAGCCCACGTCATACATTGGTCGTAGTGTACAGTCCGGGCCTTCGCTCCGGCAACGATCATCTAGAGCTCCAGAATGTGTTGACTATGCGACGTCCATGGATCGAACCTGCGACTGGATGTGTCCCAGTGGGCACCAAATATGACAGGAGGGCAGGGCGGGCCCACGTCATACATTGGTCGTAGTGTACAGTCCGGGCCTTCGCTCCGGCAACGATCATCTAGAGCTCCAGAATGTGTTGACTATGCGACGTCCATGGATCGAACCTGCGACTGGATGTGTCCCAGTGGGCACCAAATATGACAGGAGGGCAGGGCGAGCCCACGTCATACATTGGTCGTAGTGTACAGTCCGGGCCTTCGCTCTGGCAACGATCATCTAGAGCTCCAGAATGTGTTGACTATGCGACGTCCATGGATCGAACCTGCGACTGGAAGTGTCCCAGTGGGCACCAAATATGACAGGAGGGCAGGGCGAGCCCACGTCATACATTGGTCGTAGTGTACAGTCCGGGCCTTCGCTCCGGCAACGATCATCTAGAGCTCCAGAATGTGTTGACTATGCGACGTCCATGGATCGAACCTGCGACTGGAAGTGTCCCAGTGCACCATATGACAGAGGGCAAACGTCATACATTGGTCGTAGTGAAAATTAAATGTACGTCGAGTAACGAATACTTTATAAAAAGTAGTTAAAATGAATCATGTTAAACTCAAGCAAATATGTTTAGGCTAATCTGCGTTAGTATATATGAATTTAACAAAGACCTAATATTTACTATTTAAATTTGGTACTATCTTGGTAATTTTTAAGCCCCAACCAAAAGATTTAACCTTTAATTTAATAAACAAAAAGTCTATTTGTTACTATAGGGAATCACAAAAGTTACTTGGTCACGTCCTTAAAACCACAATCTACCCAAGATAATTCATCACTGGGGGAAAAAGGGCTAATAAAGGTAGAATTATTATAAAACATGGTTTGATTTTAAATTGAAATGTTTATAATGGTTGTTCGTTGTAGGCTTTTCAATTGTTAAAGAGGCTGATGATGGTAAACATCAATAGATAATTAAATCTGACTCTACGTAAAAATAGGATCTTTACTGAAAAAGGAGGTGTTTGAAAATTAAAACAATCATCCCTTCAGCCGCTGTGACGCTGCGGAATCTAATATCTCACGTTCTTCTATCTCGTCGAGATTTATCTCAGCGTATTTTAAATAATATTATAAATACCTCGCTTTAGACCAAATTCCCTAAAGATTCTTTGCTCCAGGTGAGTTGGAATCCTTTACCTCTCCTAGCTTCAGAATTCCCATCATTCCGAAATAATAACAGCACATTTAACAGTTAGGAACAAAAATATGTTCGATAGCATGAACATATAATATAATCATCAGGTCTGTAATGTTCTATTTTAAAATGAATATTTACTGTCCTTATGCTCATTTTGAGTTCTTATTTAGTATTAAGTACCGTTTCATATCAGATATTTCATTTTACCCTATTTTTAGTCAGGGTTTCTTTAATAAACCAGCTATTTTGGAGGTTTGTATATTTTAAAAAAGAACAAAATTGTTTTTCAGACAGCTCGTCTGTAGCGTATAAATAATAAATTATATATGTAGTGGCAATCACTAACTCAAAATTAAAATCTTAGGTTAACGATAGACTTTTACATATAAAAGATAGTAGCGATACATGGTGTATGTAAGACAAAATGGTGTATGCAAGACATGTAGGTAAATTAAGAGAATCGGGCTTATTTTTGGAACAAGAATATTTCACTTATTATACTCTAAATCTGATCTATTCAACAGATGATAAGACCGGAATGTTTCACCGGGGAAAATGTAGTTTTCCTGCTATAAAACCATTAAACTATCGGCAGACCAAAGACAGACACAACAGTAGAGCGCCGCCTCGTATCAGTTGATCCTTTGACAACAGTATGTCGTCAGAGCCAAATAGAAACACTGTTATCAGGCGCATCGTTATCTGCTATCAGTAGTGCCATCGTTGTGATGGCTTGTAGGCCCTACTACACATGTTCATGTCAGACGACAGACGACAGACGACTCCGGTCACGTCTCTGTCGGATCATCTAGGTGAATTCATCACACTAGTTAAATTCCTGCGAAGAAATGCGATAATTTTCATTACAATGTTTTTTTTATTTTCAAAAGTAATATAATTAAAACAAGTTTTAATCTTAGACAACTGGAAAATGACATCCATATAAAACTAAAAGGTTTGTTATAAGTTTATACTGCGGTAAAATACTGTATATTAAAAAACTGAACAATTAAAGTGGTCGAGTGATATCCGAAGAAACGGTATTAAACCTAAGGTACAGAACTCCACGGAAGTCCAGAGGAGTCCACGGTAGCTTCACATGCAGGCATACAGTGCTGGAAACTACACACAACACTCCATGCCCTCGGGTTCTGAACACAAAGGTTTCATAACAAAACTATTGGTAAATATAACAATAGTACTCGCATGACTACTTTTAAAGAAGAAAATTAACCAAATAAAGGAACTAATCAAACAACGCAATTAATCAAACAATATATTCGTAATTAACTTTTACTTTCTCCCCTTATACATAGTATATGGAGAAAGTATTGTTTTCGTCAAAATTTTCGAATTTGAGTTGAGGGTGGATATATCCGTTTTGGGGTCCCCTGAATCCAAAAAAGTGGGTTTTGGCGTGATGTCTGTCCGTCCGTGTGTCTGTGTGTCTAGATGTGTACAGTGCTACAGCCTACCCCGTTTGTCCGATTTAGATGAAATTTGGCATGTATATATATAGTCACCGTATCTCCAGGTGTTTTTTTTTCATTTTTTTGAATTTTTGATTTTTAAGGGTAGTTCACCCCTAAAAACCCTTAAAAAACGTGAAAAATCCAATTTTCTCAAAAACGGCTCTAACGATTTTGATTAAAATTTGATAGTTTATAGTGCACAGAGCACTAAATAATTTGACACCACCCGCATGTCTGTAAAAATGACGGTTCAAAAGTTATGGGCTTTTAAATGTCAAAAAAATCAAATTTTTAAATTTTCAGCGAAAACAATAAAAGTAAAGTATAACTTGACTGGTACCATTGAAACCAGCTTAAAAAACTAAACAAATTAGTATTTTGAATTATTTGTCTACAACTAACGGTTCCAGAGAAAAGTTAAATTTACTGTCCACGATAAACGCAGTACATTGTCTGAAAGCGCCCAATGTTATTCTTATGGAAAATATAAAAAAATCAATTTCTTCCTTACTTTTCACCCGTTTTCCATGAAACTTGGTATGAAGTGTAAGGTCAAATCACCGAACAAAACCAGCTCAAAAAAGCTTGGTATTACCGGGGGGGGGGTTCCCGCATACAATTTGAACAATAAATTATTAAATTATATTTAGAATTACTTTGTAGAACATGATAGTTTTATTACAGATTGTCTTTTTTAAATTTACTTAAGGGAGAAAGCATGTGTCAGTTCACTGGTACCGTTTATTTTAGTTTTTAAAACCTTAAATTCAACTGAACAAAGATCAAAGCAATATTTATCATGTAAAATTTAAATACGCGTAAGTTTACAATTGTCCAATGAATACTAAGTTAGTTTGAATATTTATGTTTTATACGATTGGTTTGTGAATGTAATTGTAGTGTGTTTAGGAACTCTATATGAGGTGGTGGGCTCGGAATGAAATGGTAATTCAATACTATGTAATCAATATAAACTGTCCCCCAGGTTGAGTCACGCTACAAACGTGCGCGCTGCACGCACCGCACAAACATGCGGTAACTCAACAATGTTCTTTAAAACTACATCAATCAATTTATTATCCGTAATGTTTTAAAAATATGAAAACGTGGCCTTACATAATCGCTTCCTTCTGCTCATAGCCCAACAAGAGTGATTAGAATTGCATGTGTAAAGTAGGCCTACATACTCACACTAGGAACAAGATATGGAAATGAAGTAACCCGTCGATTATCACGGGTTTATAAATCATGCAACATAAAAATTCATTACAAGTATTTGCGTGCTAATTTAATGATTCAATTTTTAATGAGTACAATTAATTGCTTAGAAATATTTATAGCAGTTATACATTTATAACATTTATAAATAACTAGCGTTAGTCTACTCGTCTCGCGTTTCTGCGATATACAAACAGATTAAATAGGTTTAGATTCGCTGGCAAATATGTAATAATATAATTAATTATTATTACCTTTCTGAAATGGTGAAATCCAGGAATCCAGGTGGTGTTTGTGTAAAAGATGAGTTATGTATAAGAATTGAGTGTATTCATGTGGAC